>JAKSZP010017100.1:0-313096 GCA_022478985.1 Massospora cicadina
CAAGTGTGCCAAGTCATATCTTTTGAGTTCCTTTGTTTTGCGCTCTCTTCCCTCTTCTGTTTTCCGTTTTCCTCTTCCCTACATATTGGATGTGTCTGTCCTCTGGTCAGCCATCCTCGAATAAATAAAATATATTGACAGGAGCGCCTGTATCAATGATCGCCTGAATTTTGGTTTTCTGTATGAATATGTCACAGTAGGTGCATTCTGAATAAGAAGAACCCTTGGTGTTTAAAACATAAATATTCAAGGGCTTTTGTTTACCCAGAAAAGTGTACACACCAGCCCCAACATGAGGTTACTCTTGAGCAATCTTTTCTACAGGAACTGCCACATCCACCCCCTCCAAAGCTGCAACATATGAGGAGGGGTCACCGCTGATTTTACTATGCCACTCAAGGATTTGCCAGGCGTATGGCTTATATATGTCTTGGTGGAGCCCCATGTCCGCATTATTGGGATCTCTACCTCGGCTTGAGGCCAAAAGGTGGTAAGGGATCTGTTGGTATAGTAAATCCTCAGAGTGTGCCCTGGAGGTGAAACAGGGTGATTCATGATGTACATCAGGGACAATTACAATTGAATTAGTGGAAGAAGACCATCCCGTCTCTATCCCGCTTGTCCTTTTCCCTGTTCATATGGGACAATGGATACTGTGTGGATCTGTGGTTTGGCTCAACAAGCTAACCACATAATGACCTGGTTGGCCACACAAAAACAAACTTTTGGTACCAGCACTTATCTTGGAATCACCCCAGATGATCTAGGTCTACTATTGAACCACATTTTATTATGGGCCAAGGATAAGCAGTTTGATCTTAATAGGGACGTAGAGGACCCGCCCATAAGTTAAGAGGCTGAGGAGTGACCCACCGATTACCCCCATTTTGGTGGGATCCTTCATTTAGCATAATATCTGTGGCAGGTACAGGATCCTTTTTATCCACATTGGGGTTACTAAAAGTGGTGGATAACTGGCATAAATGATGGATGATTTTGAGTAACCCTGCATCCTCCTGAAGAGTGTACGCCATAGCATTCTGCAAATTGTGGTAGGGCTTGAGAGCTGCTGTCATCGTTATGCCCACTCCTCATTATATAAGACATTGGCACCTGACAATACATGAGCCTCATTAGTTAATAGTTCTGCAAACTGTGTTAAAGACTCATTTGAATGGAAAGATATTTTTAGAAAGTCTGCCTTGCGTTGAGCCATTTTCACTTTGCCCCCAAACAGGCAAGCTACTTTCTCCTTCACCTCTTGGTATGCTACCGTACTATCTTTAATATAACAAGTAACTTGATCAGAAATTGAAACATCCAACGCAGATAACAATAGTTTAGCTTTTCGTTGATCAGAAGCCCCTTGATGGCAAACTCAAACTGCTTAAAAACCCACGTATATTACCATCACAGTTAAAATGAGGGCAGCCTGTCACTGCAGATTTTATTTTCCTTAAAGACCTTATCTAATTTATACTCTGCACAGTCTAGCCGCTCTGTTGTGCTGCTCAAAAGGTTGGCAAATTGGTTGGCATGGTCACCTACCAAAAGCAGTTGGCAAAAGGCATGGTTGAGCTGCTTAGTAATATTCTTATTCTCCTGAAACAGCACTTTTTGCACCTGAAGTAAGGTATCCAAAGCAAGCTTCAGTTCCCCATAGTAATTTATTTCAACCACTGGGGGTAGTACCTCATCAAAGAGAGCTGGTTGCACCATAAGTACCATTGATGAAGTTGTATTTAGTTGATCAATGGGCCCCCTGTAGTGAGCACCACTGTTAACTTTTTTGCAGATTTGGTCTATTTCCGCCAAATGAATTGCACAGGGTTTAGCCCACTGAGCAACGGCAAAATGATATGGAGATCGTTAACCTTGATTAAACGTAATAATATTATATATATATAAATATGAGGAAATCGCCCCAATGTCGCTAGTATTTAATTTAGTATAATTTAACTGCAGACCCTTTCTGCGTACATCTTCTACTTCCTCCAACTCACTTCCTCTTTTCTTTCAATAAAAAAACTCTTCTCCTTGTTCATCTCATCCTGCTTATATTGTAACAATTTTGGATGATATTACTTATATGGCTTAGTAACTCAATTTGCCGTATCTCATTGGTTTCATCAAATTATCATTCGTTAATCTCATGACGCCCAATTTGAGGCGATTTACCAACAATCTAATATCGCCTCATTTCAAAGTGCTTATATTACCATTACTGGTTCGATTCCAGCGGATTCCATTCATTTCGCCGGATGATCACAGACTTATCGTCCAGTCATATCAGATTCACAACTCCCTAAAGCTCCTCTTGATTCCACGTCCACACACATCCTATAGATATTGATGCTTTCTAAATCAAATAAGTAATCTATTTCACACTATCTTTTTATTGAGATCTCTACTAATTTACAGCTTCAAGCATATTTTTGAACTTTTGGCTAAAGCCAGGAGAACTGTTAAGATGAGAAAAGCGATGTTCACTACAGGTAGCTCCACTGTCCAAGTGAAAACGTTTATTAAAAACAACGGAGAATAATAGCAGTTAAGAAATTCAATCTGTTATTTGGTTGTATAATGTAACTCGTTGATTTGTCACTTTGAAATACAAAGTACCTCCCATGCAGCCTAAAAAGCTCATAGTTTCAGTCCACCTTTTGGTTTACTCTACCCTCCATCAACAATAATCAGTATTAACTTCAGTTTGAGAACCTTAATGAGAATATCCAACAATTACTACTTGACATCTACACTGTGGGAGGCCGCTCTAGTTGCTTCCACGCTTTATTGGAACCCTCCACAATTTGGAATTTATATTCTTCGGCTATAATTCCAGAAGGAGAATTAACTTTTAGTAACAAACGCTATCTCCAGAGGTTTCTCCATCCCACCATACATTACCTCCCTCAATTTATTTGGGTTGCACACATGAAGTATCCTGTCAACTAGGGCTTACATAAACCTTACATTCCATTATTTTCAGTTTCTATAACTGGGCCTCATCCTTCATTACCAACAATTGGGAAGTCATAGTAAACAACTGTCACTTATTTAACAAAGCTCAGAATTAACTCAACCTGTTGAATAATGGAATCTCAGGGTTATCTCAAGGACCATCTACGTCAAAATCTACAGCTCCTTGAGGCTTCCTGGAATCAAAGCCTCAACCAAGATGAAGACCTTGTGTGAACCCTCCAACACTACCAGGAGTATGCCTCTCGTGACATCAACTATGGATGTGATGATCCCAAAGGGCCTGAAGGCTTCTGGTTGCATCAAGAACCTCTAGTCCTTCAGTTTCTACTCCCAATGACCTTGATGACTCTTGAAAAAAGGACGATTTATAACCCCTCGCCACCTTATAAGATCAAATATGCAATGTGGCTCAGGAGTTTAAACTCCACATGGACGAAGTCCTAGTCAACACAAGGGTCTCATAAAGGTATTGTTGGATGAGAAAAATACATTCAGCGCCTTCACCAAGTTCATGATAACCACATCTCCAAGGTTGAGCAGCCTGTTGAGGGTCTGACGCCCACTTGAATAACTAGAGACTCAGTTGCTTCTCTAACACGCTGACATTTAAGAATTAAAAGAGCAAATGGCTCATAAAGCCTCTATTACATCCCTAAAGTGAAACTGGGACAATATAAAAGAGGTTCTTGAGGGGTTTAGATGACATCTGTATCAACAGGACTCTCGCAATGATTTGAAAACTGCGATTACTGAGCCTGCACCAATTCCTGGTGTCAATACCCTTTACACTCCTATTGTGACTAACTTTAGGCCTAGTTTTAAGTATTAGTTTATCCCCAGCCAGGAAATCATTGCTCCTTCTTATATGACTATGAGATTTACTTGAAAGAGGCTACCAACTGACAGAATGTGAAGCATATCCACTCCTGTCTGAATAGCACCGCCTTGGGAGATTATGACTCCCCATTTAAAGAAATGCCACACCTGAGAACATGTTCATATCACCCTAACTCAGGAAATTAGAAGCAACAAAGCCCCTGGACAATCAAAAGCAGACCTTCATGGGTATTTTTCTAACAAATGAGAAAGCCCTGTGGAGTTCACCAGCCAATTTATGCCCAAGCACAGCCCTTATTAACCACTAACCGCATCACCTTGGACAACGCCAAAACTGCAGTCATCTCAGCGATAAGGTTTTACCTGAGTTCTAAATGCATATGATTGGTCAGAAGTATATTTTACCTGCATTCAAGAATTTAAGGAGGCGCTTAATGAAATCTCTGCATCTATTTTAGATACCAAGTCTACTGTGTGAATCTCCTCCAGCCTTCCTTAGATCCATGTTTTCAACAATAAGAAGAATCCTAGGCCTCAATGCTTTTACCGCAATGGATTATGTCACAGTGCTACAAGTTGAAAATTTGAATTTATGAGGAGGCGGGTAAAGGGCCATTATTGTGAAGTACGAGGCACTTCATGCTGACATCCCTGTACTGCCTCAAGGAAAATCAGCAAACCTAATGAGCCTGAAGTTGTCAAAACAGAAGAAGAAGTTTTGTACCCAATGATAATAAAGAACCTTATACTTCAAACTCTTCATCTGATGAATCTCCTATCTCACTTACATCTGCAGTCTGAGAGTCTTGTTACATGCATCACAGTTAGATCCATAAAATTTCAGTCTACACCTTTATTGCAGTTGCTTCCCATGAATGTCATTTCATTCAAACTAATAAAAAGCGTCAAAAAAGCTCTGGCTTTGCCACATTTAATAGAATATGGCACGACTGGACTGCAGTGTACTCAGTCCATTGTGGCCCATTCTTCCTTACCCAATCACTTTGGGAAGCTTTACTTGAATACCCCTACCATTGCGTTAGATGGCCCTAGATATGATCTTTTCCTTGGGACTTAATTTCTTCGAGATTAATCTTCCATAATACACTATGATGAAGGAATTCTATCCCTGCTAAGAAACTAGGTCCCACTGGTTTTATAATCTTCCTACAATACCAAAACGCAGGTCAAAGCTCAGCTTGTCTATTAGAGAATAAGAGACAAATTAACTGACTCAAATATGAATAAGGGGTTCTCACATACAAATGCCACCCCCTGAGGTTGATGACAAGAAAGGCATTCCAATTTATTTTCCTAAACTGACCACTATATCACTAGAGTCCCAGATCTTGTTAACGACCTGGTTCACATCAACATTCTCTCCAGCTAATTACTAAAGATCAAAGCCTGGATAACTGTTCTGTCAAGCAGTTTGTGGTGCCCCATGGGGCGGATCATCTGGCAGGCCCTCACACCTTCGCGATGATCCACCCATTTAATCATGACACCCATCTTGTGATTCCCCCCCACACCGTGATCAGGTCTGCCCTTGATCATCCTTTTTGGGTGCAAATCAAAAATGGCCGTGCCATCTGTCCCTTGTGCTTTGAGCTTGACCACTCAAAGCACAAGTGCCCGTGGTTTCTGCTTCCATCACTTCTGTTGCCCCTCCTTCCAGTGCCACCCCAGTGGCTGCCTCGCCCTTAATTTTTGAATGGGATGTGATCCTCCCACCCCCACCCTGGGTGATTCTGGCGCTGCTTTTAAAAGCAGCAGCCAATAAAATTGTAAAATTGAAAATTTTTTTGAACGATTTGGTTGGGTTACGGAATCCTGAGTTGATGGCTAAAACAGTTTCAGCTGAGCTGTCATGGTTGACTGTTCATAGCCAATAAGGTTCCACCACCATACCAGCTCCTGCGGCTGGGCCAGCGCTAGCCAAGCTTAATCCATTTGAGTGTCTCGATTGGATTGATGATAGTGACCGGCCATACAATGTGAAGCCAGATTTCACGTTGGAGGAGTTTTTTATTGATCCTCCCAATTCGCACCCCCACCGTTTTCACTCTAAAAGCGGCTTTTTAAATTATAAAAATATCAATCAAATGGCAAAGGAAGCCGCAGATGCCCCTGCCAATACCCTCCTCCGCCAGCAATTTCATGAGGTGATGGAACCCCTAGCTGAGGTTAAACCATCCCAAATTCTCCTTCCAATTTTGATAAAGATGCTAAATGAAATTGAGGAGCTTGCTTTTGGTGCAAGCTGCACTTGCATCGATGCAGCAAAAACCTCTCTTTTTTGATCCCAACTATTTCCAAACCCAAAAGTGTATCAAGTCTTTTACTTGTGTGCCAACTTTATCACTTTCGCTGAGTATCAACTTGCTCAATATGTTGAGGTGATGGATACCACTGGCCTCATAAACGAAGAAAACCCACAGCTATACCCCCTCATGCCTCATGTTGCTGATGCCCCTACCCCTATGTTGTCCACCATGGTCCGCCAGCTAAAGAGAGCGCCAGACAAAAGTTTCCCCAAAGCTTCCTCGCCTTCTGATATGGCTTTCTAGGCTGGTAACCTAGGGTTTATATTAATAATTTTTTAATTTATGATAATCCCTTTTTTGGCTCATTTGCAAGTAAAGATGCGTGGCGGCTCCCCCTTTTTGGGTTGGGCACCACTAGTGCTAAAAAAAGATAAATGTTCTGTCAAGAAGGTCCTAACCTTTCCTTGAATTTTGGACTTCGCCTATTATGGATCTATATTGGTGTTTCTAGCTAACCTCACTGATAAGCCTAAGGTAGTGAGGTAAAAATACTCCTGCTGCTTATGTTCGCGTCCTTCCTGCAGAGGCCATTGATGATGTCCGTAACTTTTGAGTTTATAGGATATTTGTCTAGAGCCATCACCATTGGTAGCTCTAGTCAACACCTACATTGGGCAAAAGTACATTAGTGAGCAACAGAGTTGGGCTAAGAAATTATTGGAGAAATACTCATACCTCTTATCAATCTCTACCTATGAATTCAGAAAATCAATAGTGGTTTGTATCACGTGGAGACTGGGGATTCTTTCCCCATTTGGGCCCGTTCATACAAGAAAAGTAAGGTAGAAGAAGCCTAGGCGGCTGTTGAGATTAAGAAGTTATTTTAAGCTGGGTATGGGTGCCTTTTCAAAGCCCTTGTGCCTCCCCTCTCTTGTTATTTCATGAGAGGGATGATATTCAATGAGTAGTGATGGATTATAAGGCTTAATTATTAACAACTAGGATAGGTACTCTCACGCCAGATAGATGGCTCTCTCAGCTTACTTTCTAGGTCTCAATAACTATCCACTATAGATCTTGATAATGTTTACTAGCATGTAGAGCTACCACCGGAAGATCAATTAAAGTTGGCGCTTATAGCAACCAAAGGTATTTTCAGCCAACCAGGATCCCCAGAGCATTAGAGACGCGCCGCCATCTTCCAACGCGCCATGGACAGGATCCTAGGAGATTTAGACTATCCTGTGTCATTATATACCTTGTTGATATTAGCTTCTTCAATTTAACCTTTAATGGCCACATTAAACAATTGAGAAATCTTCAGTTGATAAAAATTGGCTCCATTAAGCTTAAACCTTCAAGGCGCTCTTTTTTCTATCTTGTCAGGAGAGTATCTATAGCTCTCCACATCCCAGCGTGGTGGTTCTTGGTGCACAGGACCAACGCAAGGGAACTAGTAGCTATCGTTATAATAAAGTTAGCCCAGCAGAGTGTGCTTGGGCTGAAGTGAAATAAGGTGAGGATGTTCAGCACAGGAATATAATGGTAAATCGAGTTATACACAAAACTAGGACGTTCTCCAGAGGGATGTTACTAATCATGTTGGGTACAAGTGAAGTGCGCTGGTGACTGGGATTGGAGGGAACCTGGTAGGTCCAGCAATGCACCAGAGGCGGTGATAATTTAAAGTAAAACAAAATAGCTAACACGTCTCAAGACCTCCTCAAAGAGGTCAGTGCACAGTGCGCCCAAGTCAACATATATGGAAAAACGTAAAAACTACTATGGATTTTATTTGAAAAAGATGCCCAACAAGAAACGTTGGTCTTGAGCAAAGATACTTAAGCCACGTCAGGGAAATTTTGCTTTGGTGGAAGTGGTCCCAAGCCTTGGTGCACCATTAGGCGCACGCTTCCATATGAAAGGGACACATACCTCAAAATTAATTTCACTCTAGTAATTAACTGAAGTTGAATCTAACCCAAGCTCAAAATTTTATAAATGATATGGGTTTCAAACCCCCATTCCCTGATGAACTGAATTGTCCCATTTTTGTTTGACTCAAAACTCATTAATTTTATCCTAGAGATGAAGCAGGGGGCTGGCTTTAGGCACATCACTTGTATCAACTGGGTATACCTCGCCTGTACCCAGCGTTGATCCAAGGTGTGCTTGAGATCAGGAAGGACCTAAAGTTTCACCTTCTGGACCTCCTGCCGCCCAGCCTTGTCTGCTGTTGGTCCCCTCTATAAGGTCACGTAAACATAACAAATCTAGATTGAATTCCTCATGCATAAGGACTCAAAACTTAGAATTTATTTCATCCCAGAAAAAGTTGCCAACACTAAGATGTCGCTCATCCAGAGCCATAGGAATTATACGTTATTCCTGGGCATGGTAGGATATTATTGTCAGTTTATACCTCAGTTCAAGACCCAGGTGAACCTCTCGTCTACCTTCTATAAAAGAATGTGCCTTTTGAGTGGCGGCCTGAACTAGAACAAGCTTTATACGCTGAGGACTACCGTTTCTACTAAACCTATTTTAGTTCATCTGTGTCTTGACCAGCTCATTCTTTCTATTCAATAATTCTAGTAAATTTGCTGTCAAGCTAATCAACTCAACATGATGAGAACCAAGTTGCTCATTCAGTGGCTTACTTTACTAAAACTCCAATCAAAGCCTAACTAAATTACTGTAACCAAGCATAAGTGCAGAATGTTTTATTAGCAAACTAGCGTTTCTTCACATACTTATATGGCACTCATTTCACCGCTATCACAGATCATGAATTTTTATGGTAGATTTAGAAAATGAAGGACCCAGATAGCCAGTTAGAGAGGTGGGTATTAAGACTACAGAATTACAATCTCAACATTGTCTATCGCACAAGAGTAATTCATCAAAGTTCATATGTTCTTGCAAGGATGATGGGGCTGTCCCCCTTTACCATAAAGAAATATAACTATATGATTAATTGACTGGCCTGAACTATGGGAACTATAAAATTCTTAATATCCGCTCTGATTTATGAAAAATGCCACAAGATGCTCATAATAAAGAAGGAAAGTGTAAAAAGAAGGTTGACAAGAAATGGTTCCCATACATACACCCTTATTCCAAAACCAACGACAGCCTTGGAGGACATTTAACAGTGGGATACAGAGTGATCAAAAGACTTACAAATGTTTAGGAACACTGCTTTTGGAACTGGATGTTTGAAGCCATCTAAGAATTTTTTAAAGGCTGTTTTCTGTTGTAGACTAGATTGTGCTAACCCTCAGTACAACATTTTGATCTGGCTCATTGAAGTCTACTTAATGCTGTCACTGACATGGCGGGCCCTTCTACCACTGGTTTACATTGTTACAATTATATCCTAATAGCTGTGGACCAACTGACCAAATGGGTCAAATCAATTCATGTTCCAGCTGACACCGTGAAGACTACAGCCCTATCCCTTAAAATCCTTTTTAGCTCATCAAAGATTCCCACAAAACACCTTTGAGAATGGACCAAACTTCCTGTCACAGGGATGTTAAATAACCAACTTTTATTTTTAATCTAACTAAAGTTTCAACGAACCATATAATTCTAAATCAATGGGCAGTGGAATGCACTAATGAGACAAAATGGTCCTAAATTGCAGAATATTGCAACCTCTGATGCTAATTCTGGAACCATTATCAGCTCAAAGTTTTACTCACTTATTATATAAATTACCATTGTATGATCAAGCTGTCATTTTTAAGCTCTATATAGGCATACTCCTAAACTACCAAATAGCGTGAAAACCCTACTGATTTTTATGATACTGGAAAAACTCCAATATAACAATAAAGTCCCTAGCTGATAATTTTTTCCAGCTTCAAAGCCTTCACTAATAAGTGATTTATTACCACTACAGCAAAAGAGAAATATTGCTCCAAAAATTAGATGACCCTTTTTTACAACGTTCCAGTTAGGTAACCTATTTCTTTTCCAGAACATAAGACCAAGAGAGTAACAGATAATGCTTAAGATTCTTTGGTCAGAACACTACCAGATCATACATAAGATGAGTTCTTATACTTTATTGCTGACGTTGCCCAAAAGGCTGTGGTCAAACAAGCCCATGGGAAATTTACACAGTCCTATATCCCCTTCCAACAGGACCTTGAAGGGGGTGTTGTCAGGTTTAAGAAAAAAGTGATTTAAGATCCCTGCTTCAGAACAGAGCCAAAATAAGTTGACTTCCAAGTCCTTTTTATTGATACCTGTCACTGAAGTCACCAAAGTGAAATTGATAATGAAGCAATACGCTCATGAGAGAAAATTGAAATGCCCTCTAGAATTGCACCTACACCTCCAAAATTACTTAAGGAGCCACAATTATCAATTTTTGTCACAATGGCAACGTTAACTTAGAACATTGAAGGCGTTAACTAGACAATTGATCTAAAATTGCTCAAATGGTCTTATCATAGGGGCTATGGGAGTCTTCTTGACATTTTCTTCTCGCTCAACAAATAAATATCAAGTCCTTCTAAATCAATAAAGTAGTCTATTTATCCCATCTTTTTACTTTAATTACTCTTAAAACTAGATTTACAACTCTAAGTCCCATTTTGAACCTCAGCTTACTGTCCAGAGAACTGATAATTAAAAAAACTACCAGGTCAGAGCATAACTCAAGGCGGCAGTTGGGTCTTGTAAACTAAGTTCTCAGAAGCACCAGTATCCACCATAATTTTTGTCCTAAATTATCCTGAGGAGGATTAAAATGCAGAAGAAATAAATGCATACCCAGTGTATTCTTTTACTTAATATGGGCAATGTAACAACTTGAGAAGTAGGAGCATCTGCAGAATGTATAAAAATCTTGCTGACAATAACAAGGCTTTACTGCCATCAAGGATGAGTTACCATCCACAACAAAGCCCTGAATACCGAGGGTAAAGACATCCATAATATTTGATACAGGGTGAGTAGTGAGAGTATTAGCACTAGCCAGAAACTCCTAGAATTGGATATCATAGCTGCTAAATAATTCTGCTAACTACTATTTTACTAAATAAATGTAATAATTAAGCTTACTGAAATTCCTAAGGTAAAGTAAAAAAAGTGGATTTGAAGCGTGTAAAAATTTATTCCATTGGGTTGATTTTCAGTTGTCAACCCAGTAACCTTTTTACTGAACAGGTTCAGTTTCCTCATGCACCTTGCGTTGTAAGAATATATATGTAATTTGATAATAGTATGATGACTATTATCAGTAGTTGAGTTAGGTTATTTTCAGGCCCAACGCTTCAGCTAGTATTTCCAATTAATAATTGATATTGTACTCATAGGGATTTGTTCCCTGTAATCCTGTCCACTCAGTCTTCATTAAGATCCTCTGATGACAGTCTCCTTCATCCCAACACACAGTCAGCAGCAATCCCTTAGCCGTAGTTCCCTTCATCTCTAGATCCCCGCTCAGATCTCTATTCTTCTCTGAGAGTCTACCAATTATTGCCCTCTGCAATAATATCCTTGAGATGGAATTTTCACGCTAAATGCTGATAGTCTAACTATTACCAAATCTACAATAAAACTAATAATATTCTAAAGTAGTAATGTATATGTTTTTATCTATATTAATGTCTATATTTTATTAGAGTGAATCCTAGGGAATTTATAGTGGATTTGGCCATCTAAACTTCAGTTGACACCTATTCAATGAAGCGGCAGCTGTTGCCATTGAATCACCCTTGCTCATCTCAGCAGCGATGGTCTTCCCCATCCTGACTAGGATTCTGACGTTGTACATCCTCGAGACCTCAAATGGAAAGAGTCAGAAACATATCCCTAACGTTTTCCTCTCGATCCAAGTGAATCAACCATAATTGGCTAGCGACCTGCTTAGATAATGGGACTTTTTACCCATTATGGCAGGTCACTTCACCAACCAATCGATTCACTAGTTGCAGGTGGCATCACTCGCCTTGCAACTCATTAATATTCCCAATCAGTTGGTGATGAAATCCAACCAATCCCAATCAGTATACCTGATAATTAATCACTATCAGATGCCCTTATTTCATTGGTAACTCAGCCCGATGAGATATTAGGTATTTATCCAGATCAATCCCTAATGGATATGACCAGACAAATATCCTAAAATCCCCCAAATGTAGTTCCTCTGAAATTTGGGTCAACCGATTTCCAATTCACTTCACTTTAGGGAATTTTTCCCCTAGCGACGCCAGGTAATCTAGCAGGCTGGGAATATGGGCAAAAATCCCAACACATCCCCCCTTGCCTAGATTTCCAGCGAGAAAAGGACTGGGCATAGAAACACTGCTTTAGATACCTGGTCAAATACTACATTGTTTCAAGCGGAGTACACTTTTTAATACTAAACGCTGCTTGGGACGACCTTCAGCATATAGCATTCATCCTCTTCCTCCTCGCTACTGCTTACTCAGAGAACAGTCCCCATGACCTCTTGTCATGCTGGGCTGATCAATTTACTCATGACAATATTTTTCCTGGGATCCAGTTTTCCACCCATCAGGGACTATGACCCACTGTCATATTCAGGTTTCTTGGTCTGGCGTCCTCAAATTCCTGATTCTCTCCTCATCCTAGACAGGAGACTCTTGCCGTCGATATTCATTTTGTGGCTTAATTAAGAATACTCATTTATTTTCACCTTCATTATTTCGCTCATAACCTCTTGGCTTTAAGTCATTCTCCCTCAGAAAGCTTATTTCATTAATTTTATGAATTTAATTTCCCAAAATTAGAGCCTAATGGATTGTAGGGTGCATAATGTCAACTTATATATCAGTCTGACATCCCCCCTCTAGTCCAGCTCATATGTCAAACTCAGAATCTCGTTATCAACAACTTCTGAGCAGTCTGTCAGATTTGGACCTCCGCCTCTTCCAGCGGATGAGTCAGGATGCTCAGCGGACCCTCTTCTATGGTCCTTCCAGGACTCATACACCTAGTCTGGCACAAGGGGCTAGTCCTTCCATCAAGTTACCGCAAACAGTATCCAATCCCACTGATACCAGGCGTGCCATCATTTTAAATAACTCTTGGCTGAAACTTCCCTTACAGTTGATCCCTGAGTTGGACTTTGAAACCCTTTTGGATTTGGCTCCTTTCACTGAGGCTCTGAACATCATTGATGATGCTCTAGAGGTTATGCCAACTGCTTTAGATCATTTGTTCCTGGCTGGGTCAGATTTGCTCCCTGAGTTTCTCTTCTGAATCGTTCAATTTTACTAACCCGCGGTGCTGGTTTCTGAGCTTTCAATTGGGAACAGCATTAATTCTGAGCTCCCCTATGCTGAACTTTGAGTGCAAGTCACTGAGGCATTATCATGAGCGCTAAATCCCTCGGATCTGAACAACCTTCTGGATTGGGATACTGCCACTTATGCTCTCCACTTTGCCGGCCAAGTTCTTTGAAGTTAATTGATGAAGCTTCCAGCCTCACCTGACTTTCATTGGTCATTCAGCTTCAGCTTCCGCAAAGCCCATAGTTATCATTTACAGGATGAAATCCGTTCTTTGCACAACTACCTCTTCTCTGGAGCTTCCCATCACTATCTTCCATTGATGGGCTAATTGGGGGTATGATTCAAAAACCTCCCTTGAGTATTCCTTCTTCGCTGTCAGCTCACATGTCCAGTGCTCTTGATAAAGCCCATCAGTAGGCACTCAAGACAAATCTTCTGGCGCTGGTGCCTTATCAGGATTATTCGGGGTTATTCGCTAATTGCCTCTTCCTTTATTGCTGTTTTCCACCCTGCTCCAGGGTTTCACAATTGGCATCTTCTGACAAATCCATTTCCCTTCCCCTAGTCGCGTTCTCTCAGGGCTTGGCGTCAGCTCAATAAATGTGGTTTTGAGTAGGACTCGCCCTTGCAAGTGTCCAATCGCATATCAATTTTGATGGGCTATTCCTTCCTACCACAATCTATCCGCCCTCCCCCAAGAGGCGACATAGGCGGAATTATCCCCGCACTGAGGACAATCAATAAAAAATAAAAATTTTATAAAAATATATCAGTTTTTTATCTATGCATTTGAATTTTTTTACCAATATCTTTTATTGATGTTTTATCTTTATTCTTCTTTTTTCCTATGGAACTTGACCTTATTAATTTGGTTCAGAGGTCCATCTTTCCCCCAAACTGGATCCTGGGCACTTAAACCTACCAGTTTTCCATGATTCAGAGGTCCTTTTTTCAGAATTAACCATCTAGATTGGTTCAGAGGTCCTTTTTGGACTTGATTTAATCATTAGGACATGACAAACTTAATGGTTCATTGGTCCTTTGGGAACTCTTTTTTTATTTTTTTTCTTCAGTCCAGCGCTCTAAATACTTAGCATGGACTCAATTTACTACTCTTCCATCTAATAGATTCTTGATGGAATAAGCATTGGTTGACATCTTGGCGACTACTTTAAACGAACCTGAACATAATGCATCCAACTTGTCTCCTTGTTTGAAACTATGCGTATGGCAATAGGTGACTCTTTCTCCTATTTGATATTCTTCTAATGGCGGTTGGTTCTTACATCCATCAATTTTACTATTATCCTTTTCTTTAAGGTAGTATCAAATGCTTGCAATTGCATATTGATCAGGATACTTGTTAGTCAGTTCAGATATTGTTCAGTACTCATCCCTGATGTAGGTTCTACTACTGAATATAATATTAGCGGTAACGCGGCCTTCCTCCCATAAAGTAATTCAAATGGCAACTTTCCCGTTGCCATATGATGACTGATGTTGTAGGCGAACGTCACCAAACTCAGATACATTCCCCACATGGAAGTTCTCCCTGCGACTAGCTTCCTCTGCATCGCAGCCAGCATCCCATTGACCCAATCTACCAGTCCGTTTAACTCTGGCCAGTATGGTACTGACACAAATCCCTAGATCCCCATTATTTCATTTAGCCTCAGGATCACATAGGAAGTGAAGTTAGTCCCATTATTGCTCAGTATAACTTGTGGACACCCATGCTGGTATACTACTTGATCCAGGATGAATCTTGCAGTACTGGTAGCGTCAACTCGGGTTAATGCTTTCATTTTGACCCATCTAATCAGATGATCAATGGCTACTATGATGTATTTCACTCCTCCTGTACACATTGCCAATGGTCCCATCATGTCAATAGACACCGTATGCCATGCAAATCCAGGTCAGATCAGTCATTATCCAGCTGTATTCTTGTGTGGTTTATGCTGTTGGCATTCCACGCAAAAAGTCAGATGGTCTGTGACATCATAATTAATCAATTCCCAGTAATAATACTGGCAT
Organism: Massospora cicadina; assembly: GCA_022478985.1. Classification (NCBI taxonomy): domain Eukaryota; kingdom Fungi; phylum Entomophthoromycota; class Entomophthoromycetes; order Entomophthorales; family Entomophthoraceae; genus Massospora; species Massospora cicadina. Next base: position 15,398 of record JAKSZP010017100.1, read on the forward strand.
ATATGGTCGGTCATTTTTCTCAGGCCTCCATACCCATCAACCTTATAAGCAGCTTGAACGATCACTGCTCTCTCCAACAGTTTTGGGAATAATAGCCATTTCCCGTTTATCATCTTGAATACTTGTCCATCCATGATCTCGGTGTTTTCCATTGCTTTTCAAAGTGCACCTTGGATTTTTTGAGGCTTGTCCTCAATTCTTTCTTTGACCATTCTCTGGAATAGCTCATCTGCCTGCGGATATACCAACTGGACCATTGGTAACCATGATAAGCCATCCACGTTCTAGTGAGAAGCCCCCACTTGGTGAACTATCTTGTAATCATAAGCCTGAAGCTTGAGTGCCCATTGGGCCAGTCATCCTTCAGGTTCCTGCAGATTGTGCAGCCAACGCAATGCAGAGTGGTCTGTCACCACCTTAAAGTGCATTCCATGGACATACAACTGAAACTGTTTACAGGCGTAAATAACCGCAAGGCATTCATGATCAGTTATGGTGTAATTCCTCTCTGTGGCAGAGAGTGTTCAGCTCACATATGCCACCGGATGTTCATCCCCAAGTTCATCTACTTGGCTCAGTATGGCGCCAATCACTGTCAACGAAGCATCAGTTTAAATGATAAGCTCCTGATCAAAATTCGGATATTTCAGAATTGGCGAATTTATCAGGTACCAGAATAATTCATCAAAAGAGTCCTGGGCCTCTTCATTCCATATGAATCCTTTTTTCAGATCTTTAATTAATGAAATAAAGGCTCGGCTATTCAGGCGAAGTCCTGAATAAATCTTCTATAGTACCTTACCATCCCAAGGAATACTTGGATGTCTCAGACACTCATTGGCACAGCCATCTGTTCAATAGCTGCTATCTTCTGGGGTTGCGGCTGCAATCCATTTGCATTGATCACAAATCCCAAGTATTCAAGCTCCTTCTTGAAGAAGTGGCACTTCTGTGGCTTGATCTTCAGGTTAGCCATGGACAGTCTCTTAAACATTTCCTCCAAGTGCTGAAGGTGATCAGTAAACTTTATACTGAACACATTGATATCATCCAGATATACCAGGATGCATGATAACTTCAGGTCGCTTAATATCGCATCCATGGCCCTCTGGAACATTGCGGGCGCATTACAAAGACCTCTGGGGCATCCTAGTCAGCTGGTACAACTCCTGTGCAGTGATAATCACACATTTTTCCTGATCTTCTGCTAGAAAGTTGATCTGCCAGTAACCCAAGATTAGGTCCATCGCAGAGAAATACTTTTTCATCTCCTAATCAGTCTAAAGCATCATTGATCTTCAGTAGGGGATATAAATCCTTCTTCATAATTTTATTCAGCCTCCAATAGTTAATCACTACCCGGTTCAATCCATCTTTCTTCTTTACAATCAAAATTGGGCTTTTTTAGGGACTTGATGATGGAACTAGAAGCCCATGCTTTACTAGTTTGCTGATCTCATCTTCCACTACCGCTTTGGTGGTTTTTGAACTTCAGATCAGTCTCATTATTATCAGTAAATTTTCTCCAGTGTCAACTTTGTGAATTACGCCTTACACGCATCCCAAATCGTGATCATTCTGAGCAAATACTTCCCAATAACTCTCAAATAATTCGATCACCTCCTCCTTCTGCCCTTCCAGCAGATCTGCGAGCTGCTCTTGATCAACTAATAAGTTGATGCTTTTGGCTGCTCCATCTGGTAATCCCATTTCCTCAAGAGACCCAAAATCATAGAATCATCTCAATTCTGCCATTGGGATTAGATGAATAAATGCAATGAGTTGATTTAATTTTAATCTTCAACAGTTTTTTGCTTAAATTTGCCAAGAGAACTTGTACCTCTCCATGGCCCAGCATAATTATCCCAGGAGCCACCCAAGGCTCCACTCTGGACTTCTTACAGGGGCATCCGACTTCTTTATACAACAACTCCAGAATCTTTAGAGTCAACCCTGTGTTGACTATCATCTGCGATCTGGCTGGTATTGTTTTCTCCTTCTTGATCCGCAAAGGAATTCCCTGGTTTTCTAGGATTTAGCCAGCATCTCTCATCGCTTCCTACCAACTAATTGGTACTGAATAAAGTACAATGCCATCATTGTATATCAAGTTGATGAAGTTATTTCTCAATTTCAACAGAACTTCACCATTTTTTGATATACTAATGGTAACGTCTGGCCCAAGATGGTCAACATATTATCCTCAAAGTTACATTTAACTCTGCATTTTCACAGAAACTCCATTTCAATCAGGATCTCATAGTTTTGGCTCGCCAAAACTATCGCTGGCGCAGATACCACTTATGACCCAAATTGTAGTGGCAGTGCACTATAAGCTCCACAGGAAATGGTGGTGTTTGGCCCAGCTGTTCCATATTCCTTCTTGTGTTCCAAGTCTGGAGAGATCTTCATTTTCTTCACCAGCTTGGTTGACACAATGTTGATGGGCGCTCCGCTGTCAACTATCACCCATACCCTTACTCAATTCAACTGAATATTTATAAACATACACTCGGAGTCTTGTAATAGAGTATTTACTGAGTGAATTGCGGCGTTATTAGCTGAATCTAAGGTATTAATGATATGTGCCAATAAATCAGGAAATGATTTCTTAATTGCGCCAAGGGGAATCGACAGGTTGGCCTCATCTAAGCGAACAATGGTTAACTCATCAGGATCTTTGGCAGTCTGAATCTTCTCCTCCAGTTGTTAGGCATACAGCCGGGTAGCCTCCTGAACTATCTCAGGGTTGATCTTTTTCGCCCTAGCTCTGGTCATGGCGTTTATATCCATGTTGACCACTTGATATATTTGATCCTGCTTGTCATCCACAAACAGATCACTAATATCTATTTCATCATTCATAATATTGGGAGGAACAGGTTTCTCCACCGCTCTAGACTGTTCATTGTTTAGACAGCGGGACCTTTTCCTGAATTTTGGCTACTGCTGTCTCTTTAGCCTGGACCACATTAACTTGATCCTTCGGCTTTTTGCAGTGCGCGGCAAAATGCCCCTTCCCACCATACTGGAAGCAGACCTTTTCTTTCTTGTTTAACCATATGAAATCCTCAGGCTTATTCCCTGCACAGTTCAGTTAAAAGTCTGCTTTGCTCCTTCGCCTCCCTTTGTGGGATTTAAACTTTGGACCAGATTTGACTTGAAGCTTCTATTCAGAGCATCGAACGTTGCTCCCAAAATCTTCAAATTGTCTACCATTTGTAAGGTAGTTATCTTGGTCGCGAATACAGTAGATATTTTGATGCAAATTGCAATAGGGCTTAAGGGCCGCTTGCAAGGCGATTCTTGCATCAAAGTCATCTAACACCTTCGCTCCAGCCAGGATCTGAAATTCCTGGTAGAATCAATCTGTGAAGCTAGCAAGAAACTCGTCTTTACAGAATTAAATTCCTATAAAGTATTGCTTGCATTTTGACATGCGGGTTGGGCTGCCAAATTCCTTCATTATTGCCACTTTAGCCTAAGCATTAGACCAGCTGTCCCCCTCCAGGTGGGGTAACACCAGATTCTGCAATCTGTGTTCAAGCAGTTAATTACTGTCAATGCCTTCTGACAATCCCCATATCCATTCATGGTCATGTCAAATAGTCAGAAAAACACTTGGGTGTTATCCTGATGGATTGTGGGCAATTTAGGGGTTGCTCTGATTCCTCCGAGTCATTTCAGGCCAATTCTTTTGGTTTGGTTTCTCAGTTCACTTGCGGAGTAACATTGGGCATCATCTCCAAAATAGCAATATATGCAGGTGGCATATTTCTTGGGGTACTTGTCTTCCCAAGTATCGTTTGAAGACTTCCTTCTTTGGCATCATTGGCCACGTCAGACTCACTTGCACTTCTGTGTGCTTTCAATTTCTCTATTCTTTCATTAACTTCTCAATGTCCACACCAAATTTTCTTAAACGAACGCGATCTGCTTCACGTTCCATTTTCATAAATAGGACCTCTCAGATGAGGTCTCCTTCTTTCCTCTTTAATGAGTTCACTTTGCCAAGTAACTCATTCCCAAAGTTAGCTACGTTATCAACTCCTTCCTCCACCTTGTTTACTCATTCTTCCAGGGCCACAAACTCCTAGTGGTCCACAGAGTTTAAGGCGTTCTGGTTCACTGTGGCGATCTCAGCCCACAACTTGCGCATCTCTTCTTTGTACAACATTCTTTATAAATTCTTCTACTCAACTACCCCTGTAGTGAGCACCAACTTGTAAAAATTTACACCGTTGGGTTGATTATCAGTTGTCAACCCAGTAACCTTTTTAAAGCACAGGTTCAGTTTCCTTGTGCACCTCACGTTGTAAGAATATATAATTTGATAATAGTATAATGACTATTATCCATATCTGAGTTAGAATTATTTTCAGGCCCAATGCTTCAGCCACGATCCCAATTAATACTTGATATCATACTCATAGGGATTTGTTCCCTGTAATCCTGTCCACTCAATCTTTGTTAAGATCCTCTGATGACAGTCTCCTTCAGCCCAACACACAGTTGGCAGCAATCCCTTAGCCGTGGTTCCCTTCATCTCTAGATCTCCGCTCAGATCTCTAATCTTCTCTGAGAGTCTACCAATTATTGCCTTCTGCAATAATATCCTTGAGATGGAATCTTCACGCTAGATGCTGATAGTCTAACTATTACCAAATCTACAATAAAACTAATAATGTTCTAAAGTAGTAATGTATATGTCTATCTTAATGTCTACCTTAATGTCTATGCTAATGTCTATCTTTTATTAGAGTGAATCCTAGGGGAATTTATAGGGTATTTAGCCGTCTAGCCCTCAGTTGACACCTCTTCGATGAAATGGCAGCCGTTGCCATTAAATCACCCTTCTTCATCTCGGTAGTGATGGTCTTCCCCATTCTGACTAGGATTCTGACGTTGGACATCCTCAAGACCTCAAACAGAAAGAGTCAGAAATGTGTCCATAAAGGTTTCCTCCTGATCCAAGCGAATCATCCATAATTGGCTAGCGACCTGCTTAGATAATGGGACTTTTTACCCATTATGGCAGGTCACTTCACCAATCAATTAATTTACTAGTTGCAGGTGGCATCACTATCAAATGCCCTTATTTCGTTGGCCACTCCACCTGATGAGATATTAGGTATTCATCCGGATTGATCCCCAATGGATAAGACCAGATAAATATCCTAAAATCCCCCAAACGTAGTTCCTCCAAAATTTTGGTCAACCAATTTCCAATTCACTTCGCTTTAGGGAACTTTTCCCCTAGCAATACCAGGTAATCTAGCAGGCTGGGAATATGGGCAAAAATTTCCACAGCTCAATAAAGAACAATCCCTGCAAACTGAGCGGTTTGTTAATGCAGAATGGTATGCCAAATACCCCCTCATCTATATACCCCACTGACAAATGCTGAATCATTTTTCAGTGACCATCAGCTTACAGTCAAAGCAGCTGCAAAACTAGATTGTCATTCTCTATGGAAAGCTGTCATCAAATCAGTAGCGATGCTCACAGGAGGTATTCCTCATCCTGTGATCCTCTCAACCCTCACTCCAAAAGTAAAACCACGATGAATCAGTTAAACAAAAATGTAAATGATGCTATCCAGAATGTGGCAATGGTTCACAGAATCCAAAAGCTAAAATTACCTAAACCAATATTACCACATTTGTTAAACTCTTGGTGGCCTGCATTAAAGCTGAAATAGCTTTAGCGGAATATATCATTTCCATTTTCCTAGCTGGCAATTTCAATACAATACCATTAATTATCAATATTGAACTACATGTCACTGATGCCCTGAAGCCCTTAGTGTCTACCTTGACACATACCATATTTTGGGAGGAGGAAGCTGTTACAAAAGATGATCCCCCAATCCCCCTCCCCTTCCACCATGGAGGAATGTGTGGCTTCTGCTACCCACCTGTTTGGTTTTGTTCACTTAAAGCGTTTCACTCAATCCACTCATTTGGTTATTTTGTCTTAACCAGATAGTTACGTTAATTTTAGTTATAAGTTTTAGTTTTGGTAATGTCCATCCCCTGGTCAGCTTACCTCAAATAAATATAATTGGGCGCTAAAATAAATTGACTCTTTGTCTGAACATTTGTCAACACTTATGATCATTATTACTTGACTTGCATTGAAATTCTTTGTCAATACTTTCCATCTGATCTGACCAAAGTCAAAAACTCAGATCCTGGAGGAGTGGGCATCTTTGTCGCTTTTCTCTCTCTGTTATTTGACCCTGCAAACCTGAGGTTTCCCCATTACAAAATTCAAATAGGTTACAGGACCCTTTTATTGTTTTATGGACCATTATATCTTTCATGTAAATTGAGTAATTACTTTTTAAGATTATTTAAGCGCTTGTGCCCTGGATTCCTGGGCTTTCAACTGGTTCTTGAACCACCCATATTGGAAGTCCAATTTTTCTCTTGATCAGCCATATCTCTGACATAGACTCTGTACTTGTATGTTTTCTTATAATTTTGACTGGGTTTTCATTTACTTCCTTCTTATATAAAAGATACAATTGATTTTTTTACTTTATAAGCACATACTATCCTCTTTTTAGTACTAGATGGTCTCAACCCAAGGGGGGGTTCATCGATGTCACATACTATCCTCTTAGATGTTGTATTATAAAGGGTTCAGTTAAAAAGGATTGGGACTTTTAATACTATTCTAATGTCTTTTATCTATCCTTTTTTTAGTTTTTGCAAATATATTATACTTTTTAGTGAAAATAGGCTTGATAATCGTTGATAATACTAGAAAACTCATTTGTATGCTGTCGCTCTAATAGAGAAGTTTTATTCATGGTAGATGCACCATTAGAATATTTATGATGTGAATGTTTTAATGATACAAATCTGTTATATTGAAAACATTAACGGTATTATAAACTTTATTATTCTAATGATGCTGATGGAATTATAAGTAAATTTTACATCTTTTGCTAGTTAGCAGCTACAAAAGCGATTTTAGTTAATATGTACTGTTGATTTAAAAATTCCCACTTGCTAATCTTTATGTAACTTCCCCATTAACATTTATGTGACAAAGTAATTGTAGGCCTACTTGAACAAAAGGTTGTTTATTTGAGGTATGAGGACAATGGAACCTGCATTACTAATAAATCATAAGTAAGAGGTAAGTAAGTATATAAGATTACTTAAATGGCTCTCATAAACTAATTATCAGTAAAACAAGGTACTCACAGAGCTAATTAGTACTTATAACTTTTTATAAGAGCTTTTGAGCTTTACCTAAAGACCTATAAGCTATTATAATGGGGCATTAATGTGAAGTTAACAAAAATATACTAAGTAAAAACTAAATATAAGTGATAGCTGTAATAAAATAAATTTTCTCAAGGCATTCTGTTGCTGAGCTTACAGGCTATCTTGTTGGTGATCACAACAACTTTAATCAAAAAACACTTTTGCAAAAGAATCATGTTTAAAAATGGGTAAATTAAAACTCAGTTAGAAAAAGTTGGAGCAAAAATTTTTCTATAGAAAACATATTTTTAATTAAGAAGTCCAATTATGCCATCGTTATAAATGCTTAAAAGCTCATACGTTTATATAGATGTTTAATAAAAGCTACCTAATTTACTATACTGAAAATATATAGTGGCAATTGGCAATTGCAAATAATTATATTAATTTGGTATTAGAAAATCTTTACGTCAATAGTTCAAATTCCAATGTTTGGAAAGTCCTTGTCAAGTCAATTAGATTGGAGTAAAAAAAATAATAATTTTTAGGAGTAAATTCATCCATAATTTAGGTTTTCTCTGGACATTAAAAGTAGTCTACCAGCTAAGTTTAATTTTTCAAGTCAATGGGAAAATAGTCGACTGACTGAGGATTTAAAACAAGAAGGCTTAAAGCTGTAATTCTGGGAGTAGAATATTTTCTGGTAAGTAGATTTTGAATAATCACTTAACAAAGGCAAAAAAATCACAAGACAAATATGTGATGTTTTTTTAGTTAAAAACATCATATATTCATATAAATTTAGGATTTTCTCAACTGAGATGGACTTCTAAGCTAACTTGATATAGGTCTCTCATGAACTGCTGTCATAATGCTAATCAAGGGAATTCCTGATTAATATTGGAGGTGGTCTATTTATTCAAGAGCTGTCAATTTGGGGGTAGATAAATATTCTTGTAATTGAGGATTCTGTGTATAGATAACTTCTTTCTCAATTGTTTTATCATCAAGTGTTTTTCTTAGGCATAGAGTCAATTTATACTCCACTAAAATCCCAATGTTGACAGGTTTCCTGAACAAAGCTGTGAGTTTTAAGGCTGAGATGTTTGTTAGGCCTACCAAGATTATGTAAAAGATATTTATCACTTTGAGCTACTGTTACAGATTAATGTCACACCTCAACCTTGTTCATTAAGAAGCTCTATATAATATTTTCCCTCCAATATAAAGTCTATTCGTAATAAACCTGTTCAATTTGTATTTAATTTTATAATTTTATTTTATTTTGTCCTGTTTATATAGGAGGAGTAATATTGGAATCATGGCTGGCGATATGCTTAAAAATGCTTATGTGCCCTGGATTGTAACATTTTTATTTGAGGGAGAGGTATTACTCCTTAACTGCGGGAGGGGGGGGGGGGGGGGGGAATAATTTATCAGTGGATTTATAGCTAAACATTACATATGGAAACATCTAATAATTACTAAAAAGATAGGTCTAAACTAGTACTAAAAAAAAGATAGGTCTAAATATTAATCTTATTAGGGTCTGCAATGGGTAAAAAGCCAGCTCCTCAACAATGAGCTTCTTAGTTATAAAAGTATTGAGGCTCAAAATGAGTCTGATGGGAATTTAGTATAAGTGGTTGCATCTAAATTACATAATATAATATTTTAACCTATTTAGATCTCTTCTGACTTGGCTTGCTTCAATGAGAGGGCTGATGGTGAGTTGATAGCCAGAAAGATGAACCCATGGGGTTGTGATTTAATATTAAACCAATCAGAAAGTGTGAAAGCATTTTCACCTGGAGAGACCTCAACATAGCTCCCCTAATTCTGCCAATTATTTGGTGTAACTTGTTACTACTTGTAGGCATATTTGGCCGAGGAATGATGAAAGTGTATTACCTTAATTTGAGGGGTTACCACCAAGGATCAATCAGGGTTTTTTAGCCGATGTTATTTATATTAACCTCAAAACACTCTTATTGCAGTATTGAACCAGTAATTGTCCAACATCACCCCCTTCAAGAGTGTTAGGGCGAGAATAAGGCTACAGAACTAGCCATATACTTAGTTGACAGTAACATCTGTAGCATGGGATTAGATGGAGTACTCATTCCTCGCTTATACGTGACTGCAAAGGGTCTTTCTCAGATAGACTAAAGCTTCTCACTCCTAGGAATGATGCAATTGTAAAATACAGCACCAAGTCTGTACTTGGAAATAGAGAGGGACTCGGAGCTCATTAGCTTCTTTGGGCTTCTTTAGTAAAAGTCTTAGCAAAGTTAGTCATAGCTTTGCTTGTAGTTGATTAATGCGCTTGGCCAACTTTTTAATAGCTTGCTCGGGATCTTTTCTGTTAATATAAAAATTTTTGGCCAGTAAATCTGGTACCCCAGGTTCTTGTCCATACAACAAATGGAAAGGGGACATCTTAAGAATGCGATTGTGACTAATATGGCAGGCCATGAGGGTACTGGGTAAGTAGAGATCCAAGTAGTGAGGGTCTGAATTGGCAAATTTTGCGTTTATAGAGACCAGGGTTACTCTAACTATTTCTTCTGCACACTTTGTTGATGGGTTATAGGGAGCTGAGAAGAATTTTGAGATCCCATGGAGGTGTCAAGGAGCTTTACCACTCTGGAGGTAGCATGTCCCATTATCACATAGGAGGACCTGAAGGCACACATGATGATGAAAATTTATTGGTGTAAGAGCGGTAGAAGCTTTAGCGATCTGAGAAGGGAGAGCAACAGCTTTAACCATTTGGTGAAATGACCAATTACCAGGATATAAAGGTTGCCACCAGTGGTCTAAGGTAGAGGACCTACCACCCAAGCTAATAATGTGGAAGTGTTGTTGAGGCGTAGTTGGTTAAAACTGATACCGGGTATTGTAGCTTGTTTGCTTTTTTAAAGGTCAGAAAGCCATCCAGGAATTCAGATATAGTTTCCATGATGCCTTCCCTGTAGTATCATTCTTTTAATCACTCATAGGTACTGCAGACTCCACCATGGCCCATGATATTGTGAGACTCTAGATCACAGGCACACGCTCTGACAGCCAGAGATAGGGAAACCAGTTTACTCTTACTTTCTTGTATATTGTCCCACTCTCCGCCTTGGTGTTGCAGAAGCGCTGATCTAGCATCTTTTGTACTGGTGCATCTTTATCATCCTACAAGCAAAGAGTCATTAGGAGGTCATGTAACCTCTTATCTTCACTATTGTCTAGGTGAAGAACAGGCTGTTGCTTCAACTTACCAACATTTATATGGTACCCACCCATGCTTAAAAGGCATATGGTAATTCTTGGGTTTCAAAGCCCAGCGAGCCAGCAGTCCAATGAGGTCTTTGTATTCTTTAACCACATTAGGGAGACGTTGTCAGTGATTACTTTGAAGGAAGTCTCATGTAATTTAGGGCGGTAATATTGAACAGCGAGCAAGACAAAGAGGCTTTCCTTCTCAGTGACGCTGTAATTATGATCAGCCTTTGAGAGCATCTTGTTAAAGTAGGACACAGGTTGATCGACTCCATGCTCATCCAATTAAGCCAAGATAGCTTCAACAGCGATTCTGGAGGCATCCGTGAACAGTATGAAAGGCTTACTATAGTTAGGATGAGGAGGATAGGCCTTTGTTGCAATAGCTCCTTCATGGTCTCAAACGCAACTTTTTGTTCAGCATCCTAATGGAAAGGAGTTCTTTTTAGCCAAGAGGCGGATGAGGGGCTCGGTGAGCTGGAAAAACTTTATGAATTGATAGTAGTACTCCATCATGCCAAAAAAACCTGGATATATCGAAAGGTTTTGGGCGCAGGCATTTGGCTTCGCAAAACTGTATATTGGAGGGGTTGAATCCCGTCTTGTGAGACAGCTTGCTCTAGGAAACACAATTTCTTCTCAAAGAAAGTACACTTGGAAGGCTTTAGCTTGGTGTTAGATGCATATAAGCGCTGAAACACATCCTTCTGATGCATATTGTGCTCATTGAAGGTCTTGGGGAAGATGGTGATGTCATCATGATTGTAAGTCCAGGGGAACGTCCCCTGTGCATAGATCGTGCGCTCTTCCCATTTTTAAATAAAAAAGGGGCCAAAGATGGTGGCTGTACCCCTCGTCACCCAGGGCAACCACGCCCACGTGGTAGATGAGCGTTGGGTAACAGCCCTCCCTCATCAGATTCCTCCCCCAGTACCCTCACTCACGTCAGTCAAACTTTTCAGCCAGATTAAATAAATCTGTGCTAAGATATCAAAAAAAAATTTTAAGGGCAACACCAATAGGGTTAAATCCAGACAATTGTAAATTGCATGCCAAAAAAGGGACAAATGTCAAATTAATGGCTGGAATTGTGGACGGTTTCAACTCAGTCACCAATATGATCGCCAATGCTAACCCCCTCCCAAAATAGTCGGGGATGATCCCCAATGTGCAGATGGTAGCTTTGGAAACCACACCAACAGTTTGGAACCCTTTATCCAGCAAATCGGGAGTTGTTGTTGATGTAACTCATTTGACCAGATGAATGGCTCAGCGACCAGGCACAGGTGGGTTGGGCATCCTGAATACGTTTTCAACCAATTGGGGATGCCCCTATGTGGGGTGGCCCTGGGATTTCCCGTTGCCAAATTTGGCCTGATGCCATCGCGCTAACTGATGGAAACGCAGTTTAGCCTCAGTTCAGGCATTCAAGGTTGAATTAACAGTGACTCAGCCTGCTGCCAAATCCTTTGATATCGGTTCTAATTGAGATTATCTGCCACATTCCCCAAAAAATTTCCTGGTTAAACTGAATTTGAGGGACCTAATCCCTGCTTGGACTCACTATAGTTGAACACTATTTAATCAGTGGCATTGCACTGAGAAAATTGTTGGCGAGATTCTACCTTCATTTTCCCAATAAAATCCAATCCCCAATTTCAGTTTTATTTTGAGAAAAAAGCGCCTTTTCCTCCAGTACCTGGCACCCTTTGGGGTTGCTGATCATGTTCATCTGTTATTTTACTAGGTCTCTAAACGCGATTATGGCTCATACACCTTTTAATAGTGGAACTCCTTCCTAGTTCCATAACTGTTGTACTAGCAGAAATGCCTCTGGCATTCTGGTTTGCTATTATGGTGCTTCAGCACTCAGGCTGGCAAAATGGTCAAAATTTACCTTGCTGTTTGCCTGAAAGAAATGAACAATCACACAGTTCATCTTAAGATCCTGGATAATGTGATCCATTTCCCACTTAAAAGTTGCAGGTGCATTGCATAAACCCTGGGGTAGTCGAGTGGGTTGTAACAAACCCTAGCTAAAGATTAGTTCACTTTTTCCTGGCCTTGTGGTGAAAAGTCCATCTGCTTATCTAGTCAAGTCCATAGCTGAAAAGTTTTAGACCAAGAGAGTTGGACCAGAGGTCATCAATGCGGGAGATAGTATATCTGACCTTATTTGAGTGGCTGTTTAATTTGCGGTAGTCCATCACTACCCAATGACCTCCATTTATCTTATTTATCAATAGGAGAGGGGACGACCAAGGGTTTTGGGTAGGCACTAGCATCCTAGCGTTTATAAGCTGGTTGAGCTCAGTACATATTTTTAACTCCTCAACTTTTGCTTTCAGTAGGGTTTGGAGCGGATGGGTTGACCTCCCCAATGTCAATAGTATGTATCCAACCCTTCATGTGCCCATAGTCAGTGTCAGATTTTAAAAAAATGTAGCTTTAGGATTTGAGCAGGATGATGAATTTATCAAGCTCATCTGGGGTAGTCTATAAAAAGATGAACAGTAGACAGAGTACATAAAAGCCTGGTCGGCGGGTAAGCCCATATCTGCTTTAGCCCAATGCAGTGAACTTTCTTTATTTCCTCAAGGAAAATCAGCATGCCTCTTACGTTCTCTTGATGCTTTTTTAAGAAAAGTAATTCTTGGTGAGATTCCCCAGCCAGCGGTTAATTGTCATTGATAAGGTGGATCAAGAACGCCTGGTAATACTATGGGCTCCAGAGTACTAGCTCCCTCAATGCTGATTAGGTGCAGTAGTCAGTTGTTTGACTTTGTAAGGTAATCTTAGTGTCAATACCATTTGTTCAACCGCATTAATTAAAAACTTTTCAGAAGCATAGAAAGGATCTCCTCTAGAATGTCCACTAATCTATGAAACTTCCTTAGATTTCGTCTTGCTATGGTGTAGTGCAGGGAAAAAATGAGAAAAGTTACTACACTGTGCAAGAATAATCCTTTATGTTAAGCTCATTGTTGATCATAAACAGAGGGACTCCGTAGTTAAGCAGGGAGATATAGCCTGCTTCAGATTAATGATTTCTTTTTACTTGAGCTTAAACTGTTACCAATGAGTAGATCATAGGTACTGTTAGCCAAGGCCAACGCAGGGTCTGACAAGATATGCTTCCCAATTTGGATGGGCAAAGAAGAGTATGCCCCAATAGCGCATGTGTTAGAGGGACCAGCAGTACCAAACTCTTGGGTCTAGTTGAGGTCAGGGGCTAGCTTAATCTTTTTCATATGTTTGAATGACACAATGTTCACTGGGGATTCAGTGTCAAGGATAGCTGTGAGCCATACTCCCACTGATGACAACCTCCACTTTTGTTAGTGGTCCAATCCAAGTTGGGGGAAAGTGATAGGACCTCCTTTAAGTGTAGAGTGAAAGATAGTATTTTTGCAGTTTCAGGGTAGATACCCTGTATAGACTGCAGAATTTTAGCATCCTGTGTAGATTTAATTAGCATTACAAATGAGCTGGTCTGCGTCACTGGAAGAGTCATAAACCTCAAAATACCTTAGTACTTGCTGGAGATAAGTTCTTCTGGGTACCCTAGCCATATTCACTCTCTTGGTGTTCAACCTGTCAGTACTTCCACTTCACCTGAGGCTACTAAAAAATAATGACTAACAACTTTACACCCCTTTAGATTCGTCATCTGTGGGGTTATTAATCATTTCAGAGATCTACTGGCTGTGAAGAACGTCTAGGGCTTCTTTAGTGTAGGAGAGGCCTTGGGATTGTTCATTTATTGTATAGTTTTTTGGAGGAGGCGATGTAATTTGCACATTTCTAAATTTGTCCTTAATATAGTAGCTTTATGCTGCCACATAGCCATAGTTTATTGACTAGGGATGTCAAGAGGAGAGGCCGATGAGGGTAAAGATAGCGCCTTTGCAGGACGTGACAATTGAGGCACTTTGGAAGGCCATTTGGATGTAGAGGGGATAAAGGCAAAGTGATAGCTAAATTCACTGGCTAAACTTTAGGAGCTGAAGATAGAAGGGATCTCTGCACCGTCGTTGTTAGAATTAACTGCCTATCCACACATGAAGGAGCCACATCTCATTTCTGCAGCTCCGCGGGAGCAGATTAGCAAATTGGTACAGCCATGAAAGAGGCTGGAGGAGTAGAAGTGGACACTCACTTTAAGACCCAGGCATAGCATAACTGTTCATAGAAATCAGCCACTACTAGCAGGGCCTCCTTGATTACCCATTATGTTGGAAGGAGAACTTTATGGAGGAAATATGCATTTCTAAATATGGATGGGACTCCAAATCAGCTAAAATAGCATAAATATCATCATATAAAGATATCATTTTGGAAAATAACAGAGGTAGAGCTTCACTAAAGGATTGCTCAACAAAAGAGGTGATTGACTCTCCCTCATGCAGACTAAGGCACATAAAGTCCTGTTTTTGCCTTTGTAAACTCTGGGCTTAGCTGAAATTCATTATAAGCTTTGCTTAACCTCCGCCAAGGTGCTAAGATTGACCAATTTTGGATCTATTATCCTTAAGTCATATGACTCAAGTGGTGAAGTGTATCTGAGCTTTTTCTGGTCAGTCGCTCCTTCCATCACTGATTTATAAAAAATAGGAAGGAGGCAATACTGCCCTTACCAGGTGGTAACTTGTCTTGAAAATGGGTAATATGAATGATAAAAGAGGCTCGGAGGGCTTGAGAAGGGTACTTCTCCAGCCTTTTAAGGCAAGACAAGCACTGGTTAGTTGTTGCTCTAAAGCAGCTAGCCTTGGTTGAGATGTAGCAGTAAGTTATAAGACTCATTTTCTTTACAAGCCTCCTTTTTAATAGTTTTTTGTGGTGTATAGTTGCCCCTGTAGTGATCACCACTTGTTGGAAGCAGGGCAGGAGATATGCTTTCAAGTGCTTATGAGCCCTGGATTTTAACTAATTTTATTTGCATTAAAGGAGCTATACTTTAAATGAGGAAATATAATCATCTAGGGATTTCATATTACTTCAATTTAAATATAACCCTAAAAAAATACTAATAAAAGTAGGTTCTTAACAATTTTATTAGGTGCAGTTATTGGTAAAAAGCTAAGCTCTTCAATACTAGGATGCTTAGTATTTAAGTTTTATTAGGGCTTGAAGGGTTTTGGATAGAAAATTTAGTTAAGTTGGGTCATCCAAATAAGGTAATATAATCTTTCACCCTATTGGATCTCTTGAGAGTTGCTTCACTTCATTGAGGGCTAATAGTGGGTTGATAGCCAAGAAGATAAACCCATGAGGTTGTGATTTAATATTATACCAATCAGAATGTGGGAAATCATTTTCACCTGGCGGGACCACAACATAGCTCCCCTGATTCTGCCGCCAATTAGGTGTAACCATGTTTCTAAAAGTAGGCCAATATGACCAAGAAGAGGGGACTTGTGATACTTTGATTTGAGGTGTTCCACTAAAAATGACCAGAGTACTTGGCCAATATATTTATATATTAAAACTGAAACACTTTTATTGCAGTATTGGACTTGTAATTGTCCAACAGGTAGATATCCTAAAACCCTCTGATGGCACTATTGCTCTTCTATGACTGATTTATTTCTTATATATATTATCCTGATATCACCAATCAAAATAGAGGTGGAATGGTTTTTTAAGCAGGGAGTATGGGCTATAAGCCTGAGATATAACTATGTGAGCGTTTAGAGTCTGACTCAGTACTTTCACCTGCTACACTTTTTTCTTTTATAGCTTGAATATATCATCTTTCTAAGTACGATAATATCTGTAAATATCTAATCTCAGTTGCTTTAGGGTATCTTTTACTGCAACATCCAGGTTTGGCACTTATTTAATTCAGTTGACTGACCTGAGGATGTTACCACACTGATTATAGGCTTAGCATTTGACAGCCAACAAATCCTATGTTTAAGGTAAATCTTCATTATACTAGTTGGTCTTCTTGCTATATCAGTAGAGCCTCGAGAGTCCTGTCCATTATATATATTAGAAGTAACTTACATATATTTCTTTTATTTTTATATGGGTAAGGACTACCAGGGGATGGACACTTCCAATATGTAAACAAAAAGAGCTAATATCAGCAAGGGGGCACCCCAGAAAAGCAAATGCTATCTCCTGTTTCCAGCGGGAATGCCAAGGAATTGATTGGGGTTACGTGTGTAGGGGCTTTTGCCGCTATGGATCACATATGCAGGAAGGGGTCTTAAGTAATGAACCAAACCGGAAACCAGGATGAGACAAATTGATGGCGACGGGATGGTAGGTACCCAAACAACCATGCTTGAAAGTGGGTCACGGGGTGTGACTGGAACTGGTGTACAGCTTCCTGGAGGGTGGGAGTAGAGCCTGAGATAGCATTTAAGATGATCGTATGGATTGTCCACATAACAATTGAAACCATTAAGGCTCAAATGGAAGGTGGTATATGGGAATTCAAGGATAAGGCTGTCCTTAATTAGGCTAAAGGGCTGTGTCTGATCCTGGCGAACAAGATGCTCAACCTCTTGCCAGATCGCTTTTGATGGGGGGCACTCCTCCAGGAGGTGAACCAAAGTTCCTTACTGGTCACACACAACACAAGATGAGTGCAAAACATTAGAGTGCTTGGCAGTATGGTATACCCATTTTTAAAGAGCACCACACATGGAAACAAACATGCGGCTGCAGAATAGGGTTGGCGTACTTTCAAATGATTTTCTGGGTATAAAAGGAGTAGGGGATGTCCAACATGTACAGGTAGACCACCCTGACCATGACTGGAGTCCTCATGGGTATCACATTGTTAGAATGCTTGGCTTTGAACTTCCTGTGTGAACTGAGGAGTAGGGCGCCTCCTCTGGGTGGTATACCCACTGATACGAATTCTCCACTCAGCGCTCCGCATGAAGAGGATAATTCTTTTGAAGTGAGGTGACGTCTCATTCGGTCCCACAGCAGAAGGATGTGAGGCAAGATATTTTAACAGAGAATGGGTTTGGGTAGGATTGCTGAATCCCATGGCGCGGGAAAAGTTGGAGTGGGCCGCGCATAACCAGTACTGGGATGAGAGCGTTGGGTTTGTGACTGCTGCGAGCCAGGTGCCAAGGGTTTTGGCAGCATGAACCTCAAAGTTGAGCAAGCCCATACCACCACTATTTCGAAGGCCAAACATGACATCCAGGCGCACTGGCGGTGGGCGAACTAACCATAGCCACCCTTGCAGGAGGGCGTATAATGATTGAAGAAATAGGGGAAAAAGTGATGGCGTGGGCCCCAAACCAAACTTTAGAAAGGAGTAGAGAGTTGGCTAGCACTACCCTTCCTGTAAGGGAGTTTTGGAGGGCTCTGAGGGAACTATGCATTTTTTAACGTTGTCTGGGATATGATACTCCATCACCATTGAGGCGTACCCTCCCGTCTCCAGCCACACCCCCAAATGGCGGACTGGGCCAGCGGTGGGGCTTGGCACAAAGGGGAGCACAAGTGGGGCGGTGTGGGGTGAGTAGGGCAAGCGATCCCGTGAGCAAGTATTGTAGCAGGGAGAAAACGGGGCGCTGAGGACCAGCAGCCTTAATATCGACCAAGGAGAGTGATTTTGGTTTTGGAGGCGTTAAGTGCAGCGTTACTTACCGTGGAGAAAACCTGGATAATAGCTTCAAGCACGCGTGAATCATGCTTGTTAGACACCCCAACCACAAAATCATCAGCAAACGCCAACATCTTGACTGGTGCTTGGCCTTGCACATGGATACCAGTAAGGCTGTCATTTACATTGCGAAGAAGTGGGTCAAGGCTGAAGTTATACAAAAGTGGGCTTAGAGGGTCCCCTTGGCGTAGGCCCCTTTAAGGGCGAACTACATCCGTGAGGAAGTCAGGGCCACGCACAGCCATTGTGGCAGAGTCCGTGAGCAATATCTTTCAATTAATGAAACGATGGGGGAAGTGGAGCTTGTGTAGGCAGGCTTTGAGGTAATCACGATTGACTTTATCATAGGCCTTCTTCTAGTCTAAAAACAAGTGCTTCAGAAGCCGTGGACTGGAAGATGCTGGTTATAGTATGTTGTCCCAAATGTACCGTTTGGGAATGAAACCAAATTGCTCAGTGGAAATGAGAGCAGAGGCTACTGTTCCAAGGCAATTTGCTATGTTTATAGTAAAAAGTTTAGTATCTGTGTTAATAAGAAATATGAGGCGCCAGTAAGTCTTGTCCAGCTTATCCCCTTTTTATACAATGTGACCATGTAGGCCTCTTGTCCTCCAGGGATGAGGCGCGTCTTCATTAGAAATTGGTTCATTGAGGCAAGCAGCAAGGAGGAAGAATATTTAAAGTATTTCTTATAGAACTCATAAGGGATCCCGTCTAACCTGGTCATTTCCTATATGGTGCATCGCAAATGGCGGACCAGAGTTCATCCTGAGAAATGAAATTCATCAATTTTAAATAATGGGAAATGGTGCGGATATCTACACTTTTGAGATAGTTGTCAACTTTAGCCGAGTGACTTGATTAGAGCAATATATTTCAGAGTAATAAGTTTTAACTTTGATTTTCACTTCAGCTGAAGTATCTGTGAGGGAGTGTTTTAGACGCCTCACCTGTGTGCAGGACAAGCTCTGTTGCAGTGCAAAAATTTTACAAAAAAATAGGTGGAGAATGTGTTTCCTGCTGTTATATTCTTTGCTTTATACTGAACAAAAACCTGATGCTTATGTTGCCTTACCAGTGCATTGAGGCGAGTGGACACTTCTAACTTTTATGACCCCAAGTCAGGATGTAGCCTGCTGCAGGGACATTATTTTCCAGGTGGTCAAGATCTGCAAGAATGTGAAGATGACTGCCAAATCAGCCTGAGAGTGACGTGATGATATGTGGCATGCCTAGCGGATGGTGTTTGCTTTGAAAGATGATCAGGTAGAAAGTGGGTCTGCACAAAATAGTGGTAAATTCTGGAGCCAAGGTTTTGGTGTTCACCCATGAGGAAAACCTGGGCGACGTTATCTCATCTGGGCAGAGTTTGCACCACTTTGGCGCCTATTTACCAGATGTGACAAAGAGAAGGAAAATGACACCATCCTGTGGTCAGATAATTCGAATTTTGTCATTATAAAGTGGGAAATTTGAGACTGAAATTTCAATGGTGTAAGAATAAGGTCAAAGTGGGACATACACCTCAGCTGGTCGTTGTGCATATCGGGATGAGACATGTTTGTGAGCAGCGGTGCATGATGCGGCAGAGTATAAAACAACTCCAAAGTGGCCTTTAGAACGCGAAGTTCTTTGTGTACCTGCAGGGGTGTAGGTGACAAGGGCCAGCAGTCGAAAGCTGGGTTGGTCCAGAAGTTCATATCACCCACCACAAATGAGTCATGGGGAAGTGGGAGGGAATTAAAGGATGAGAAGAATATACAACGAGTTTGTGCACAGATTGGGGTATATATGTTAATGACAGCGTACATTTCATCATCCCACAAAAAGGATACAACAAGGTCACAACCATTATGGTAAAAAATTGATGAAATGAATCTAAAATTTTTGGGTTGCTTGATTAAGCACCCCACATTGCAGCGACCAAAAAGGTAGGGACGGGAGTAGCATGGTTGCCCATGTGTCCTCTGCACCGAGTGGACAGTGGGTTTCCTAAATGCCAGGATGTCCACGGGTAAATCATTTTTAAAAGATCAGTTTCCTAGCCCGGGATGGCAAGGCCTTGAGTCCAGCGATGTTCAATGTCCCTACAGTAAAGGCTCCCCCCATCACACCTTAGGTGCAAGGGAAAGGGCACCCATGCCCTTTGGCTTCTCCTTTTCAGCACGTCACAGTATGGCAGCATGGGTATTCTGTGCTATGGAGTATGGTTCAGTTTGTGATGTTTTTGCTGTGAGTTGGCGTTGGTTTTTGCCTTTTGCTTATTTACCACCTTGGGATGAATTTTTGGCGTTATGTGTGCACCTGTAGTGCATCATCACATGTTGGTGAAATTTGGTATGTAGATTGGTGGGCAACTCAGTTTTCGCGAGGCTTGGTAGCATTGGTCAGGTGAATCCAACTCAACCATAGGGTCATCAGCTTGGGTGGCATAATCTGATTGGTGGAAGGATTCACGATCCACTTCTACAGCAAATGACTCAATGTCCTCCTGGAGCTGGGCAGACGGATCATGGATGTGACCTTGGCTGCCACTTTGGCCACTGCTCTGAAGGCCTGCTTGGCATTCTTACGCTCTGGTGGGGACACATGCTTTACTTGAATGTAGCACACAGGTGCACCCCACGGGAAGGCGACATTGGTGTCTATTTTCAGTTCATAGTGGGCATCTGCACCACTTGTTGCATCTGGTTTTTTTTCATTTTGGGTAATGCCTTCTTTGGCAGGGCAGGTATGGGCCTTGTGGCCAAAAGCATGACAGAAGGTGCAGATAGGAAGCACGCTATCCACGGTGACCTGGAATGGGTGGGATTCTTACTCATCAATTTCCACAAAATTAGTGTGGGGAATTTGGGTCATATCTTCCGCTACCCCTGCAGATGGGGCGAGGATAGCAATTGCTAAGCCTGTGCACAGGTCTGGCATGAGTGTAAAGTGCTGCATTTTGAAGGATTAATTCCCCATATTTGATGAGTCCAGCCTTAATGTGGTGCTCCAACATGGTGCGCTTAATTGTTATAAGTAGGAAGTCAAGAATTACTACAATTTGATTAGTTTTAGTCAGCGAGTGCACTTTTTGTTGCCTACCCATTAACCATCTGGGAGGTCCACCACCATCTGCTCTTTTGCAGCTTCATCCACCACATTTTTGTTTATGAACCCAAGATCCAGCCAACCACGGGGCATGGAGTGCGGTGTGATTTATACTGCATTTGTAAATGTGTGTGCACAACCACACAAAACTTCTCCCAAAGTGCTATTTGTTATATATCCAGGAAGACTCGCACCCCATGCTCCATTGACAACTGTGGCTGAAGTGCGGCGTATTAAAAACTAGTTGCAGTGCACTTGGTAGGCCAAAATTTCTGGGGAAATGCTAACAGTTAGCTTTTTACTATTAATTTATCTAGGCTGCCAGTGTCACTGGGGCGTATATGAAACTTTTATGGTGTGGGGCCCACTCCTATGCCCTTAACTTTGCTTGCCCAACTGCTGCCCAACATTGGGTGCACACTAATCTCCTCAATGAGATTATCAAACTTACTAGACTTGAATCAAATATGTTGCAAAAGTGTTTGCAACGAGAGAGAAAAGTTTAAGTCTAAAAGTTAATTTTTTAGATTTTTAACTTTTATTTGAGGTAAGCCGACCAGGGGACAGATCTTACTGACACAAAAAATAATAACCAAAACCACAAACCAAACGCCCTAAATGAGTGGCAAGACACCAAAATATAAAGGAAAATTAGCCTACCAGGTGTAGCAGTTGTGAACCGCTTATACCACCATGGTGGAGGGGGAGGGGGAGGGGGGATCAGGCGGATTATCAATTTCATCTTCATGAATGAAGAGGTAATTAAAGCTGAGAGCAAAGGGGTTGGGCATCCGCGGGATGTGAGTTGAGGAAAAATAAAATAGTTAATTTCTTAGGTAACAATCAGGGCTTGTAGCATACCCACCAGGAATTCAGCAACATGGTGTTCAGCCTGTATGCATGCATCAGGAAGCTTGAAAATTTTTTTGATATTGGCTCTGGTGATTCACATGGTGGGGGAAAATTTTGCCAGTGCAACAACTTGCTTGATAGCAGAAGTGCAGTTTCCCTTAATCTTTCAATTTCGACTTTTGCAACCTCAGGGAAATCAGCATGTTATCTGATTAAATGTAGCCCTTCGTTAAATTCAGTGACAGATAGTGACACAGCTTCATGGAGATGACAGCTATCAGGAGAGGCCACTGCGGCCTTGTCAAGTTGATGGTCACTAAAGAATGAGGTAGCGGTGGGTTATGAGACATATTTCTTGGGTGGGAATGAGGCATCGAAATCTTAAGGTAGATATGGATCTAAATTAATTGGAAAGTTGGGAGATGGGACAATTTCCCCAGATTCAGTTAATTCATCTAGTAAGTCCCAGGGATTTTGGTTGATCATGATTGATTTGGAGGGACGTGGTTTTGGTTGGGTAAGTTTTGGGTCGCTAAATTGATTGTATTGAATTTGGGTACAAACCTGCTCCTGATTGGGCATATTGTGAGAAATTAAGCTGGCTTGGGCTTTGGTTGCAAGTTTTTGTTGATTTTTGAGCGTTTGGCTGGAAGGGGGAGGCATCTAAAACCCTCACTCAAATGCTGTTTGTGCGGCCTCATGTGTGGGCTTGGCGAATTCTGCTTATTTTGAATTGTAGCTACAGTTCTTTTTGGAATAGTCCAATTCATGGCAGAGGGGGCAAATGGTGCGGCCATTGTCAATACAAGCCCAAAAGAAGTGATCTGGTGCATATGGGATATGGGAACGGGGTGGTATGTGCTGAGATATGGTTGGCTGGTGGGGGTAATGGTGGCCATTGCCCATGGTGACACTAAACACTCAGCTCTGCTATGGACCAGGAAGTGAAGGATGGGTTTGTACCATATTTGGACAGCCCCATCATCAATTGTGCATAGAGTGTTTGATGGGGAAAGTGCAAAGAAAGATTTGCAAAGGTCACCACCATTGTGGTGTCACTGGGGAGGCGTGTATGGGTTGCAGTAATAAGTGTGTTTTTATATATTAAGGGTGTAGTTGCTGCAGCAGCTGCGTCCTCTTCAGTGGGAAAACCAATATTAAAACAGCCTTTATAAGAGCGGAAGTCGATAAATCCAGCTGGTGAAAACGTGGACGTTGCCAGCTCAATTATTGCTTTGTCAGCATATGGGAAGAGATGCCTGTATTTGACTCAGAGTCAAAAAGAGAATATTGGATAAGATAGGGCAAGTGGGTGGGGGCAGGTTGGGTAGACTCGCGCTAAGTGTAATAATAAGTCCCTTGGAGGGACAAATTGGCCCAATGCATTAGGCGGACTGGATGAGCCAGTTCACATGCGTTTGCCTGCTGGGCGGGAAATACTAGAAGGTGGAGCGCTGTTGCCCCAAGCTGGGGCAGCAGATGGCAGATCCGCTGACATAAATGGAAAATTGATATGGTGTAGGTGGCGATGGAAAATTAATGGATGCTTTTAATAAATTTGCTTAAAAGCGATGTTGAGTGGAAAGAAAAGCTTAAGTGTGTGGGAGAGAAAAGTTTAACTTACATATATTTCTATTTTTATATTATTAAGTTTTCAAAAAGCAAAATTTCTATATAGATCAACTCTAACTCCTCTAAAGTGATAGAGTCATAATATTATATGTGAGGTAACTAGTTCTTTTTGAATTATAAAGTTAATAAATATTTTTTAATAATTAAATTATCTTTTTAAACAAAGAGATGTATGTTTTTTGCTATATTAAAATTTTCCCTTGCGAGCCTGAGCATCACTAACTGCTATAAAAATATTCTGTTTTATTATTTATTTTTTCTAAGTAAATCTATATCTTAAAAATGCTTGACAATAATAGTTTTAAAAACTACTAGAAATACTACTTCTTTAGTATATTTCATTACTTTTTTTAACTGAGGTAAGCCGACCAGAGGACTAGCAATACACAATACTTAAGGGGATAGGGGAAGGCGAAGTGTAACTAAATTAGGCACCCTAGAGTAGATGAGATAACCTTTTGCCAGATGGTACCGCCAGGTATGAGGGGTTGAGTGCGCTACTCTGAGGGGGTTTCCCCTGTTATGGAGCAGGTATTGAGGAAGAGGTCCTTGTGCAGAAACCAGATTGGGAACCATGACTCACCGAGCCTTTGTTGCCTTGGCTTCTTGTATCCATATAGACAGGCTTGGAAGTGTTCCAGTAGGTGTAGTGTGATCTACTAGTTATCCCATGGATGGTTGGTACGGTTCCCCTGAAAGCATCCAGAGCTATGGTGTGGATTGTTCACATTGCAATGGTTAGCATTAGGGAGAAAAGAGTAGGTTGTACTGGTGATCTAAGCTAAAGCGGGAGAAGGCTCCTGGAGATGGATAATTCCTGTCTATTTTGGATTTTTATCTGGCACGCAACTTCCCACCATATGGCTCTAGATGGAGGGCATGCATTAAGGTGGTGTTGTAGGATGCCAGACCCACCACACAGTTCGCACTTTTCATTAAGAGAGTTAAGTAATCTGCTGTTCAGTAGTTCTTCTGAGGCAACTCCATGTGCTAGCTATTAACCTTAGCTGGAGCGGATGAAGTGTTACCTCCATATTGTCTTTTGTGTTGAGAGATCATATGGAATATCCAGAGCATCCTGGTAGTCAATCCTTGCAATGACTGGGGCCACATTGTGTGTTTCCCTCTGGGGGTTGTCCTCTGGGTCCCTTAGTGTGAAGTGGGCCTTGTGCCTGCCCCTTCCTTGACTAGTTCCTGTGAGAAAGACGGACCGCCACATGTGTCAAATGGTGCAGAGGAGCATTTGAGTGTGGGGAGTTTCATGAGGGCCCTCTGCGTTGGGGTGGTTTGCAAGGTATGTGAGCAGGCTGGACGGGTTGTGTGGGTTGGATATTTTTAGCGCCTGTGCAAATTGGCCCTAGCCGCTCTGGACCAGTGTTGTTGCGGGAGGTCTAGGGATAGGACATCCTTTATCCAGGTGCCCAGTATATGGTTGGTAAGGACCTAAAATTCTGTTAGGCCCATGCCTACACTGGATCGTGGGCCAAAGAGTGTTTCCACCTGTACAGGTGGCCAAGTTCCACGCAACAGCTCCCTGAATAAGTGCGCGTAAGAGGATATGAAAGTAGGTGAGTAAGATGTTACATGTGCGGGGAACCACAGCATTGGGAGGATGAGTGAATTGGCTACAGTTAATCTCCCCGTTAATCCTGAGGATCTTCCATTGATAGAGGTGGCACGGTTGGACATCCACTGTTATAGGTTATTTTCCATTGTCTCGTTGGCGTCCTTCCTGTCTTCAGCCATACCTCAAGGTGAACATGGTTAGTTGTAGGAGGTGATGTGAAGGGAAAGATAAGAGGGTTGTTCCTTTGTGGGGGGCTGTGAGGTCTGGTTGTTGTAGTCCAGTTGTTAGTGTACTTGCCTAGGAGGATTATTTCCTTTTCTTGTTGTTGAACGACGCGTTTCTCACAATGGAATAAGCCTCTAATGTGTGTTTAGTTTTCAGAAATTATTATTGTTATCTATACCAGTTGCAGTCATCCGCAAAGGCTAGTATCCTGACTATTGACTGGCCTTATGCAGTTATGCTCATAAGGCGTGAGTCAGCAACGTGAGGAGTGGATCAAAGCTGAAGTTATACATTAGCGTGCTGAGGGGATCCCCTTGTTTCAGCCCTCAGCGTGGCATGATTTTGTAAGTTAAGAATCCAGGGCCGCATACAGCCATTGATGCTGATTCTATAATGAGCATCGCCCAGTCTATGAATATGGGTGGGAGTATGGGCGCTCAGGCATTCCTTCAGGTACAGCCAGCTACCGCGGTCACTTGCCTTCTCCTGGTCTAGGAATACCAAGGTTCAGTTGATTTGGACTGACATATGTTGGCGACTGAGTGTATGTTTGTCCATAAGAATGCCCTGTTATGAACCCAAGCTGATTGGGTGACAAAATATTGGAGTTATTGTGCCTAATCTGGTTGTTAAAATTTTTGTAAGAAGTTTTGTATCAGTGTTAGAGAGTGCAATTGGGCGCCAGTTGGCCAGGACCGGCTTGTCACCCTTTTTGTACAGGGATAATGCATAGCAGTGCTGACCACCAGGTGGGAGATGTGTCTCCAGCAGGCACTGGTTCATGGATGCTAAGAGGAGGAGGGCAATTTGCATATTATTTCTTGTAATTTCATATGGTATCCCATCAGGGCCTTGGGCATTTCCTTTGAGGTGAACTGCAGACTGTGTCCCAGAGTTCCTCCTTTGTTACCATGTTTAGGAGGTTGTAGTACGGTGGTGTGCTTTGTATTCCGGTGGTTTGTATATAGTCTTATAATTTTTGGGGGATCAGTTAGGGTTTTGCAATATAGTTTGATGTTGTAGTGGTGTACTTCCGTTTTGGCCTCCGTTGGGTCAGTTGCCATTGCGCCATCAACTTTGCAGACCTGTGTGCATGTAGGCTGGTAGCCATTGGGTGAGTTTGCAGAAGTAGTATAGAGTAGGTTTCAACTTCTGATAAGAACTTACCTTTTCTTGATACTTTATTTATATGCTGTTTTTGGAAAATGAGAGTTTTTAGGCGGGTTGATATACGCTCATTTGTGTCCCATGTTTGAGCTGTAGCTGGACTTCTAGGAGTTGATCTCAAGGTATTCCAGTTCTTCTAAGGTGCGCCTGATTGTGGCTGTGGTGGCAGTGCACTTACGCGAGCCAAGGTGACGAGATTTATTTTATTAGTTCAGTTTCAACTTTGACCAGGTTTTGATGGGATCTGATATGAATGGGGTTGTGAATTCTGGGTGCATGGCCTCGTGTTCAACCCAGTCAGATATTTTGGGAAATTTTATGCTTTCTGGGTGTAGCTTTCTCCTGGTAGACGCCTGTATGAGAGTTCAGATTGATGAGAGCTGTACCAAAACTAGTTGGTGGGCTGAGAAATTGACATATATGTTGCAAAGTTGAAAATGTTGAGTGGTGCATTTTGGTGCAAGGATGTAGTCAATGCGGCTCATTGAGATGAGCGTTCCCTCAGATATGGTGGGGTGGGTCATGTTGGGAAGGAGTGGTGACCTGGGGGGAAGGTACATGTAGGCTAGGGATGCCTTCATTGCACAAAACTTGATGCTCTGGTGGGTATCCCCAGGTATCAAGCCATCAGTTTAAGTTGGGGTTATCCCAGCAGTTGAAATCGCCCAGTAGGATGGTATCAGGTAAGTGGGCGAGTGTTATAATGGTTACAAGGAATTGTTTCCTCTCAGTTGTGGTGCACGGTGCATAGATGCTTGCTATCAAAATTGTGTCCTCTTTGTTTATGACCGATGCAACCATGATGTGACCTTGCAGATTTGTGGGGAAGTTTGTCATTTTTAGTTTTTTTTGTAATTTTGGATGACCACACCACAGTGTGCCATCCATACCAATAGGGATGGTGAGACCCTGGCTGACCAGGATCCCTCTTTACCCTGTATACAGTGGGTTTCTTGGATAGCCAAGATATCTACAGATTGTTTTCGCAAGAAGTCTAGTTTTTGGCTCAGGATGCAAGAGCCCTGGCTCAAGCAGTGTTTAGCATCCCTTTTGTCATTGAGGTGCCTGTGCGCCTCAGAAGCTGTTGGGAGGCAGCCCATACCACGCCCAACGCCCTTTTTGCTAGCCCTACTTCGTGTTAGTGGGCCAGTATAATCTGTGACATCGTCTGATTCCATATCCTGTGTTTATTTCTCATACTATTAGGGATTTAGAATTTGCAGCAGATTCTCCCGCTCATAGCTCATGGTGGGCAGTGCAATGTGATTATTTGTTTCTGTGGTTTTGGGGTGCGAATTTGGAGAATTGGATCCCGATTTTTCGCCAATGGTAAAGCTGAATTATTCTGCTAAGTTTTCTTGATTAGTACCATTTAGTAATTCAGTCACATTGTTGAAAAAAATTACAGTTTGGGCGTGCTGAACTGATTGAGTGAATCGTTTAGTTTCCTCCATGTCCTCCTCAGCTTGGGCAGTCTGTTCTAATGGTTGGCTAGGCTGAATTTCTCAATGCCTTCCTGAATTTTTCCAGGGTCAATGGCAGAGGCTGCGAGTGATGCAGCCTTGGCTGCTTCCAATTTGTGGGCCTCCTGCACCATTTTTCATGCTTTGGGTGTTACTTTGTCTATGATGAGGTAACGCCCATCTTTTCCTCATTGGAAGGCGTGGTTGGCATCAATTGTTTTGCCAAATTCTGAGTCATTTTTGTTGATGGCATCATTGCAGAATTCTGGGGATATAATGCCCTCCTCATAGGGATGTATATTCCTTGTGCCCCAATGCGGTGCAATGGTTGCAGATAGCCAGTGCGCATTCTGGTGTGAAGCAGAATAGCTCTGACACCCTCACATTTGGGAGGTAAAACTGCGCTGCACTTGGGATCTTTGAGAGGTCTGTGGCCACCTTTGGGATTGAGTGGATCACGGCGATTGCCTTTCTTTTGCACAGGTTCAACATCAGTAAAAACTATTTTAATTTGAGTTGTCTAATATCATCTGTAGTGTTTAAGTCCAGTTTGGAGATGCCTCCTCAATTTGATTATGGGGAGGTTGATGGGGAGAAAGTTTAATGAGATGAACAAAGTATTCACTTTGTTCCATATATCCATTATGCACACAATTTTTTCCCTCAGGGAGGACAGCTTTGATGCATATTTTTGCAGCGGTGTCTTAATCATCTTCAGTCTCAAAGCCCAAATTGACCCAGCTGCGTGGGACCATTTTCATGTCAATGTACACCGCGTAGGGAAAGAGGAAGCCAATGCCTTGCACACTTTCTCCCACAGAGTTTGAGTCTCAACCCCTAGGTAGAGTTAGAGCCCATGCTCTACCTATAAAAGGGTTGGTTATATCAAATTCCTTTTATTGGTTATGTTTCTTGGTGAACTCCAGCAACTAGGCGGTGCCTTAGTTTGTGGCTTTTTGGTGGCCATGTTTCCCAGTCCCCCTCTTGTTCTTGCCCTTTGACACACCATTTTGTCCATTGTCTGCTACAGCTTTTGCCCAGTAAGTTGGTATTTTTTGAGTACGGCTATCTTCCCTGTGTGATTATTAAAAATTGCTGTTCATATCAAATTGTAGTAACTAGTGTTATCATTATAGAAAAGCTTATATCACTATTTCATTACTTCAGGGTAGTTTTATATTTAACTATTGCTATTTTACATTTTAATTTGTGAAGTTACTTATCATAAACTATTACAATATATAGAGTTTTGTTTTTTTACTAATTTTAATGTAGACCTATATTTTAATTTTAATTTTATATGGGGAAGGCCAGCCATGGGAAAGACACTTCCAGTAAAGCAAAAATGAATAAACACAAGGCACATGAAGAGGCCCCCAGATTGGGTTGGGACCATCTAGTACTAAAAAAAGAGGCCCCCAGAGGAGCCATAGCTACCTCCTGTAGTCAGCAGGACCTCCAGTGGAAGGAAGAGGGGAGTATTCAGGGAAAGCCTGTGCCAACCCTGAGAATGAATGAAGGAAAAAGTTTGAAGCAAGGAACGAGATAGGGAATCAGGATGAATTCAACTGGCACTGATGTGATGGTAAATGGCCAAACAACCAGTCTTAGAAAGTTTATGGGGTAAGACTGAAATCGACAAACAGCTTCATAAAGGATGGGAGCAGTTCCAGAAATAGCGTCCAAAACAATAGTGAAAATTTATTTTACAAACAATGGCTAAAACTAAGGCACAAAGATATGGTTGGATGGGGGAGTTAGTGGGAAAAACGAAGTTGTTCTTATACAGACAAATAAACCTGAGCTCTGTCCTGGCGGAAGAGACGCATAACCTCTCACCAGATCTCCTGAGATGTAAGAGAATTTTAAAAATGGTGGGCAAAGATACATACATGCACACACTACACATGATTTGTAAGAGGCGTTAGACCGCTCTACAGTGTGGTACAACCTCTTTAGGCATCTACATACATGTGTGCGAATCCTGGGTTGCATTAATGGATGCTGGGCGTACCTCAAAATGGCATTCTGTGTTTAAGTGTAAGGGATATCCATCCTATTGAGATATTCAACTCGGGATATGGTATGAGGTTGGTAAGGAACAATGTTGTGTAAAATGACTTGCTCAGTAACTGTTTGGGTAAAAATTGGGGTAGGGCGATCTCTCTGGATTGTCTGATTAATGGTGGTGAATCCATTTTGCGCTCTGCATAGCCAGGAGAATCCACTTGAAGTGGGCAAGGGCCCCTAGAGGGCTGCTGTAGAGATGTGTGAAGCCAAGTAGATGATCAGAGAGGTAGCTTTTGTCAGGTTGTGAAAGCGCAGAGCATGGGCAAAGTTGGACTATGCCGTTTGAAACCATTACTGGGTGGGGAGTGCAGGGTTAGTTACCTGTGCGATCCAGGACCAAAGTATACTGGAGGCATGGGTTACGTAAATGATCAGTCTCATACCGCCACTATTATTTATGATTGACAAACACGCACCCAGACGCACAGGGGGAAGGCGGCCTGGCCATAACCAAACTTGTGTGAGGACTTATAGAGCTGCAAAAAAGATGATGAAAAAGCATTTACATGCGCAGCAAACCAAACAATTAACATAAGTATAATTAGCAACATCTGCTCAGCCCATCAGGCTTGTATGCTGGACACTGAGTGAGGCAAAGCGCTGAGTTGCTTTGTCCAAAATGGGTTATTTCACTACTGAAGTGGATAACCTTTAACTCTCATCCATATTCACAAGTGTCAAACTGGACCCATAAAAGCCTGGAAACAAATGGGAGCACAAGAGGAGCGATATGTTGTTGAGTGCCTTGGAAGGTGAAAAAAGAGCTGTGAAGCAGACATATGCGTGTAAACAACTGTGGCAGGTACATTTAAGACTATCTTTACCAATAAATATGATCTCGGTTTTATTAGCGTTTAGGGCTGCATTAGAATAATTAAATACTCTTGTATGGTCCTCTCAAGGACGCGTGCATTAAAGATAAATGAGACCCCAACCACACAAATTTCAGAAAACGCCAGAATCTTGACTGGTGCCTTGCCTTACATTTTAACACCATCAAGATGGGAATTTGCATCATGGAGATGTGGATCAAGGTTAATCTTGTACAACAGAGGGCTTAGAGGGTCACCCTGACGGAGACCCCTTTGGGAGCAAACCATATTAGATAGCAAAAACTGAGCCACGGACTTCCATTGAGGCTTACTCTGTAAGCAACAGTGCGCAATTGATAAAAAGAGAAGAAAGTTGAGCTTTGGGGAGGCATGTCATGAGGTAAGCCCAGTTAACACAATCATAAGCATTCTGAGGATCCAGAAACACAAGCACACCTGTAGCAGATTATTGGCATATGTTGGCTACTGTATGAATGTTGTCCTAAATTGATCGCCTGGGAATAAAGCCAATTTGTTTTGGGATATAACTTTAGTGGCATCTTCCCCCAAGGCGGTTAGCCATTATTTTGATAAAATATCTTTATCAGTGTTAGTAAGAGAGATAAGGCGCCTATGGAAAAATTCAACTTATCTACCTTTTTGAACAAAGTTACACGTATGTCTCTTGGCCACCAGGAAGGAGCTGTCTCCACAAGACACCTATTCATATATACTAGCAGTATGGGGATTAAAACTAAACTACTTCTTTATAAAGATCATAAGGAATTATTTCTGATCCTGGGCATTTACTGTATAGCGTACCATGAACAGCAAACCAGAGTTTGATGTGCAATATAAATTCATTCTGCTCAGTTACTAGGAAATGGTGATGATATGTGCACCATCCATGAAAGAGTTTATTTAAGCAGGGCTGACGGTATTGGCCTTTACAAATCAGAGTTGAAACTGTGATTTGTGGCGGACACCGCCTTTGGTGTATCTGCAATGGTGTTGTCCTGCAGTATGACCTGTGTACAGGCCATGCTTTGTTTAGGGGAGATAAATTGGTGAAAGAAAAAGGAGGATGCCATTTCACCCACTGACATTTTTTGCTTTGTATTGAACTCAAATACGGTGTGTAAGTTCTCTTAACAGTGCATTTAAACGGGCTGACACTTCAGACCACTTTCGGCCTCAAGATAGGCTGTAACCTGCAGCAGAGAGGTTGCTTTACAGGTGATCCACTTCCACCAGAGTACGTATAAAATTGACAAGGCAGGATGGTAGCAGTGTGATGAGATGTGGCATGCACAAGAAATAGTGTGTGTCTTGAAAAAATTATGTGGATGTAGGATTTACATAGAAAGGACTCAAAAACTCTTTTGTTAAAGTTGAATTTTGACATAGTGAGAGAATTCTGGTAAAGAGAAATTATCTAGTACATTATGGTCCATCTTAGCGCCTGAGCCATCTGGAATAATGGAGTAAGAGACACCAAAACTAAGAAATGGTTAGAGAGAGCCTCTTTTGTTGTGGTAAAGTGCAACATTTTGGGGCAAAAACTCAACGATGCAAAAATGAGGTCTATGGTGACAAAGACAGTAACTGCCCATTGTGTATTTAGAGGCGGTATATACTAGGTAGCAGAGGAGAATTTTTAGGAAGGGTGACATAGAGGCTCAGGGTAGCCTTTAGGACACGAATTTTCATGTGCCCCTGTGGAGAATCAACCGTGGAAGGTCACTGGTCAGTGACTGGGTTTGTCTAACTGTTCATATCCCAGCAATATTGTGTTAGGTGGAAGGGGGCGAATTGAAACGCCTGAAAAATCCTGAAGAACATGTGACCAGTTTAAGGCGTAGATACTAGCATTGGTATACTTCATCATACCCACAAGAATGTAACGGCCAGTATGCAGCCATTCAAAAAAATTTATGTAGAATAGATTTAGATCATCTAAACACCCATATTAACACCCCACATTATAGATACCAAAAAGATAAAGTAGGGAGGAACATTCATGCCCATACTCTTTCATCACCTAGTAGACAGTGGGTTTCCTGAAGTTCAAGGATGTCCACAGGAAAGTTCTTTTTAGTAATCTTAGTTTATTGGCCCATGAAAGAAAGCCTTGAGTCCTGCAGTTGTTCTATATCCTGATGATACTGAGACGCTCATTGCACCTCAGGAGCAAAGGGAAGGGCCCCAGTCCTGCACCTCCTTCTTCCATGCACTCTGTCTTATCCTTACTGTGAAGGTCATATAATTTATAGGGGAAGGCGCGAGGTTTTTATTGTAATTTTGTCTTTAGTAGGTTTACATTTTCAGATATACAAGCTTTAATGTATTAGTGCATTTGCTGTTCAACATCCATGGGTTCAAAAAAGTCAAGATAGATTGCTTGGGTAAATCGGCTTATATTGGTGCTCAGGTTGCATGTAGAAGTTTGCAAATCCCTGAGGTTTGGCCTGTGGTCTGATTGGCATAGTTTGATTGGCTGATGGATTTGGGTTCTGAGGCGGTGAATTCTGCCTTGTCAGCCTAAATTTGATCAAAAGAGCTGCCAAACGTTACTGAGGCCGCTGCCTTTGCCACTATCTCTGACTGCTTCCCTATGGGCCTTCTTGGCTTTCTTTTGGTCCTGTGGGGACATGGGGTCGAGTGTTATATACTGACCCTTTATGCCTTAATAAAGGCAGAAGCTTTATCAATTACACATGTAGAGAATTTTTGGATTTGTCAATCACCTCATAAAGAAAGCTCATAGGGGTTTACGCTCTCTTTGACAGGGCAGGCGATCATTTTGTGACCTTAAAGCAATGCAGAAGGAGCAAATGGGTGGTTCATTGTCCACGTTGCCCTGAAAGGTTGAGATCTCTTATCATCTTCTTGAGTTGATTGATGTTTGAATTTAAAGGGAGATCTTTTTTGATATCTTCACTTGGATAATTTTTGTGATAGCCTTACCCATACTGATTTTAGGCATTAAAGAAAAATATTGCAGCTTAAAAGAGATATAATCGCCATAGGTTAAAAGACCTGAATGGAGATCTCCTCAATTACATTGTGATTCTATGCTGTAGGGAGGAAAAAATTGATAAAGATATATTTATATACTTCCAGTGCGTGTACTTTGTCTTGACAACCTGTTGGCTTTCTAAGAGGTTATTTTCTATGTGCGCCAGTACAACAACTTCAGCTTCTTTCACCTATTTTGAACCTAAGGTCTAAACCAACCACAGGTTGTAGTGTAAGGTGTCACATACACGGCTTAGTTGAAGAATTGGTGCACATTATCACAAAGCTTTTTTCAAGAGAGACGTTGACTCCACTCCTAGGAATACTCAAATCTCATATTTCACTGACAACAAAACATTTGGGAATGATGGGGGTCTTAATATTCTAACATTTAGCC
The DNA here is from genome assembly GCA_022478985.1 of Massospora cicadina. Lineage (NCBI taxonomy): Eukaryota > Fungi > Entomophthoromycota > Entomophthoromycetes > Entomophthorales > Entomophthoraceae > Massospora > Massospora cicadina. Next base: position 49,820 of record JAKSZP010017100.1, read on the forward strand.
TGCCAATTTATTTATCAGGCGTCTATTGCACTGCAGGCCTTTTATGTTAAGCGTGAAAGCCAGTTTCATTGGGCCTTTTCCTAATTTGGGAAGGGATAACCTGACCCTGTGACTTACCAAACTTGTCCAAGCCTTACTGGGCTTAGGGCGTTCACTCATATTCACAAGTACAGATTGATCAAACTAGAAACTTGGATCAAATTCAATGCAAATTAGGATTAAAGGGAAAAAAGGTTTTAGCAAACAAAATTAAAATATTATTACATTTAATTCATGTATGAGCCTAGTTATAGAAAATATTAAAAATTTGGCATTTATTCTTGCTGATTTAGTTCTTTTTTTAGTACTAGATGGGCTGATTTAGTTCTTTAAAATAGATGTATCCTACATCGATGAATCCCCCCCCTTGGGTTGGGACCATCTAGTACTAAAAAAATAGATGTATCCTATTAAATTATAATTACCTTTTTAATTTTTGAGCCTTAGTTAAAAATCCATAAAAATTATAATGCTTTATTCTAACCAAAGAATCTTTATTAAATAAATTCATTTTTTAATTATAAAGTTATATTTTGCCTTTTAAACCTAATTATCCAAAACTATTATAAAAATGTTAATTGTAAACTACAAGCTTTAAAATCAAAACATTTAAACTTTTTCTCTCTCGTTGCAATCACTTTTGAAACTTATTCAATTCAAGTCTGATTCTAGTTTTATAATCTCACAGAGGAGATTAATCTGTGCCCATGTCAGGGAGCAGTTGGGCAAGTAAGGTAAGAGGAGCAGGTGGTAGGCCCGCGGCCTCAAACGTTCAAAAACGCCCCGGAGAAACTAGCAGAATTAAAAAATAAAGTTACTGGTGGTCTCTATTTCCCCAGAAATCCTCACTTAACAAGCGCAATGCAACCAGTACATTAACACGTCACACTCCCAACCACTCTTGTCAGGTGGAATATGGAGTCCATGTGTTTCTGGACATCCAACAAACAGCTTTATGGGAAAAATTTTGTGGGGATGTGCACACTTTTTTCCTGACTGCAGTGTACATCGCACCTCACTCCATGTCACGCAGTTGGCTGGACCTCGGTTTTAAAAACAAGGAGGCAGCAGATGAAGCTGCTGCAAAGCGCATAGTGATTGACCCCCCTGAAGGGCAATGGGTCATCAAAACCAAACGCACCAGATGGACAAAATCCAAATCAAATTATCCTCACGTTTGACTTTTTGCCTACTATGGTCAAATGTGCCATTTTGGAGCAGCACCTGAAAGATGGTCTCACTGTATATGGCGAAATACAATCTTTCAAAATGCAACGCTTTATGCTGATGCCACACCTTTGCACTGGCAAAGCCATCGCAGTTCTGACCCCAACTGAGGAGATTGTGAAGGACCTAACCCAGATCCCGCACTCCACATATATCAATATTGAAGGGCATGCCACCCACCCTTTCTGGGTAACAGTGGACAGCGCGCCCCCCATCTGCACCCACTGTGACATGTTCAGCCATAAGGCACATGCATGCCCCACCAAGGAGGGCATCACATTCCAAGAGCACCCCTCAGTGGCCATGGCCAGCGGAGAGGCGCACTATGAACCAAATGCAAGCACCAAAGAGGCTTTCCCGTGGAGAGCACAAGGCTGCTACCTACTAGTAAAACCTATTTCCCCACAAGAGTGGAAGAAGGCCAAGCAGGCCCGCAGGGCCGCGGCCAAGGAAGCGGCCAAAGTCACCACCACTATCCCACACTCTCAACGCCAGGAGGACATTGAAACCTTCAAGATGGAAGCAACTTGGGAATCCCTCAACCAATCAGATTGTGAAGCCCATGCCAATTGGGCCACCCAATCTGAGGATCTGATGGGTGACTTGATCTCACCCAATCTTTGCAACCAAGCTCCATTTAAAACCAAATTGAGGTCCAACCTACCTGAAAAATTTTTTTGACCTGACTGTTGGTGCACCAAACTCATCTGCACTGCAAAAAAATTTTTTGACGTCGGGGAAACAAAAAGTGAAGGCAAAAGCCAACGTGAACCTTTCTTCTAAAATTAAAAAAACTACCAATAGTGTTGCTGCAAACACCCGCGCTGCCATGAAGGCCCATGGGGATCTAGAGGAGGCTAGTGGGCCCAGGTGCCCACCCCCTCACACCTAAGGTGTGCTGGGGGAAACCTTCACTTTAGGAACGTTGAATATCGCTGGACTCAAGGCCTCGCCATCCCAGGCTAGGAAACTGAGTTTTTTACAAAAAATTTACCCGCGGACATCCTGGCCATCCAGGAGTCCCACTGTCCGTGAGGTTCTGTGTATGCTTGGAAAACCATGCTCCTCCCATCCCTATCCTTTTGGTCAGAGCACTGTGGGGTGCTAGTTCAGAAAAACAATTTTTTCAAATTTTTATCATTGGAATCCTTCCTCAATGGCCAAGTCCTTGTTGTCACTTTCTTGTGGGCAGACGTGGCGCATGCTATCGTCAACATCTATGCCCCAATCTATGCAGGAGAGCGTCAGAAATTTTTCTCATTGGTCAAATCCCTCCTGTTACCCTCAGACCCTTTCATAGTCAGCGAAATGAACTGTTGGCTAAACACACCCACGGACCATTGGCCTTCCTCCTCCCATGTCCCCCAGGGTCACATAGAACTTCGCGTTCTAAAGGCCACCCTTGGGTTAATAGATGTGCTGCCATGGAAAGCCCCACTGCTCAAAAACATGACGCGCCCCCACATCCACAACGGCCAATTAAGGTCCATGACCCACATCAACCTTATCCTTATGCCAGCAAAATTCCAACCCCACATTTCCCACTTCAAAACAACAAAAATTGAATTCTCCGACCACCAACTGGTCTTGATAACCTACCACCTACCTGTCACAGTGGCTAAGGCCCCACATTGGTGCAAACTCCGCCCTCCCAAACTTGCGTCGCCAGGATTTTCCACTTGGGTGGAATCAGCAACTTTGGCAAAAGTGTTTGTTACACCATTTTGCGTGGACCCCATCTCCACATGGTCAACCTTTAAAGAGGATACCATCCGCCACTCTCGCCACCTCTCCTCCCAACACTAACAAGCCGCATCAGCCGTCATTTCGCATGCTCTGGCAGAGTTGGCACACCTGGAGTCCAACATCTCAGCTACAGGCTACAGCCCTGCATGGGGCCAGAAGTGGGCGGAAGCAGCCACCCACCTCAACGCACTCAAAAGGCAACACAAACATTGGGTTTGTGTTAAGTACATGTCCAAACGCATTACAGAGGGCGACAAGTGCACCGCATATTTTTTTAAAAAAGTATTTTGCACCACGCCAGAGCGTGGCCTGCACACAGGTGCAAAGATTGTATGATTCCGTCGTGGATACGCCAGCCAAAGTGGCAATTGAATTACAAAAGTATTACTCCCAGTTATACCAATCTGATCCAATTCAGCCAGCCAAAGTGGCGGAATATTTTGACCAAACCCACATCCACACAATTTCCTGATACCCAGAAATAATGAATTTGATTACTCCAAATGAACTATGGACAGCCATCCGCGGTGCACCAAATCAGAAATGCCCAGGCCCAGATGGCATATCATATGGATTCTATAAAAAGTACTTCAAATATATATTACCACTGCTGCTTGCCTCACTTAACTAGAGCCTTCTGGAAACGCGCCTCCTACCAGGAAGACAAAAGGCCTTCACCGTCACACTCTTCAAGTAAGGGGACAAGCTAGACTTAGCCAACTGGCGCCCCATTCTTTTAACTAACACGGATACAAAAATTTTAACTAAAATTATGGCTAACCGTTTAGGGATTGTAGCATCTGCCACCATCTCCCCAGAACAATTTGGTTTCATACCCAGAAGGTCGATTTGGGACAACGTGCACTCTGTGGCTAACGCAGGCCAGTCCACAGCCTCTGGGGCACTTGTATTCTTGGACCAACAGAAGGCCTATGATAGAGTAAACTGGGAATACCTCAGGGCCTGCCTCCATCAATTCCGCCTACCCCCTCACTTCATCAACTGGGTAATGCTGCTCATAGAATCTGCAATGATGGCAGTGCGTGGCCCTGGCTTCCTAACGGAAGTAGTTCGCCCTCAAAGGGGCTTACAACAAGGGGACCCCCTTAGCCCACTCCTATACAACTTCAGCCTTGACCCACTACTTCGAAACGTGAATGCCCAACTCACTGGGGTCCATGTACCAGGACAAGCCCCAGTCAAGATGCTGGCGTTTACAGATGACTGTGTGGTTGGGGTGTCTAATAATAAAGACGCACGCGCGCTTGAAGCTCTCATCCAGGAATATTCCTGGGTAAGTAATGCTGCACTGAACGCTTCCAAAACTGAAACCATCCTCCTTGGTCAGTATCAAACCTGCTGGGCCCCAGCAACCAGTGCCCAGCCCGGCCCATCTGCTCGCACACATGCTCGCCCTCCCAGCTCACCCCACACCGCCCCACTAGTGCTCCCCTTTGTGCCACGCCCTACCATAGGGCCTGTCCGCCATTTGTGCATGTGGGTGGATGCAGGCGGGTACACATCAGCAGTAATGAAAAGTCATATTCTAGACAACGTGACGAAGCTAATAGCCTCTCTCAGAGCCTACCCTACTTCCCTTACTGGCAGGGTTGTTTTAGCCAACTTTATACTCCTCTCCAAAGTCTGGTTGGAGCCCACGCCATCCCCTTCTCCCCAAGCTTCTTTAAATCCTTGTATGCCTTGCTGCAAGGATGGCTTTGGTCAGGCCGCCCATCACCAGTACAGATAGAGGTCATGTTTGGCCCTCATCATCATGGTGGCATGGGCCTGCTTGACTTCAGAGCCTATGCGGCCAAGATCTTGGGTACCTGGATTGCAGCCATCACCGCCCCTACACTCCCCTCCCAACACTGGTCCCGCGCGGCCCCCTCCAACTTCTTTCGCGCCTTGGGCCTTAACAATCCATTGAACCCTCACTCCTTGATGAAATACCTGGCTTCACACCCATCGGCCACAGGCCCTCATGGAACTAAAACCCACTACAAACGAATCCTACTCTCCATGTGAAGCGCAGAGTGGAGAATTCGTATTAGTGGACATACAAACCAAAGAGGCCGCCCCTCTCCTCAGTTCACACATGAGGTACAGGGGCTACCCATCCAAGATGGCGTGATCCCCATTTGGCCCCATGTCCTATCCAGGGTGGACTACCTGGACATGATGGAAATCCCTTACTCCATTGAGACTCAGAAGACTATTTGGAAATATGTACACCATCCTCTGTTGCAGCCTCAAATCCGTTCCCATGTGTGGCGCTGCCTAAGGCGGGTGTACCATATGGCTGAGCGCTCTAACGCTTTACACTCATCCTGCATCGTGTGTGGCCAGTATGGAACGCTGTTCCACCGCATGGAGAAGTGTCCTACCTCTAGAGTGATATGGCGCAAAGTTCAATGTCTGCTTGGCCAGGATCAAACACATCCCTTCAGTCTGTCAAGAGATATGTTTGCTTTATTAATGGCTTCCCCCTTCCCCCTCCCTCCGTGCTCTGGTGGTTGCAATCGCCATGTGGACCATCCACACGATTGTCTTGGAGGCCATCACAGGCTCCACCCCCACCCTCCCAGAAGCTGTCCACAGATTCTGGTCTCATTTGGTGGACCACTTTCAGGCGTGGATATTTGGATACCTCCCACTACGTCGCCAACTGCTGGTCTCCTCTTGGTTCCCAGTTTGGTTCATCAAATCAGACCCTTTCCTCCATACGTGTTCAATTGTGGCTACGGCCTCCTCACACGTTCCCTCCCCCTCCCCATAGTGGCGTTTCCGCTGGCAATAAGAGATAGCATCGCTTCTCTGGGGTGCCTTCCATGTTCTAAGTTTTGTTTCTTTTGGGTCAAATTTAGAAGTGTCCGTCCCATGGTCAGCCCTCCTCGCAATAAATTCAAAAAACAAAAAAGGGTCAATCTCACATCTGATGCATTTTTATCTTAACAATGAGTCTGATTCCAAGCGATATATTCAAGTATTTTTGGGCATGATTGGGTACTATTACCAATTTATTGCCGACTTTTCTCAAATCAGAGAACCTTTATTTTTCCTACTTAAGGATAAGGTCTTTTTTGAGTGGAATTCAGCCTTCCAGGAGGCATTCAATGAGCTTCGTTTGGCCCTACTAGTCACATCAGTATTGCGCTATCCTGACTTTGACCGGGAATTTAATGTCCAGACTGATGCATCATTAACAGCAATTGAAGACGCTTTGTCCCAAGTCGGAGAAAATGGCAAAGAACACCCAGTAGCCTATGCTAGTCAGACCCTAAAAACCCATGAAACAAATTTTACTGTGACAGAAAGGGAGTGTTTGGAAGTTATATATGCCTATAAACAGTTCTGAGTGTACCTACATGGAGTGCATTTTACAATGGTTACTGATCATGCATCCCTAAGCTGGCTTAACAACTTGAAGGAGCCAGAAGGACGTTTGGCTCGCTGGGCACTTAAGCTGCAGGCTTATGACTATACCATCAGGCACTGGGCTGGTGCTAAGCATCAGAATGCTGATTGTTTGTCTCGTCTGCCCATTGTGGCAACCCTCTTCCAGCCTGCAGATGCCTTGTTTCAGAAAATGGTTAGTGGAACTTTTGCCATTGAGCCCAAACAAGTGCAAAAAATTCTCTTAGAATTAAAAAGGATACCCACACTGAAAAAGGAGTCTTATTCAAGTAGATCGATGGTAAAAATTACATATTTCCACATCCCTCAGCTCAAGAAGATCTAATTTTGGCTGCTCATAAGGCCACTAGCCACGGAGGCTTTAAGAAAACAAAGGAGCAGCTCAATAAGAATTAACATTGGGAATCATTGCAATTGACATTCATGAAACTTTGAACTGTTGCCAAGGGTGCCAAGGGGTAAAACCCTTCCAAAAAGCTAATCCATACCAGCTTGTTTGGCCCAAAATTTGCTTGGCACACTATATCTATAGATATGGTTGTACCCCTCCTGATTAGCAATGTAAAAGCCAAATATATTGTGGCAATCAATGACTTAACAAAATGGGTCGAAGCCAGGGCTATTCAGGACTTAGGAGCCTCATTAACTGCTAAATATATCTTGGAGCAAGTTGATCATCAGCACGGATGTCCTCAATTTATATTAACAGATAATGGCACAAATTTCATTGTGGTTATTCTCCAGATGCTTAATGAATTAATGGGGGTGCATGGTGTTCTGTCAACTCCATACCACCCAGAAGCAAATGGTGCATTAGAACGAGTTAATGGAACACTTGTCAAAATCATAAGGAAGCTGACTTCTCAGAAGCCCTCCAAATGGAGTACGTTCCTCAGTTTGACCATTTTTGCCTACAACATCTCTTACCATTTGGCCACAAAGATGTCTCCATTCCAAAAATCTATATGGGAAGCATCCAGCCTTACCACCATTGTTGTATTCCTTATTAAAAGAACCCCAGGAATTGAGCTATTCTCAGTATGGCAAGAGGCTTGCAGAGACCTTAATTAAACTGTAAGCCCAGGCTTTCAATAATAACTTCAAACTTCATAAGTCCCAACATGAAAAAGATAAAAAACCCAATATGATCTGCCTAAATTTGCTGTGGGGGATAAAGTATTATTTTGTAATATCCATGGTTTAGCCCAAATTCATGAGATAAATCGCATTTGGGTTAGTCCATTCAAAGTTTAGAGAAGACTTTGAACTTTTTTTACACTATTAAGGAAAAAAATTGGGCCATGTATATAATTAAGTCCATGCTAAATTCCTAAGGAAGTTTAAAAAATGGCCCGATTAGAAGAGAAGAATTTTAATATAAGCATATATAATTAATTGGGAAAAATAGCTATGAGAAAAAATAATAATATTAAGAATATATATATATAATAGTAGTGAAAGAAAAAATTATTATTTATCATCTATAGACATAGTATAAGAAAAAAAGAATAAGATTTTATATTCAAGTAATAAGAAAACTGTAAATTTGAATAGATAAAACGTGTTTATTCCTCCGCTTCAAGGGGGGAAGTGACTCAAAGCCCAAACCTTCAGCTTCATGTGCCAAATCAGCCCAATCTAGTTGCTGGGCGACAAGAAAATGGTCCATAATGGCATAGAGACAGATGCGCTGCATACTCATTGAAGATGACTCCCAGCAAACAATGGGGAGAGGAGGCACAAAACTGTTTATAGTTACCCAATCGAGCCTGCAATTGGGTGGGAAACATGCGCCCAAGAGAAGACAGTCAACTAGGAAATCAGTTCTATACTGATAAATTTCCGGGGTTGATAATCTAATGCAATAAACCTGGGTTTTCTACCACTTGATTAGAGGGGGAACATGCAACAAATGACCTGAAGGCATCCAATCAGGGAAAAGGCGCATAAGATGGCTGACTATGGCCATCATGGGGAGGTATTTATCAGCGTTATCCTGACGAAGGGCCTCAAAAGCTGCCCAAATGGCTGAGCGAAAATGAACATCTTGAACATCATGGGTATTCAAGCCCAAAGAGGAAGCAAAATTGGGCCAATTCTCAAGCAGCTTGGACCAGGAACCAAGGACCTCCTCCACCAAGCTGTTGACCTGAACAAACTCTTGAGGTCAAACAGAGGGATCCTTGGCCAGCAAAAGATGAATGGGGCTATAAAGATGATCATATTTGGCCCAAGTTTTGCTGAGCAGTTGGCCTCAACAAGAATAGTTGGCTGACCCCAGCAGCGCACTGTAATTTCATGCCATTGGGAAATGGCTGAGTACAAAGAGAAACTCTGCCAGAAGATCGCCATCTCAATAAACTAGCTGGAGTGAAAAGGTTGGCTCCCTCAGATCAAAAGAGTGGCTGAAGTTGTCTGCTGAGACAGTTGTGGAAGCATGAGACCTGATCTTGTACTCTATCAATCTCAGGTAGGATCCACAACTTGGACAATTTCCTCCTCAATGATGGTTTCAGGCTGAGTTAATGTCATGACGGTCATCATGGGAAGAAGCTGGCCTAACTCTGTTGCCCAGAGTGAGCCCAAGAATAAATTCATATGCATGTTTCTGGGCAGATGAGTAAACTGATGCCGCTGTTCGGGTTCAAGGGAAGTGACAAAATTGCGGTACACAGAGGACGAGCTGTTTTTAGACATTGAAGATGAATTTGGGAAATTTCAGGGTTTATATTCCAGTCAAGTGGGGAAATGTTAGACTTTGATGGTTGACTCAAAAATAAACCCTTTGCAAAAACCATCAATACTAAAAGATTACTCCCATTGATGGATCCTTTGATCCTCCCAATTCATTTGCATAATCTGATAAATCAGATTCACCTCATAACCACTCTAATTGCATCTGAGATGCCCAATTATTGTAGCTAATAATAGCTATGATGTAATCATATTATGGCCGATTATGGGTCCACTTGGGTGCAAAGTGGTCTCACAGCATTAACTAAATTGCACCTCCTAAATTAGTGCATTAATCTCAATGCACTAAGGTGGAAGTTGGGTTCAATTAATGAAATTGATAATTAAGCACTTAAACATAGATGTCCCAATCATGAGTGTACTTAGTGCTATTGAGAGGCCTGCCAATGTCCCAAATTGGGGTGCGTCATCTTTTATGATCACATATGTTTTATTCCCCATTTATTGTTAGATGTTGAGTTATGACATAGCTCTAATTGGGAAGATTTTGATGCTGAGTTCATAACCCAAAGTCGTCCCAATTATGAGAGTAAAATTGCCTTCAATTAGGCTTAGATGATTGTTATTTTCAGTTAATTCATGGGCCAAATTGACTTAGTGATTTTTCATAAATATTGCCATGACCAACAGAGGATTGGCATAATATGAATGAACTCATCTAATAGATGAGTTTGGCCAGGAGATTCCTGAGAGGTATATAATACTAGCGCTTGGCCAATTAATAAACATCAATTAATCATCACTTACCATTTTATTGATCATTAATAACTACTGTCACTTAGTTTATTGAATATTATCCATCTGTCATCTGTCTGGTATTTGTATCTGTAGCTGTTACATATATTAGATAGATGTGTGTGTTTATTCTTCCTAAAGAAAAGTACATAGTTGCTTGCCTGAGAAGTAGTCCCAATTATAGAGGAATAATTTCCTAATTTTGTACAAAGTCAGAAGGTCTTGTATTTGTTGGTGCCAGTAGACTTGAGAACGGTGAGCATACCAGAGTTACTTGGTTAATATTGAGGATTATCAAAGAATCTAATTCCCAATTATGAGCAGGAGTTTCATTTTAAAAGTGAGTTTATATCCTCAATTTCATTGTTAAGTTATTTTAGCTTGAACCATCAGCTGAAAACTTAATAAGGGCTGTTAGAAATTCTCTTAGGTCATGTGCACCTTTGGGGAGTACTCACTGGCTATTTTATGTACTTCAGTGTGCCATGAGAAGGTTACGGCGAGTACACGGCCATCCAGGAACAAATTTTTGATTAAAAATAAAGCTCTGGTTCGCGCATACTATCACCCCACAGTGTTGCAACCAAAATGATGGTGTTGGGAGGAGCATTTTTTCCCATGCCTCCTCCTCTCCCTGTGGACAGTTGGTTTCCTGCACCGCCAGGATATCCACAGGTGGGTTTTGTAGGAGACTCAGCTTCTTGCCCTGGGACATTAAGGCCTTGAATCCTGCTATGTTTAGCATCCCTATCTCTACTGAGACGCCCAATGCGCCTCAGGAGTGGTTATCAGGGCACCCTAGCCCTACTCCCTCGCTCACATTACTCTCCAATGCACCTCTGCAGTGGTGAGAATAACCATGAGTAGGAGTTGGGGTGTATTCTGCCCCTTTTGTTGTCGCTGTTTTTGCTCCTCTCTTGGCTTTGCTTGGTTTCAATTTATCATTGCAGAGCACTTGTGTGCTTTTATTGCCTGCATTATTTTCTTGTGCATTCCATTGTTGATTTTTCTTCCTGATTGTGTTAAATTCTGAAATTTTGGGAGGTGCGCTGAACCCTAGTTTTGCTATATTCATTTCCAATCAGGTTCCACCAAATTAATCTGGTCAAATTGTGTGTATTGTTTTTTGCATGATCTGATTAGTTCATTGACTCAAATTGCTCCATGTCTTCCTGGATCTGCTCCAGAGATATGGATGATTCCGCTCAGCCTTTGCCTTGGCTGCGGCCATCTTGCGTGCTTGTTTGGCCATTTTTTGTTCTTTTGGGGAACTAGGGTCAACTATTTTATATTGCCCACGTTCTCCACAGTTAAAAGCTTGTGTAGTATCCTTGATTTTGGCAAACTCTGAGTCATCTTCGCCCATTTCTTTTTTTAGTACTAGATAGTCATCTTCGCCCATTTCATCCTCACAGAATTCCATTTCTCTCAGGCCATTTTTTATGTGGCAAGAGCGAACCTTGTTCCCAAAGGCCTGGCAGTGGTTGTATATGGGGGGTGCGCTTTTCACTGTTGCGTGGAATAACTGGGATTTTTTCCCATCAGTGGTGAAGGATGCTATGTGAGGGATTTTATTAATAACTCCACTACATCCTGGTTTGGGGAAATAATTGCTATTGCCTTCCCAGTGCTAAGGGTTGGCATTAGCTGGAATCTTTGTATCTCAAATTGTTTGATTTCTCTGTAGGCTTCCAAGCCTTCTTGGAGATGTCTTTAAACTACTGTGTGCGCCAGTGTGGTTGGAAACTAATTGAAAATTATAAAAATGTATTTTAATTCAGTCCAATGGGTTCATTTGGTCAGTTCCAACTGCTGTCTGCCGGGAAGGTCAAGTACTACTCTGACCTTCACTGCTTCATTTGCTTCTTCCACAGTTTTGAACCCAAGATCTACCCAACCTCTGCGGGTAGTAAGGGTTGTTAAGTACATCGCATGTGGGAAAAATTTATGTTGGGCTTTGCCAAACTTTTCCCACATTGTCAGTATTTCTACGCCCAGGAAAACTCATATCCTGTGTTCCACCGATGACAGTGGTTGTGATTGGGGTACTTCCATATAACTGCATTATTTTACCAAAAAAATTAACAAAACCCGCAGGGGGCGCCACCTTGGGTTTTTTTTATTTTTACTGAGATTTTTGTTTGTGCCTGTGCGCTTGGTATCTTTGGGCGGTGCAGGTCTGGGTCTACTGCCCTTTACCGCATTCACCCAGCTCTTTACTTTATTATTCATACTCACTCGCCTGGTATTGATTATCAAATTGTGCTGTTTAAATCAAATCATATTACTAAAAGTGATAGTAATCAGAATGTAAAGTAATGTGATAGCGTGCATTTTTTAGTACTAGATGGTCCCAATGATAGCGTGCAGTGATAACATCTTTTTTAGGACTAGTGGTGCCTAACCCAAAAGGGGGAGCCGCCATCAATATTTGCAAATGAGCTAAACAAAGGGATTATTGTAAATAAAAAAAATCATAATATAGCCCCCAAGTTATCAGATTAGGAAGCCATATCAAGAGGTGAAGAAGCTTTTTGGAAACTTTTGTCCAGCGCCAGCTTTAGCTGGAGGACCATGGCGGACAACATAGGGGTGGGAGCATTAGTAACATAGGGCATAAGGAGGTATAATTGTGGGTTTTTGCATTTATAACATCTTAAATTATTCACCCAACGTTGAGCATCATAGTAAGTATTTGGTGGCTGTGGTGACAGCACTCCACAAAGCTGATCTTTTTGCTAATCCATCCATATGTGAGTCCTAATTAAGGTGAATACTGGTCTTTGCAATTTTATATTAAAAGAATGGTCATGCCATTGCGCCTTCCTTGCTAGATAAAAGTCCTGAGTATTAACCCCACCGCCTGAACAAGGGTGAGTTACCACACTGAACCTTGAAGGGTCCTAAGGAGGCTGCTACCCCCTCATCACCAAGGGCTATTTAGCCCATGTAGTGGATAAGTATTTTGTAACTGCCTATCTCCTGAAGGTTTCTAATACTGATTCATTCTACCATCGATGAGCTGGTGATCAGTATCAGGGGCTATGTAGGTAGGTGGTGGAGGCCAAAGGTTTTTGTTAAAACCCTGACTAAAGGTGATGCTTGCGGGTGCTTACCTCTTGATATCAACAGTAATTTTATTTGAGGTGGGTCAACCTTGGGACAAATATATCGCACCAAATTAGAAATAGGGAGTTAGAATATATGAATGAGACAGAAATTAAGTCTTAGGGTAAAACCTTCCTGTGCATGTTCTGATAGACTAGGATTACATGATCTACATTTACTTCTTTGCTTGGTTGTACTGAGGCTTGGTGCATTGATCCAAATTTATTGCTATACTCATATCACAGAAATAGTATTATCTTCCATAATTAAATTCTAAACTACGTCATGAGGCGTGATAGTGGGACACCATTCCCACTACACCGCACCACCTAGGATTTCAACAATAGTGATAGCCATGAAATTATTAAAACTTGATGTCTATCTAAAATTTTGAAACTAAAAGGTAACCACAAAGCGATTTGGCAATTGATAAAGAAGATGGATATGATATTCATTATCGTGGTTTCTAATAGAAAAGGGTTGTTACACCCCTTTAAAACTAGGAAAAACATAGAATTTATCTAGGATCAAGACTATGATCATAAGACATTCCACTATATAGGAATTATTAGTTGATATGCTTTAAAAAACACATTCAGATAATAAGGTGGCACAATTGCTTCAATTACGCAATTATTTTTTCATCATTATGAGGATTTTGTTCTGGTAAATCTTTAGACTTTTGATGCTGAACCTGGTGATTTTTGTATTTAACCACTGAATATGTAGTGAGATTTCTTAATCATTATTATCACAATTATGATCCAAAGTCATATTTAAATTGATGCGTTTCTAATTTGGGCTATCACGTTTTTTATTTAGAGAAGTGGATTTTTGATCACAAGGCGATAGACCAATCAGAGCTCATAGAACTAATTTACCATTAAAATAAGTGGATGTTCATTAGTTGGTCAGTTTTTTAATCAATGTAATCATTTGGTAAACTTTCAATTGATTTTGTCAAATTGGTCATCTCAGAAATAATTTCTTCTTGGTCAAATTGACTACTTTCTGGCTTTTGATAGTCTGGGAAAATTTTCACCTCTCAGAACCCCTTAGGTTCTATAAAAGGGGTTGGTTTACCTTTAGGTAGCATATACTAAATATAGATTAGCATGGGGGTAAACTAGAACTTGATTTTCTAATGTCCCAAGATATTTCTTTAGACGTTCTAGCCAAGTTAAACCATAGGGCACCTAAGAGTTCTCTCATAAGGATGAACATCCATATGTCTAACATTACCCTATTCAAGAATATTGGTGGAAGAATAGAAATGTAGAAGTTCTCCATTAACCCAATATAAAGTACCCTCAGATGGCAGAGTTTGGAAAGAGTATTATCACCCCTCATTATGTTGATTACATAAAGTCATTCTCAGATCAACTAAAGTTTTCCACTTTTTGGAGTGATGCGTTTATAGTAATATAAAACTAAATCTAAGATTTTAAGGTGGGAAGAGGTTGCTAGAGAGTATTAGCGGATAATCTCTCTTCAGTGACAGGTTTTTTCTAGATTAGTCATACCATCTAACTGAAGTTGAATATATATTGAGCCAATTTTTTTAATTAGCTTTATCTGATCCTTAAGTTTTAGCAGATAAAATATTTTTAGATAAAAAATGTGGGTATTCCAGTTTCCTAACCATATAAAATCAGAAGGGTGACATCTTAAGAATTCATTAATAATTAGTTAAGTATGCCCTAAGAGCACTGGGAAAGTATTGATCTCAGTTTAGAGGATTTGAAATGAACATTTTGCATAAAAAACTGAGACCAAAGTTCCATTAGCCCATTTCACAATACACTTTTAGAAGGGTTGTTTTTTAATAAGGTACTTAAGCGTCATATTTCAAATGCACAGGTACATATAAACAACCAAATTAAATACAATTTGAGGTCAGCGATCTGGTAAACTTAAAAGAAAACCTAATATTCAGAAATATTGTTTTGTGAATAAATAATTAAGTACATTTTATTATCTAATATTTCCAGTGGCTCTAAGCTCACTCTACTAAACTTAATAGTAAACTGAAAACATACTACTTAAGAAAAAGGCCCTCTTATAAATGGAAATCTCACTCAGATATGCTCTTGCTACCTGCGTTTTTATTGGTTCATTTATTGGTTACTAAGCAGCAATTAAGATAGGTAAACTGCTGGTTTAATATCCAAATTAGGATGGGAAGGTGAGTGAATAGGGCTTGGGGAATTGCAACATAAGATCAATATGCCAGTTGTAATCAAAATATGCCAGATGCAATCAAACTACTAGCAGCTGGCCACAACAATAATAAAAGGTCTTAGCATCTATGTTTTTATGCTGACATGAGAGAATATCATATTAGATGAATTTAACATAGGTGGCAATAAGGCAATAAAAGCCACGACGTCTTTGAATGATAATTCAAGGGATGTGAAATGCGCCAGAAGGGATTATGGAATTAATTAATAGAAATTAACAATTGGATCACTACATATAGAACCTTGTGCTTCGTGGAGAAATAATTACTAAGAACGGATTGAATTTTCTATCTAAGTATTAGTCAATGTAAGAATTAAATATAAAAATAATTTATCCATAATGGTTGATCAAGCCAATTACAACATTTCCCCCCACTTGACCAAAAATCAGGAATCAAAGCTGAGTGAGGGTAATTTGAGCTATTAAAATCTCATGACTGTAAGGCTGGAGTGCTGGTGGTACTTCTTAAAAAACTAGTCATTCACTTGGTTTGATAAGGTTACCCTTAGTAAGATCCTTTAGACTGTATGCATCTTTAGATGTTTTGTCTATATTCTCAAAGGAACTTTTCCAAAAGTGCTCTAACTTGATAGTTCTTCTAAGGCCATAGTTATCATAATAAGACAAAATTTCTACACCAAAAATAGGTAAGGTCTGGTGGTCCTCATTATCACGTGCTTTAGCCTTTACTTTATGAGCCAGTGCATTAGAGTAGGCAGAGCTTTGTAGCTGAATTATAGTTCCTGTAAGCTTATCAAGGTATTGAGTTGGATTTTTTCTCACTTCTTTATTACAAAAGTAAAAATGTGGGGCAGCACGGTCTGCTTCCTATGAAGTAAAGCAAATGAGGAGTGACCCATGGCTAAGTGATATGCAATACTGTTTGTGAATACTGTCAAATTCTTTGTTTGACTCAAAAAAAACTCTTTGACAACCTCCATATTGTGCTTATTTTCCTACCTAATGCTTGAACTAATAAACTAATTAAAACCTAGTACAAAAACTTGGCTCATGCCATTATTTCTACATAGATTTAATTATATTACTAAAGCTCATACCAAATATCCCCGCAATTTAATTTAAACTCCATTGCAACTACTCGGCCAGGTTGATCAACTCAACATCAGATTTAATTAATTATTCTTTTGGCAGTTTAGGCCAAACACATTTGCACATTTGGGTCAATTATCTCTGCTCCAATCCTCACCAACCAGTCCCAATTAATTGGGACCAATATTAAGAAATTTGCATGTAAAATTATTTGGGGATGACCCAAAGTTAATGTCTAAAAGTCCCATGGACAATCAAACAAATGAACAACGTAATCAAATTTTCTGCCCTAGGACGAAATTTAAAATGTCAAACCACATAATTGGCACAATAGAACTAGCATATGAACTGCCCAAAAGGGAGTGCCTAGTGATATCAAGGGAGAGGCCTGCCAACGTCCCAATTAGGGGTACTTCATCTACTTCAATTGGGGCAAGAATTTCACAAAAGGTTTATTTCATCAGCAGTATGATGGACTCAAATCAAGAAGATCCTAGGACAACTTTTCATGCTTTTATCACATTTTTGTACCTGAAATCCTCTCGATTTTGAGAGTATTTTACCACCAATAAACCTAAGAAAAGGTTTCAGTCATATCAGTTCAAGGGCCAAACTGAGTTGGTAAAATATTAGTTAAGCTTTTGTACTCTGGTGTGGCCAGGAGATTCCTTAGAGGTAATATATTAGCACCTGGCATAATGGAAATCATCTAATAATCTAGTCTTAAATAAAGTCTATTTTATTATATCTTTATTTAATTTGTATCTAAAGTCTCTTTTGGAGAGTGTTGGCAAGCTGGGATCTCATGATCCCCTGCTTGCCACTTTGCCTGCCTCAGCTGAAGTTCCCAATTAAAGAGGAAAATTAAACTCAAAGTCATCCAGAAAGTTTAAGCCATTTTCATATGCTTAGTGCATTTTTGAACAGTTCTAAAACTGTCAGCAACTGGCCAAATCAAGGATCCACCAGCCAAATTTCAGCCCAATTCACCATGCAGGATTTAATTAATCAAGCAAGAAATCCTCAGATTTTGACAATTGGTGCTCACTCAGAATTTGGTGACACTCTCTGAGATGAATTTAAATAATCAATTTCTGGCAGATTCAGCCAGATTAGAAAGCAACATCAAGATGGAATCTAGCTCTGAAGCGGGTACTTCCTTCTCCCTGGATCTTATCACAATGAGGGGGAGCTCATGCAGATACAACAATCCCAAACCCAGATACTCCCCAACAGAAAAGAGGGCCAAATATGAACAAGGATACACCAAAATGTTCAAGAAGCTTTTCCTGCAAATTTGACAACCCTAACTGTCCCAAGTCCATTCCTGAAGAAGACTCAATAAGATGGCCAATTAAAAAAATAAAAAAAAACATAAAAAAGAGGGAAAAAAGAGAAAAGAATAAAAAAGAAAAGAATATAACATATAAAAAATTATTATTGCATACAAAATAAAATAATTAAAAAATATAATAATAAAGTATATAAACTAAGAAATTAAAAAAATATAATACCTCATTACTACTTTAGTTTAAACTTGGGGTGGGGAGAGGATCCTACAACAGTACCATTGGCAGTTTGGGCTGAAACTAACAAGAGGATTCCATTCCAGATTCATTCACATTTTGGGCCAAAATTAACAATAAGAGGATTCCAGTCCAGATTTATCAGCTGTTCAGGCCAAAAAAGGATTTAACTCAATATTTGTCAGCCAGTTAGGCCAAAATTAACAATAATGCAAATTCAACTTGAGATTTGTTGCTGGCCAGGCTGAAATTAACAATGATGATTGTTGGGCCGCCAGGGAGGAATCATTGGCGGCACAATCATCTGAAGGCTGGGCTTTAAAGTTAGTAGCCTTGGATGAGATGGTTTCCATTAAAGTAAATAAAAATAAAGTAAATAAAATAGGAGCTCTGTTGGGAAGTATTTTATTTAGAACAATTTAGCACTATTTATAGTGCTTCAAAATATAAGAATAGGAATAGGGATTATAAGGATAGGAATAGGGATATTTAAGGGTAGTGTCATGGGACCTGTAGGAAAGTCCCGATGCTAAGATATGTGGGAATAGATAAAGAGTGGATAGAGATTAGATAATGAATAGGAAATGTACATTTTCCCTGAATACAGCATAATTTGGGCAAAGCCCCAAATTTGATATTCTGGTTAAATTGGACTCCATTCTCAAATTATTGGGCCATCTGCAAATTATGCCCTTTTTATTATTAGATCAATTTTTCCCTGAACAAAGCTTTCACCTAATCCAGGGAGAATCCCAACAATGATTATCAGTGAAGGTTATTTGGGAATCATAGGGCTTATGTTTGAGTAAAGTGGGGGGATATGTCAAATTCTGTGGTTGACTCAAAAAATAAGCTCTTTGACAACCTAAAGATTAGGCTGATTTTCCCACCTAATGCTTGAACTAATAAACTAATTTAAACCTAGTACAATAACTTGGCTCATGCCATTATTGCTACATAGATTTAATTATATTACTAAAGCTCATGCCAAATACCACCGCACATTTAGATAACCTCCTCTGCAACTTCTTGGCTGGGTTGATCAACTCAACATCAATTTAATTAATTATTTTTTGGCAGATCAGGCCAAACATACTTGCACAGTTGGGCCAATTATCTCTGCCCCAATCCTCGCCAAATAGTCCCAATTAGTTGGGACCAATATTAAGAAATTTGCATGCAAAACATATTTGGGGACGACCCAAAGTTAATGTCTAAAAGTCCCATGGACAATCAAACAAATGAACAATGTAATCAATTTTCTGTCCTAGGCTGAAATTTGCATGTTAATCTGCGTAAATGGCACAATAGCACTTGCATATGGACCACCTGAAAGGGAGTGTCTAATGCTATTGAGGGAGAGGCCTGCCAATGTCCCAAATAGGGGCACATCATCTACTTCAATTGAGGCAAAAATTTCACAGAAGGTGTATTTCTTCAGCAGTATTATGAAACTCAAATCAAGAAGATCCTAGGACAATTTTGCATGCTTTTATCACAAGTTTTGTACCTGAAATCCTCTCAATTTTTGGAGTATTTTGACACCAATAAACCTAAGAAAAGTTTACAGTTGTATCAGTTCAAGGGCCAAACTGAGGTGGTAAAGTATCTGTTGAAACTTTGTACTCTGGTGAGGCCAGGAGATGCCCTTGAGTTATAAATACCAGCTCCTGGCCTAATGAATTATCATCAAATAATCTAGTCTTAAATAAGGTCTTTTTTTATTATATCTTTATTTAAATTGTATTGAAAGTCACTTTTTGAGAGTATCAGCAAGCTGGGTTCTCAGGATCCACTGCTTGCCACTTTACTTGCCTTGGCTGCAGTTCCTGATTATAAGGGGAAAATTAAACCCAAAATCAGCCAGAAGTGTCGGAGCCATTTTCATATACTTAGTGCATCTTTGAACGGTTCTAAAACTGTAAGCAACTGGCCATATTGAGAATCCTCTGGCCTAATTTCAGCCTGATTCACCATGCAGGATTCAATTAATCAAGTGAGCAATCCTCGGATTTTGACAAATACAATGAAAGGCAGGAAAAATTCCAACTGGACGCTTTTCCTGTGCTTAACTCATGTAAAATCCCAGCCAGAGTACCATTAACTCATTTGATGGTACCGTTGGTCTTAGGGTGGTAGGAAAAGATTATATTTTCCTTATTCACATTAAAGTTATGCTTATTGATCATTTGGGACATAAATTTAGTCACATTATCCATTAAAAATTACTTGGGGATAACTATGTCAAAAAATATTATTCTCCAAAAAAATCAAGTGGTGGTTGTCATGCTCAGGTCCTTAAATGGTTTGGCCTCCACATACTTAATGAGATGATTGGTAATAAGTTGTGAATGCTCCCTTTTTGGTTTAAGCACCACTAGTGCTAAAAATGAGATGATTGATAACTATGTTTGTATATTTACTTAACTGGATTTATAGGCCAAGGGCCCCATGATGTTAATCTAGACAGTGTGTCAAACTAACTGGGTTTAACCAATTGATAAGAAGTAGCCTTTAAGTAGGGTACTTCCACTTGACATTCTTGGCAGAGAACGTGAATCTCATGAGTATTTAAAAGACTTTAAATCTTAAATAATAGTGGAATGTAATTGTTCAAGCATTCTATTATAACTTCCACGACATAAAGATTTTTAAGAGCTATTACTCAATTATCCTTGGTTATTATCACCAAATATAAAATTTTAACTGGATGGCTCGCCTACCTTTCAAGGCTTCTTTATAAAGTCGAATATGTGCATTTATATAGATTATTGTTTAGTTGAAAAGTTGTCAATAGTTTGAAGACTAACGCCCTAATGAGCTTCTCAAGACTAAGTTGAATAATGTGCCCAACGCTAGACTGGTGCAAGCGCTCTTTCTCTCCTCACGCTGGAGCTGGCGGAGTGACTATCGAGCATTTGGACGGGAATATTTCACTCAACTGTTTCCTCAAGAGTTGGCAACTGAAAAATAAATAAAGACTCATCTTCTCTTCTACTCTTATCTTTTTTAGCAATTGTGGTGCCCAACTAAAAATGGGGAGCCGCCACGTATCTTTATTTGTAAATGGCCAAATAAAAGGATTATTAGAATAAAAAATAAAATAAAATAAAAAGATTCCTAATATAGCACTTCAGCTAACAGCCTAGGAAGCCATATCAGAAGGTGAAGCTTTGGGGAAACTTTTTCTCTTCTACTCTTATCCCAAGAGTAACAATTGAAATTTTTTAAACTATCTAAATGCTTATTCCAAGTGAATACTAAAGCAATATAATTTCTACTTATATAACTCTGTTATTTACTTTATTTTTAAGAGAATTACACAGGGGATCCAGCGCCCAACTCTTCCATTTGTGCCTCACTGGGAATTGTCAGCTGTTGACAATGGATTATCACTCTGATCTCACACCCACAAGGACTTTCCTTATCCCCCTAGTTGGTTTTTGCCACTTATAGGGGTCTAATATCTTCTGGTTAATTATTGAAAGTGCCACAATATTAATTAACCTCAGCAAAGTACCCTAATAGGCAACCTGCTTAGATGAAGGGACCTTTAGCACTAACAGCAGACCATGTTACCTATAAGGTTAAACCACGAGTTGCTTCCAGAAGCATTGTCAATGTTTCACAACTAAACTTTATTTATGAGTTAATCAGTGACAAACACCAATTGATTGAATGATTAGATTACTAATTATTACATTGGCAATCAAATCATATAGTCAATTTAATCTTGGGGATCATCTCTGACTAAACTAAAGTTTCAAATGGGATAAAATCCGGGTGAATTAGCTAATACTTGTCAAGGGGTTTTCCCCAAACAATAGTTATCATTAAGATGATAACTCCCACAACACACTAGAGTATCTCACACTAAGTGGGCAAGCCATTATATTGTAATCTAATTAGCTGGATATATGGGCATACTGAAATCCCAGCACCCTTTCACCTTATGCACAAATTAAATCAAATCCTTCTGCTTGGTGGTCCTAGGGAAAAAAGAGTTGTTCACTAATGATCTTGAGCAGTTTCCCATTCCTTACACAAATCTTCTTCTTCATTTTATCTAGCTTGTATTGAACATTTTCCTTTCATTCCCATGCCAACAAGTCACCTTCTTATCAAACAATTCATTGGCGCTATCAGCCATTAAAGTACAGTGGCAGGCGGAAGAGTCCATATGCTTTTTTATGCTTTAAGATGGACTGAAGCTGAATCTTGAAGTCGTATGCTTGTAATTTCAAGGCCTAGCGGGCCAACCAACCTTTGGGCTCTTTAGATTTTTTAACCAGCGTAGAGAGGCATGTTCTGTTAATACAGTATAAGCACTATATGGATATAGATATAAAATTATTTGCAGGCATAAATAACAGCTAAAATTTCCTTTTATGTAGCAATATAATTCTTTTTTATATATCCAGCATCCTGATTCAGTAAGAAAAGGGATGCTCTACCTCTTATCAATGGCTGGGATAACACCGCCCCTACAGCGGTGAGGGATGCATCAATCTGGATAATAAACAGTTTTAAAGTCCAGGTACATCTGTAATAGCGCTTTAGAGAGGAAAAGCCTTAACTTATTAAAGACCAGCTGGCAGTTTCCCATCCATTCAAATGGTACTCCAATTTTTGAGAAAGAGAAACAGTGGTCGTTAATTTTTTTGTAAAATTTAAAAGTCTGGGAATTTAAAAGTTTATGCAAGTATTGGTTGCTAATATCCAGCATAATCACATAGTAGACTTTCAAGTCTCTAAGGCAATCTCTTAAGCTCTTTAGCTGATTCAAGAAAATCTTATTAAAATAAACATGCTCTAATACTAGTATGGACTAGGCTAAAATTCTGAACAAAAACTGAAGATTTACTAATTCTAAATCTAGGTTACTTATTGGTTTAGGAAGGTTTCAAGACACATAGAATATGGGTATTTTCAGAATGGACTAGCCGATTGCAAAGGATTCATTTGGGCACATTCAGTCCGGATTGGTTTGATCAATTTAGGTGATCCCCAACTGGGATATCTTTAGAAACTATATCAGTAGATTCAACAGGAGCTTAAGCCTTCTCAGCTCAATCCGTGATTCATCGATCATGGCAGTTTAATAGTTCCACTGTGATAGTAGATTATTGAACATATTACGAAATATTCATCAGACAATGCCCATTTGATTAATCATGAATCTCTCCACTCCCAACAATTCACCCTCGCAATTTTGCCAAGGAGGGACATAAGGCTGAAGGAAACTAGCATGGGCTCAATCTATGTTGGAGCCTGACTTGATGTAGGCAATGGTTTATTCTAGGACTTGACAATATATTACTCACAAGGACCTGACCATAACGTATTAGGTTTTTGTACCCAATCTTCTACACAGTGGTGTTAGAACAGTACCAGATCCCCTAACTGGTATTAGGCAGGATTGGCTTCTGGGCGTTTTTTTTTCTTGGCTTCTCATTGATTAATAGCCCCCATAGACATATAAGCTAGAGTTATAGGCGTGATAGTTTGAATGCTACCTGCTCATCTCTGGCTCAGTAGCCTGATGTAGTGATCTCCAATATAGTTTGAACGCTAGAGAGTAAGATTGGCTCTTGGATTTATAGCACTCAAAAAAGTGACATTTGTATAGCATAATGGGAACTCACGTGATTGCCAATAGAGCCTATTGGGATTTTGATATCGCATACTAACCAGCCAATTAGATTACATACATCTGTTTGTCCACTAGGGTATTAGATCCTCTAGTAGATAGCGAAATTATTGTTTATTATGATGACTATTGTTTGGCAAATTATCCCAAACAAATATTTTTGAGGTAATGGCGTTGATCCACCGGATTGGCAATGTTTTATCAGGATGATCCTGACAAAGTATTTATGATTTAATTGCCAATGTAATAGTTGGTATTATAATTATTAGTCAATTAGAGCTTTTCACAACATGAATTCTATTTATAGTTTCTGAAGTATCAACAATGCTTTTGAGAGGGGGTGGAAGGCGAGTCGGTAAGGGCGTACGGCTACCAACCTGAAGGTTGCGGGTTCGATTCCCGCCCTTCGCACATCAATCGGGGTGCCAGCCAAAGGAAGCTATTGGTGGTTAGTAGGTCTAATAACACGAAAACTTTACCCATGACGTAACCAGAAAAATTTGAGTCCCGATCAGGAGGTGGAAAAACTTTCTTCGACGGAGTTGACCCTGTTCAGGTTTCATGTCGTTTCTTTCTTTTGGTAATGCCTGTCCCCTGGTCAGCTAGCCTCGGTTAAATAAAACAATGCTTTTGAGGACAATTTACAATTTACCATCTTGAAGTTTTCAATGCAGTTGATGGGTAAAGGTAACATTACCTACGAAGACTTAGCCCAAAGAAGGTACTCCGCTGAGGTTGATTGAAGATTGTTAAAGCACTTTCTGAAATTGACCATGAAGGGGTCGTAGCTCTAGTCTGCAGTGCAATCCAACTAAGTGAATGAGAAAAATCCTCATGGATGCAACCTCAGAGGGTTATTCACTGGCAACGACTTTCAATTTCCATTGAGGCACCAACAGAAGAGTTGGTCCCCAGATCCCCTACAAATTTCTGATTTTTTGAGTAAATAAAAAGATCTAAATTTGATAAAATCATAATTGTTTGTACATTAGTTATATAGTTTACACTTTAAGATCAGATTGCAATTATCAGATATCTTTAGGTTATTTTGTTTGTTATCAGATATCCGCCAGCTCTGCGTGAAGAGAATAGAGAAGAATCCCCTGCCAGTCTAAAGATATTATAAAGAGGAAGAATCACCTGTTTGACGTTGGACCTTATATTCAACAAGGCTTTAAGAGCACTCAACTTACATATAGTCTTCATATTATTGCTTGCGTTTATTCAGTCCATTTAAACAACTTAAATTATCAAGAATCTGTGCTGTTAATTAAGGGAGCTAAAAGTGAGCTACAATCTCCAAAGAGTAAAAGTCCTAGTTTTTACCATTTTTGTGCTCACTACAGGGGTTAGTTGAGTTTTCAAAAGCCAAATTTAATCAATAAAGTCTTATAAGAACAAAGTTTGGAAGCCCTGGATGAATTTGGACAATGTCAACAAGAATGTGTTGAGCTCGACGTCACAATCCAATGTCACTGCTTTGAAGATTTTGTAATTATAACTAGAGAGGAGATTGAGCAGGCTGGGAAAATTAATAACGACCTCTGTGGAAAGTGGCTTCCTTAAAACGAAAGGAAAGTGAGTTAATTAAGAGATCCTATTTCAAAGACTGAACGTGAAGCATACAGAGAACACTTCCACTGCGTATAGAAGGTGATGATGAGGATGTGGAAGCATATTAAAGAGCTAGAGATTCACAAGTGTTTGCGCTTAACTGGAGGCGAATGAAGCTGATGAAGTTATACTAAACTCCAGTCAAAAGGATGAACCATCCATAAATATACATATACTATTAGCTGCCATGTTGGAGATGACACCAAAAACAAAGCCTAAAGTTAATTGAGTTGTAACAGGAATCCTCTGCCAGTGGAGTGAATCAAGAGTTTCAAAATACACTGAAATGGCCCGCCTTTCTTTGTAATAACATTTCAGCTTTTTTCTGTCTTTTCATGTTGACTACGTTTGTTATGCAGACTGCTAATAAGCAGTAACCATCATGAATTGCCTTAACACGAATTTTGAGAATTTGGTGTTGCCACACCTTAACGGTAATAATTAATCATATGCTAAAGCAAAGTAAGAGATCAAACCTGAATTAGAAGACCTACTACAATGGCCAATCATAAACAAGAATTATGGGTATACAATTCCAGAAGGAGTAGACCTTGGCTGCTTTTTCCAATTTTTTACCAGGAATTGAGGATCTTTGTAGAGGCAAAAAAATTTGTTGATTTTGATGTGTGCATAAAATGCAGGCGGTGCTTCAGCCTTACCATGAACTGCATTGAATTATGGCATCAGTGCTTGTGAATCAAACCTCAACCTCACAAATGGTGGACCATCTTTAGATGCTCAGAGAGAAGTTTTTAGCTCCCAAACATGCTATAAAGTGAATAAGAATAAAGACCAAAACAATGTTAGGATTGCTTAAAATAATAAGTAGCCTGTGAATCAAATTGTGATGGGAAATAAAATCAGGGGACAAAAATGAATGGATAGAATGCCAATTCGCTTTTCCAATGTGGGAAAACTGGGCATGAAATTGCTTCTTGGGACAAAAAGCCAAAGGAATAAGTTAATTTTGCTCAGAATAAGGAAATGGAAACAGTTTCAGTGTCAGGAAAAGAACCCACAGTCTATACAAGAGACAATCTATTATTGCTGTCAAACCTGTTTTCCCTGACATAATACATGATGACAATGAAACCTCTAATTTCTTTGTTGAAGATGATTTACCTGACTGTCATGATAGAGGAAAGTATGTTTTATACTGGCCTGCAAGTATGGATGCAAAAACATCCAAAAGGCAATTTTGAGTTCCATAGTCACTGCTGCTTGAACAACGTAAAATGTGCTGCTTGAGATTTATTCTTTGATCGTGAATAAGCTGTAATTGTATATAGAGAATGGTCAACAAACTAGGTTGCCATGACCCAAGGGCCCTCAGGTTTGAGTGAAATGAAAAGTGGGCTTAGATTAGGTGATTTTTTTGTCATATAGAAAATAGAATTTGGTTTATGGATATTTAATTTAATTTAAAATTAGGAATTGACTGTCAATTTTCATAGTGTGTTATGACTGTTTAAATAGACGAGTGAGTTGGGAGATAGCTTGGGAAAGTGTGTGATAGGGGCCCTCAAGATTTAGCTAACCTGGAAAACTTTGAGTGAGTGGGTAAAATGAGCTTAATTCAAACTGACTTCAAAGTTTTTAATGTTGGGCGAAGCCACTGACAGTATGTCTACAGACACTCAAAATTGTGGGTCTGCTGTGGTTTCAACTGTTAGCACAATGGCGTCTCACCTAATGACAATGGGTACCTCCCAGGGCCCCCACGTAAAGGTGGTCCCAAGAGGTCAGAAACAGGTTCAGGGAGCCCACCCCATGTGCCCAGTTGCTTTGTCACTGTTTGACTAAGCGGGATTCATTGGATGGGGATATCAAACTTTTTTGGGAGGGTTTTAACTGATGGAAAATTTATATGATGGACCAATCCCATCAGAAAGTTCTACTGAAGATTTGAGATAGGACGCTTTCTTTATCAATGTACACGCCCATTGGGCCTTGTTCCAAATATTTTCAGGGAGGGTTCCAAACAGGAAACAACTTTCAACAATGGCCTGATGCCATTGGCAAGTTTTACCAAATATTTTACATTTACCGCTTTTTTCACTGAATGTACACACCCATAAAGCTTTGTTACCAATGATTTATTGCTGTCAACTTTAAATGCTGAAGACTTGTCGCTGTTAATCATATTTAGAGACTTACCTTATGTGAATGCCAAACCTTTGCCAAATTACTAGAAATTCACTAAATTCTCTGTAATAATTTTTAAATCTTAGAATTAGGGGTTGGGAGCTGGACCCTCAAAGGGTAAGCAATAACCCACTGCTCATCCACCACATGAGTGAGATCACCCTGGGAGACAAGGGGGGCCGCTGGCCTTCTAAGACTCTTATTTGATGAGAAAGGGAACACCCTCAATCCAAATGAGGGGGCGCTCTCCCAGACTTATATCACTGTCAGTTTTTCTGCAGATGAGCTGTTCCAAAAAATGCTTGGCAGAAAATTCCAAGGTAAACCTGAATCTGTTTATAAATTTCTCTAGGATCTATAAATGGACATTTTGGTAAAAAATGGAACATTGTACAAAATGATAAAAATAAAAAAGTCATTTTTCTAAGATCTTTGGCATGAATAGATCTAATAATGGCTGCTCATAAGGCCATATGACATGGTAATTTAAGAAAACAAAGGAGCATCTGTAGATATTTTAAACTTGGAGTCAATGTGCTTTGATATTTAAGAGATACTGGAGCGTTGCACCATATGCAAGGCGAAAATATTCCAAAAGAGCACATCTTACCATCTTGTTCAGTTTAAATTTGCCTGACATACTGTATCCAAAGATGTTGTTGGACCACATTCCACGAGCAACTCTAAGGCCAAGTATATAATTGTGGCTATTGACCACTTACTAAGTGGGTTGAAGCCAAGGCCATTTGGGAAGAAGGAGTAGTGATGACAACCAAGTTTATATTTTAAAGTGTTATTCACAAAAATGGTTGTATGCAGGTTATCCTGACTAATATCAAAAGTAATTTTACTGCCAATGTTTTCATGAAGCTCAACTATACTCTGGGCTTGAGAATAGTGCTCTCTGCTCCCTACCATCATGAGACAAATGAACAGTTAATCATGTAAATGGACACTTGAGAACATTGTCTGGAAGCTAACTGTCAGGATTTCAACTGGTCTTTCCATCAATGAAACCTCTTCTAAATTATCAGCGATGATCCCCAATGAATCTATAAGTGATAATAATCATATCAAATCTATTTCATCTGATCAAGTCTATCTCAACTCTAATATCAGAAGAGATTGAGTCTCTCATCAGATGAAACGATCTAAACAAAAATGAATATTATGAATTCTATAAATATTAAGATTTTTTAATAATAAATCGATCCTTTTTTCTTGCGAGCTGATATTCACGTTATTGTTTTATCCTTTTAAGACTCCAAATAAGTAACTTTGAGTCAAAGCCTGAGTCTCAGGTGTATAACAAAGATTGACAATAAGTGGTGCTCACTACAGGGGCCCTCTGAGTTATGCTACTGTGAAAACGTCTATCACAAAAATGGAGTCTCCCTATATGCCTGAAGATTCTCAAGATAATGAGATAAGAAGTATTATTAAATGGGTCTGTACTACCTGGACTGAAATTCCAGTGACCCCAACTATGTTGGAATTCTGAGCTCATCTTTAACTAAAACGTCCCTAATTTAAGTTCTATTTCAAATTTTCAAATGCAACCTGATGCCTTTCAGGAAACTATTCAACAACTTCTAGATGGAGTATATTTCCCTGGAAGTCATTCTAGTCGAATTTGGGCCAGTGCTGTACCCTCTACTATGAGGGACTTATACCAAACCTCTAGTTGCCTGCTAATGAGGTTGGAATCTTTACTGAACAATATTTAAGGCAGTTTGTGCATCCCGCTATGTACCATCTATTACAAATATTGGGAGTAAATCATCAAGGGGTATTTAATTTATTGGAAGGATTACAATCCCATCATAATTATGTCTCTGAATTTTACAATTCTGCTTCCAAGTTTAGTCAAGATAACTGTGAGGCCATTATAAGTAATCATAAACTTATTAATGAAGTACAACAGCAGGTTGCTCAGTTAGATTATGGGATATCCAGCTTTTTTAATACTCAGTTAATGGAACAATTTCAAGAAAATAACGCAGACTGGAAAGATAAAATTAACCTTGTAACTTCTCAAATCCAGTCAATCGAAGATGAAATTAAGAATCGACTCTCAAAATTAGAACAAATCCATTCTGAATTCCAAATACGAATTAGTAGAGTTGAGCAAATCCCAGGGATTATGGGTCCTTCTGGACCTATTGGCCCCCAAGGACCTGCAGGACCACCTGGTCCCCCAAACTCATTAGGATCTAATTTCCCTATTAAGATAACTTTAACTCAAGATTTTGATTGCTTACTGAAATGATTGAACATCTAAGGGCTCAGTTCTATAATGTGGCTAGAGAATGCAATTTGTTACCTGATGGAAGTCTTATCAACCCACTTTTGTCTTTTTATTCTTTATCTGAAGAATTGAATAATTTGGGTAAATGGGCTAAAGATATCGATTCTCTGATACAGATGCTTGAATCTCAAGGTACAGTCCTTCAGGCTAGATAGAGACTTTGGAGCTTCAATATCAAACCCAACAAGAATAAATCATTGAGTTAACTTAAAAATTGGAAACTAAAATCGATTGCATTGAATTGAACAATCAGTTCACTAGAGTATGCTCTAACTTTGTCAAAATGCAAAGACAATTTTCATCATCCCAAAGTTCAGGGACAAGTTCTTATATTTCTACTCAACTGGAACAACCCAGCGTACATGTATTATCATCTAATGCTCAGATGAGTTTTAAACCTGTATTCAAGGACAAGTACTCCCCTGGAGAAGGGAGCATAATTCTCTTCCTTTATTTATATGAGAAAGCTCTCAGCGAAGCCTCAGATGTTCAAAAAATGAATTATTTACCCAATTGCCTTAATTGCTTGGCCCAAGATATAATGGTACCACATCTGATGACATGTTCTACTTGGATCCAAGTTAAAGAAGCCTTATTAAAAGAATTTGGGAGTGAACAAACTCTGTCTACCCAAAAACAGGCTTTCATGGGAATCCAACCGTTGAGAAATGAGACCATTAAAGAGTTTGCCCATCAATTTTATTGGGAAGCGCAAACTTTAGTGGCCTGTGGTAGGTTAAACTTGGATGACATGATTACAGCCATTATATCTGCATTCTCTTCAAGAATTTAAATACAGGTATATCTTATTAGTGTGAAGAAGAATTTTTGAAGCATTTTGGACATCAAAGAAGCCTTGCTGGAACTACCCTCGCAACTATCTAAAAAGGGTTCAAATTTCTGAAATCCCAAAGCCAGTCTGACCTAAAGTATACGCAGTCTCTGAAAATGCTAAGCCCATGCAATGTAACTATTGTCATCGGTTCTTTTACTCTGAGGATCGTTGTTTAAAGAAAAAGCTGATGAGAAAAGAAAACCAAAATTTATCATCTTGGTAATGACTCTGATATAAATCAAATGGAACAATTTGCTTTGCCTGAAAATCTTTTTTTTTTTAGTACTAGATGGTCCTTGCCTGAAAATCTATTAAAGACAAACAATCCTCTTATGTTATGTCCTCCTTATTGACATTACCTTCTCAGTTTGGAAGTTTAATCACTCAGATTGAGCTTCGAATAAATCAAATTAAAGTTAGGGCCATTATTGACACTGGATCCCCAGTGAATGTGGTCTCATCTAAACTTGCAAAACGAATCAAACTCACCCCGGACTTATTGCATCATGAAGAATATGGTACCGCAGGGCCTCAAAGCACTCGATCTATTGGGGCCTTCTCATCGCTACCTTTGAAAATTAGGAAGTTAACTTTTACAGTACCTGCCATTGTTTTAGACAATTTATTTTATGATATATTGTTGGAAACTCAGTTTTTAAAAGAATTTGATGGGATCGTCAATTTTCCCAAATCAAGTTTATCTCTTTTAGGCTATAGAGTGCCTTTACTGTTGTCTGAAAAATCTATGATCCAAAATACTAAGCGTCGCATTTGTCTGCTGGAAGGAGAAAAGAGGTCCTATGATATCCAATACTATGTTGAAGGACCTTAAATTAATTTACCACCAAAGACAGCTGATATTGATAAGGGTATGCCCATTTTTTCTCCAAATTCAATTGTCATACCTCCAAAATCCCAGATTATTATCGACACTTTTCTACATTTCTCCACTCCAAAAGGTCATCTATTGCAGATTTAAAGTGGTTTGAACCCTTCAGTTAAGGAAATTTTACCATGTCCTGGGGTATTAGATTATGCTTATTTGGGAGTTTTACCTGTTTTACTTGCGAATCTTACTGATAAGCTGAAGACTGTGGATCAAAAAATTCCTATTGCTTATATTAAACTGTTGCCTCTAACCCAAATATATGATATTAAGATGTTTGGGAACCTGCAAGAATTTGGTTTAGAGCCTAATGTTGATGTTCTTACTTTG
Organism: Massospora cicadina; assembly: GCA_022478985.1. Lineage (NCBI taxonomy): Eukaryota > Fungi > Entomophthoromycota > Entomophthoromycetes > Entomophthorales > Entomophthoraceae > Massospora > Massospora cicadina. The sequence goes on from JAKSZP010017100.1 coordinate 81,431, forward strand.
AAACCAAAATTGGAAATCACTTAACCAAAGATCAAGAAGAGTTGGTTCATCAACTATTAGAAGAGTATTCAGATATATTTGCAAAGCATACATATGATTTTGGTAAGATGAGTGGAATAACCCATACCATCAAAACCGAAAATCATCCTCCAATACAAGCTAAACCCTATCATAAATCAAAGGTTGAAGAGACCCAAGTTACCAAAGAGTTAAATCAACTGTTGGAAGCAGGGCTTCTTAAAACCATCAAATAGTCCTTGGGCTTCACCTCTGCTTCTGGTGAAGAAGAAAGATGGATCCCATTGAGTTGTAATGGATTATAGAAGATTAAATGCTGTAACTCGTTGCAACAGTTATCCCCTTCCCAGCATTGATGACTCTCTTTGGTTGCTTGCAGGGTCCACATATTTTTCTGCTATGGATTTAGCTAGCGGTTATTGGCAAATCGAGTTGGCTCCAGAAGACCAAGCTAAATGTGCGCTGATCTCAAGCGAAGGGTTATATGAGCCAACCTGAATGCCCCAAGGGCTAAGTAATACTCCCGCAACTTTCCAGAGGGCAATGGATGGAATATTCCATGATTTAAAAATGACTTGCATTCTGGTATATTTAGATGATATTACGGTGTTCTCAAGAACTTTTTGGAGCATTTAAATCATTTACAAGAGGTTTTTAAACGGATTCAAAATTCCTCTCTTAAACTTAAACCTTCAAAATGTTCATTTTTCCAAAACGAAATGGTTTTTTTAGATCATAAGGTTTCTTCAAAAGGGATTAACCTCTTCCTGATAAAATTGAGGCCAATAAAAACATGTCTCCTCCAAAGTCTTTATGAGATATTCAAGTTTTTCTAGGAATGGTGGGTTACTACCAGCAATTTATACCTAAATTTGCCGATTTGGCCAAACCATTATTATATTTATTACAAAAGGAGTACCTTTTGAGTGGGGTTCTGCTTAAGGTCAATCTTTCAACTCTCTCCGAAAAGCTTTACTAATTTGCCTGTCTTGATACATCCTCAATTTGATAAACCTTTTGTATTACATACTGATGCTAGAAACGTTGCCATAGGTGCAATTTTATCACAATATGATGAAGATCAAATTGACCATCCGGTGGCATTTTATAGCATAACCCTCTCAAAAGCTGAATGTATTAAAGTGTAACAGAATGGGAGTGTCTGGCTGTAATATTAGCCATAAAGCATTTTTGGCCATTTCTGTATGGGAATCATTTTTTGGTTATCAATGACCATTCCTCATTGCAATGATTACAAAATATGAAGGATCTTAATGGTAGGCTAGCTCAATGGGCTCTCCGATTACAAAATTATGATTTTTCAATTATACATCAATCTGGTTCCAAACATCAAAATGCCGATGGGTTATCTCAGTTTCCTGTGCTAACTTTAGATACAAAGAAAGAAGAAAGAGTTTATGAACTAATTGGTCGACTGAATTATGGGAAAAAGAGCCTGAAGAAGACCAAAAGTACTTCAAAATAATTATTAAAGATACTATGATCAATGATGAATTATTATTTAAAAAGTAAATTCAAAATGATTACCATTTATTCACTGTCATGGTTAGATGACATGATAGTAGGCATTGATGCTAGGAACAAGGCTGGGTGACAGGAGGCCCAGAAAATGAAGCTTCAGGCTCTGCCTGACTTGAAGCACACCTTAGATTGACGCTGGTTGCAAACCAAGCAAGCCCAGGTTGATGCTAAGGGTGTGCAAAATGCCAGCCTCCTATTTCAGCTCAGGCTTTAAAATGAATGATTTACGTTTTTAATGAAGATGGTTCAATTAGCTTGGTTGGAGAACAAGGGTTTGAGTCCCACTCCAGCTATGAGATTTTGATTTCTGGTAAAATAAGGCTTCAATCAATTACTCGAGTGAAGGCCCTTTTGGTGTATTTTACTAAAATGGATAGAAGTGTCTGTTTATTAGAACATCAAGGCTTGGGCACATGGCTGCAGAGCCCTAATTTCCCCGATTTATTTTAAATATGTTATTGTGATCAACACTCCTTGTTGATAGACTTGTTTAAAAAAACACCCCATTATTTTACATTTCCAATGGCTCCTTGGGCAACCCTGGTGGTGGACCTCTTTGGGAGGTCTCCAACTATGTAGGCCAATACCTTATCTTGTAATTTACCAAGATCCCAGGGGCACCTGTGGGCTGCCCAGGTCCCCTCCAGATTGAGGCACCCAAAGCCCCTGATGTCAAGCCGCACTTGATTATGGACACCCCTCTGGGGTCCACTCAAGCGGTGTTGTTTCTTACTTACCTGGTATTTTATGTCGCTGTTTATATACTTGCCTGGGGTACCTTTTGTACTGGCACTGCTCGAGGTGCTTGTATTCCCATTCTTTTAATGGCTAGTTCCCTAGCAATGTGGGTTTGCATCCCACATCATCCTGCTGTGAACAAGAGAGTTACAGATACTCTCTTGACATTAGTTGATCAACCCTTTTATTATATGTGCATAAGAATTATCCATGTGGGACTTTCATTATTAGTAAATTGGGTGCACTGGCCATTTGTCACTGCCACAATGGTGCTCACCACAGTTTTCTCGTTTGGTTTTGTACTAGTGCGTCTTGGCATTACTTTTGCAATTATTAACTGGGAAGTACCCACCCTTCCTGCTTGTACTTGGTGGTCTTGGACTTTTCAGGATCCTAAGATTGTGATTCCCCACCTTTCTCCCAAATTTTACTCGGAAATTCACCAGGCCTTAGCTTCCCTGGACCGAAAACCCTCATTAGACAAAAACAATTCATCTGGTTCCCATCCACTTTTGTGAGGAGTGGATCTATTGTCCCAGTTGTCTTCCAAGGCTGGGGACTGGGTCTTTGTGGTACTCCGCACCCAGCCGCTCTTGTGGAATTCAATAGGAGGTTTGGAACAGGTCTTAAAAAGAATTGACCTGATGAAGCCTCCTTCCATTCCTTCTTTGAGTTTTTTCTCTGCATCAAGCGGGTCATCCACTGAAGGTTTACCTAAGTGAATTCTGCAAAAAAGCTCAGGCGTTTACTTAACTGACGAGGTTAAAATGTCATTTCTCCAATCGACCTTGGATATATCAATATGTAACTCCCTGATTTTGGCAGTCACCTCCTTCCAAATTCGATCATCTTGTCAAAATCCTTTTGGGGTGGTTTCTCCACCCCAACCTGGAAAGGGCTAGGTAATTTGGCCATCATCGGATCAAATCCTATAAATATGGGTGCTGAAAAGTCATGTGCGCCTTTGGAAATGAGGAAATCTTATCCTTTGAATCCTTCAATGACTTCCAAATTTGGAATTGCACAGGGGTCTAGCCCTGAGAATGAGGTAACAGTTTCAGTCAATTCCGCCACGATGATGTCACCCATGGTCATCCCTATAAATACCGCCTCCTCAACTAGTGAGTTTCCCTTGAATTGTGAGATGTTGCCCACTGATTTCCTCCCCATCTCAGAGGAAATTGGGAACATCCTAGGGTCCAAACCCATAATTAACAAAAAGGATTCCGGTACCATTTTTCTCCCTGACACATTTCAGAGGAGCACGCCGAGGCATCTTCTCCAGGCTTGGGGGTGATGGCCCTGGATAACAATGCACACCAGACCCTCAAAACAAATGAGGGATCATTTTGAACGTAAAAATGCATTTTATAACGCAGGCAATTTATCTCAAAATGAACCGTTTATTTGCTCATATGGTTTAGAGGAGGACTCAATTTCAGTTTATCAGATTACTCCTGAGAACCCTCGCTTGACCCCTACCATGACTAGGGGTTCCCAGGAAGTAGAGAAGGAACTGCGCCACAAATATAAAGATGCCTATGCACCTGCGGAAGGTGGGATGGGATATGTGGCCTCAGTATTAAGAGTGGCCCACTATCCTTCCCCCTTCTATGATTCCAAAACATACCCTGATGGCTTGTTCAAGTCAGAGGAAGAATTCTCTGGTGAGTTGATGGCGTTTTCTGCGTTGAATAAATCCCATTCTGGATATTTCTTGTTGACTGCTACCCTTACATCATCTTTTGGAAAATTCAGCACAACGATTTTGGTGGATACTGGTGCTTCAAATAATTTTATTGATCAAAATCTTGCTGACAACCTTGAGTTGAGTTACTCACCAGGTGGTATGGTTAGGGGCGGGGCATCTCAAGGTATTCCCACACTGAATATCATGGAGCCAGTCAATTTCCAAATCAGTTCTTATCTATTGTCTGACCAATTTCAAGCTATCAAAAACCTCTTGTTTCCCATCATTTTGGGGGTTGAGTGGTGGCGAAAGTTTGATGTCAGAACAAATTTAAAAGAAAACACTCTAACCTTGTTTTTAACTAATGGTCACCAGTTAATTGTTCTTTTGTCAGAGGATAATGCCTCAGGTAAATTACCCCATTGGCCCAATATTCCCAGTTCATATCTTGCCCCTTTGTTGAAGCCCCTGTGGAACTTTCCTTACCTTCTTGCTTGAAAGAGTTGACATCCTCCTTTGATGCAGCTTCAGCTAGTATGCTACCAGAACATTTCGAGTTTGATTGTAAATTTAAACTTACTGTGGATCTGGTGCGTATTTCTTCCCCCATTACCCATTGACTGTCAGGGAGGAAGAGGCGTTAGATGTATGGGTGAAGGAGCAGTTGGCCAAAGGTGCCATCTTTCAGCGTACCTCCCCTGTTTGTTCCCCACTGCTTTTTGTTGAGAAGGCAGATGGAACTTTATGTCCATGTGTCAATTATGGGAACTTAAACAATGTGACTGTACCCGGCCTCCATCCCATTCCTTTAGATTCCCAAATTGCGCGTTATGTGGAGAAGGCAAAAGTCTTCTCCAAGATGGACTGCCTCAATGCGTTCAATCAAATATGGATAAAAAAGAGCCAGGAGTGGTTAACCGCATTTTGTACCAGAAAGGGAATTTTCCAGTTCTGGGTTATGCCTTTTGGGCTTAAGAATGCCCCTGCCATCTTTCAACGCCACATTGATGCTGCGTTGGGAGACTTGTTGGGGGTATGTGCGGTTGCCTACATGGATGACATTCTGGTGTTTTCCTCTGATCCCAAGTCACATGCAGTCCACCTTTGACAAGTAGTGGAGAGATTGAGGGCTGCATGCCTTACCCTCAAGATTAGTAAATGAGAATTCTTTAAGTCCCAGTTTACTTTTCTGGGTAACGTCATGTTCGACCAGGGCCATATGATAACTCCAGACAAGGAAAAGGCTATTTGGGAGTGGCCTATCCCCAACTCTATCAAGGAATTGAGGAGTTTTTTGGGGACATGTTCATTTCTCAAGAAGTTCACATCCAGTCTCTCTGAGGTGGCAGCCCCATTATATAAGGCTAGCGGGGCCAAAATGCTTCAGTGGTCTCCCATTCTGGAGGATGCTTTCCAAGCGGTGAAGTGCACCTTGTTATCCACATCCATCCTTCGCCATGTTGACCCTGCTAAGGAGTTCATTGTGTCCTCATATGCTTCCAATTTTGCCATTGCTGCGGCCCTGTTACAAGTGGGGGAAGATGGGTTTGAACATCCAGTGGGATATTTTTCTAGGAAAATGTCTCTTCATGAGTTAAACTACGCCGTATATGAAAAGGAGTTATTAGCAGTGGTGGAGGCGCTGATTTATTGGCGTCACCACTTACATGGCTCTTCCCAACCATTCTGGGTATGCACTGACCATTGAGCCCTGTTGTATTACCGTGCTCCACATGCTTTAACACCACGTCAGACGCGTTGGCATAAAACCCTTGCCTTATTTACATTTTCCTATGATTTCACCAAGGGCAAGGAGAATGGTTTGGCGGATGCCTTGAGCTGCAACCCTGCTTTGGCTCCCAATCCAAAGGAGGTAGAGATTTGCAACACTCGGTTAATGATTCCCCCAGGTATAATTCTGCCTCAACTTCCTAAGTCCACGATACATACGCCAGCGCTCATGCCCTTGGAAAATGCAGCAGAATATAGCATGTTTAGGAAGGTAGTTCTTTCTCAGCCATTATCAGCTGAATATGCTGTTGTTCTCGCTAAGAGTGCTCTGAATCAGGAGGACTTATCCAGGGGATATCACATGAAGGATGTGATGGTGTGGTTTCAGGGACGCCTATGGGTTCCTGCTGGACCACTGCGCCTGGAGATCATCCAGGGCCATCATGATGGAATCACTGTTGGTCATCCGGGAAAAGCAAAGACCTTGGAGTTGATATGACGTACTTACAATTGGAAGGGCTTTCCTGTTCAGGTAGGGCAGTACTGTAAAGAGTGCCTGATTTGCAATCAAATGAAACCCAATTGACAACCTTTAGCAGGGTTGCTGGTGCCAGTCCAAAAGGCTGAAGGGCCCTGGACTTCCCTATCAGTGGATTTCATTGTGGAGTTACCCGTTTCAGATGGGTATGATGCAATCATGGTGGTGGTGGACTGCTTTACAAAGTTCGCCCACTTTATTCCTTGCAAAACAACTATAACTGCTGCTGAAATGGCTAGGCTTTTTGTCACCCATGTATTTGCACTTCATGGGGTTCCTCAAGAAATTATTAGTGACTGGGGACCCCAGTTCACCTCCGTCTTTTGGGAAGAGTTGTGTAAGACTCTTCAGATCCGCCCCTGCCGTTTAACAGCATATCACCCCCAATCTGATGGGCAGACTGAGCTAGTGAATCAGTGCTTGGAACAATTTCTGCGTTGTTACACCACCGCAGACCATTCAGATTGGGTTCCTCACCTTTCCGTGGCTCAGTTTAGTTACAACAACACTTTGCATTCCTCAATCAGTTGTTCACCCTTTTTTGCTAACCACGGTTTTAACCCTGCGTTTAACATGGAGCCCAGCTATGTTCTAAAGTGGAAGCGGTGCAGGACTTTGCCAAGAAATCTCAAGAAGGTCCATCAAGGGGTGTCGACGAGTTTGGAGGTGGTATGCTGGTTTATAAGGAGAATGCCGATGGAAAGTGCCAAGTGGGTCCAGCATACAAGGAAGGGGATCTCGTGATGCTTGATGCTCGCAACATCCCTATCAAGCAGCCATGCAAAAAACTGGGTCCAAAGAGGATTGGTCCTTACCGGGTAGTTAGAAAGGTGGGACATGCCTCATACCAGTTGGATCTTCCCTCAGCATTTCAGATCTTCTCCATCTTTCATGAAAGTAAGTTGACCCTGTTTGAAAGCCCTCCTCCTGTGACCCCTGAGTCTTATCTTGTGGATGGGGCTCCGGAATGGGAAGTGGAGGAGATAGTAGCCTCTCACCGGGTTAAGTGACGCCTTGAGTACTTGTATCATGGAAAGGGTTTGACGCAGCAGAGAGCAGTTGGGTTCTGGCATGGGATTGTGTACATGCCCAAGACCTGATTAAATCATTTCATAATCATTTCCCTGAGGCAGCAGGATCTCAGCCAAGGCCAGCCGTTGCTGCTATGAAGTTGCCACCAGCACATAAGAACTTCTCCTTAGTGAACGTCCCTGAAGGGGGGTGGATCCCAAAAAGGAGGAGAGGGTAATGTCATGTTTAGATGACATGATAGTAGGCATTGATGCTAGGAACAAGGCTGAGCGACAGGAGGCCCAGAAAATGAAGCTTCTGGCTCTGCCTGACTTGAAGCACACCTTAGATCGACGCTGGGTGCAAGCCAAGCAAGCCCAGGTTGATACTAAGGGTGTGCAAAACGCCCAGCCTCCTATTTCAGCTCAGGCTTTAAAACGAACGATTTACGTTTTAAATGAAGATGGTTCAATTAGCTTGGTTGGAGAACAAGGGTTTGAGCCTCACTCCAGCTATGAGATTTTGATTTCTGGTAAAATAAGGCTTCAATCAATTACTCAAGTGAAGGCCCTTTCGGTGTATTTTACCAAAACGGACAGAAGTGTCTGTTTATTGGAACTTCAAGGCTTGGGCGCATGGCCGCAGAACCCTAATTTCCCCAATTTATTTTAGATATGTTTTTGTGATCAACACTACTAGTTGATCGACTTGCTTAATAAAAAAACACCCCATTATTTTACATTTCCAATTGTTCCTTGGGCAACCCTGGTGGTGGACCTCTTTGGGAGGTCTCCAACCATGTAGGCCACTACCTTATCTCACAATTTATCAAGATCCCAGGGGCACCTGTGGGCCGCCCAGGTCCCCTCCAGATCGAGGCACCCAAAGCCCCTGACATCAAGCTGCACTTGATTATGGACACCCCTCTGGGGTCCACTCAAGCGGTGTTGTTTCTTACTTACCTGGTATTTTATGTTGCTGTTTATATACTTGCTTGGGGTACCTTTTGTACTGGCACTGCTCGAGGTGCTTGTATTCCCATTCTTTTAATGGCTAGTTCCCTAGCAATGTGAGTTTGCATCCCACATCATCTTGCTGGGAACGAGAGAGTTACAGATACTCTCTTGAAATTCACCCCAAATCTCGATCCGATGCTGTTATGGAAGGACATATTTAAATTGGCCATGGGGGTCTAAAGAAAACTCAAGAATGGTTAAAATCTCGTTACTATTGGAATAATATGACTGATATAATCAAAGAAACTTTAGACTCCTGTCTTGTTTGTAAAAGTCATAGTCCATCTAATCCTACTTATCACCACCAAGTAATTTCACCTACTAAGGCTTTTGAGGTCATAAGTACTGATGTTGTTGGACCGTTACCAAAGGGGCAGCATGGGCATTGATATATTATTATGGCTATTAACCATTTAACTAAATGGGTAAAAGCCATTTCCGTTGTCTCTTCTACAGCTAAAATCAAAGCTATGTTCCTCTATCGACAAATTATCACCCAACATGGGTGTCCCAAAATCCTTATGTCAGATAACGGGACAAACTTTACTTCTCAACTCATATAGGAATTATCTAAATTGTTTAACACCACCCAAAAGTTTGTAGTTCCCTACAATCCTTCAACTAATGGAGCCATTGAGCGAGTTAATGGAACCTTAGTAGCAAAATTTGAGAAAAATGGCTTCAACTTTCTTCAAGGTGGAACAACTATTTGCCTAGTGCATTAATGGCCTATTGTATTAGCTACCATAGAATTATAAAAATATCTCCATTTAAGTGTATCTATGGAAGAGATCCATTTGTTCCTGTTAATGTACAAGCCATTCTTGATGATAATATTCCTAGAAATGCTTATTTAGTCATGCATAATTTAGCTGATGAAATTATACATTTGCAAGCCCAGGCTATGGAATCCATCAAAGATACTACAAAAAAAGAAACCCTTAAGAGCAATCAAAATAAGCCAATTCTACCTGAGTATCAGATTAGTGATTATGTTTTATATAATCATTCCTGTCCTGGCAGAAGAACCAAAAAATTAGAAACTTATTGGTCTGGACCTTATAGGGTAATATTTAATAAAGGTCTAGAGTACTCTATAGTTCTTAACAACACTGGTATAGTTATAAATCGTATTCATCCCAGATATCTATGATCTCATCCTTCCCCACAACTGAATCTTGGGGGGAAAGTGTCAGGATTTCAACTGGTCTTTCCATCAATGAAACCTCTTTTAAATTATCAGCAATGATCCCCGATAAATCTATAAGTGATAAAAATCATATCAAATCTATTCCATCTGATCAAGTCTATCTCAACTCTAATATCAGAAGAGATTCAGTTTCCCATCAGATGAAACAATCTAAATGAAAATGGAAAACTATGAATCCTATAAATATTAAGACTTTTTAATAATAAATTGATCCTTTTTTCTTGTGAGCCAATATTCACGTTATTGTTTTATCCTTTTAAGACTCCAAATAAGTAACTTCAAGTCAAATCTTGAGTCTCCAGTGAATAACAAAGATCGCCGATACTAACCTTGGAAAAACCATTTGAATGGAGCATGTTTGTAGCTCAGCAGTGTTTTCCTACAGCATATCCTATCACTCCGCCATTAAGATGTCACCTTTCCAGGTTCTATATGGAAGGCAATTGGCCCTAACATAACTACTATATTTAATCTTAGAAATCCTTAGGAGAGAAGATTTCCACCAATAAGCAAAATAACTTGCGGATATTTTTATAAAGATACAGTCTCAAGCCACTGATAACAATTTAAATGGTATAAAACCTGAAATGAAAAGGATTCTGAAGATCTTTACAATTTGACCAAATTTGAAGTCAGTGATGAAGTACTATTTTATAATATACAAGGATCAAGCCAATTACAGAAGAAAAATTGCATATTAATAGGCCAACTGTGATTATCAAGGTGAAATCAAGGTTTGTTTACACAATTAAGAAGAGGTTAAAACAGGAATTTCTATAATCAAGTCCACGCAAGATTCATAAGAAGATTTAAAAAAGGACCAAGTAAAGGAACCTTATATAGGAAGATAATATATATAATAGAAAAAAGAATCAGAGATAAAATAAATAAAGTATATAAGCTTAGTAAAAACATAACAGTATAAAGAGAGAAAAAATATTTAGTTATTGAAAAATAACTTAATTTTAACATAGAAAACATGAATTGATAAAAATATGCAGTAATTAAGGTTTTTATTCCTCCACTTGAGAGGAAAGTGACTCAGGAACAGATTTTTTTTCTCCACGCCTGACAAACTGGCCTTTATAACTGTTAAATGACAGAAAAAAAGCCAAATAGACATCATAACAGTTGGTACAAGAATATGATCTAATCCAGACTCCCAAAATAATCCTATGAACATATGCATACATGATGTTCAGTCTAATTGGGCAGAATGACATCGTTTAAAAGGACTAAGAACTCTAACAACTTTGCAGTAGGCTGAAGAGGTGTTGTTTGCAGACATTGAAGAGAAAATCAGGAATCAGGGTTTATATTCAGTCAAGTGGGGGGAAATGTTAGATTCTGATGGTTGACTCAAAAATAAACTTTTCATGAAAAACATCAATGCTGATTGATTACTCCCAATGTGGATCATTTTATCCTTCCCAGTTTTTTTTTCATAAGATGTTAAATCAGATTCACCTCAAAAGTGCTTTGATTGCATCTAAACACCTGATTATAGTAGCTAATAATAACTACAATATTTTTATGGCTGATTATGGGACCCACTTGTGTAATCAAGTGGGTTTATGACATAGATGAAATTTAATTTTAATATAGTGCAATTACAATTAGTAAATATTGGTTTTTATGCATGTCAATCTTTGTAATTAGCACATTAGTACTTGCACATGGACGGCCCAACTAGATAGTACCTAGTACTATAGAGAGGCCTGACAAAGTCCTGATTAGGGGTGCTTCATTATTAAATTTTTATATCCCTCCAATTTATTGTACTTTGTCAGAAGTAAGATAAAACGTAATTGGTCTGGGTGAAAAGTAAATATAGACCACGATGTGCTAATAATACTCCTAAAATATTCCCCATTATGAGAGTAGAATTTCTTCCAATCAGGATAAAATGATTTTTTAATTAAGTTAATTCAAGGCCTGTATTAACTTTAAAAACTTTAAGCACTGCCATAATCCATAGAGAATTGGCATTGTTTTGATGAGCTTGTCTAATAGATATGTATGGCCAGGAGATTTCCTAGAGGCATAAAGATACTGGCACCTGACCTTGAAATATAATTATCTTATCATAATCATCTTTTACATCATATATCATCTTCTATCAATTATATCTTCATATTAAGAAGTTTAGACAAGCTTTAAGGGGAGCTTATTATTATTTTTATATATTAGGAGAATTCCCTATTAGAGAGGGAAAATACACAGAAGAGACCAGAAGGGTTAAATATTATTGTTTTAGCTTTGTGAGCTTTAAAACAGTTAGGAAATACCGTAAGACACATAGCAGAATTGAGGATATATCGGCTGAAGCTCTTCCCTACTTTCAAAGCAGGAGTATATTAACTAAGTAATTAAATCTATATAACTTGACACAAGTGTTGATGACCTTGCCGGTGAAGTAGTCAAACTGTATATGGAAACTTTTGAGAGCAGGTAGGATTGCTGGCTCAGTGGAGGAGTGTTATGATTGAATTGACCAGGCTGCATGTCTAGATGAGGCGCAAGATTCAGCCTGGTCAGTGTTGCTTCAGTGCAGTTAAGGAAGGAAGACCGTGGAGGAATATGGTCAGATTCATGCGCTGGCAAGAGCAGCAAAGGCGCCAGAGTCTTAGCTTCATTACGTGTTCTATCAAAATTTGAAGTCTGATTTGTTGTTGGAAATGTGGCGGTGCAACCTGCGGCGACGTTGGAAGAAGGGGTGGCCTTGGCCTTGTAGATGGAGTGGCAGGTGGGCTTGGTGCAGGCTCTTCAGGAGTTGGTGCTGTTCCCATGGGATTTACGCGGTCAGTATGTAATGAGAGGGGCAGGTTTTAAGCTGGTGCGCGGATCCAAGGGGTTAAGTTAAAAGAGGAGGAGGGGGAGAGTCAGGGCAAACCTGGGGAGGTAAGTGAGATGCAAGAGTCAGCGATTCTGGTTTGAGCCCCCATTCAGGCTCCAGAGGTTCAGAATAAGAAGAATGCTCTCTATTTTTTTGTAAGAAGCTGGTGAATCCGGTGTCCCAGAATAAGCCGCCTACCTTGCTTTATTAAAATTTGTTTTTAAAAGTGGAGGTGTGGTAAGGTCCTGGGAAGAAAAAGTGTGGGAAGGTCTTGTCCCTAGTGGACACTGGGGCTGATAAAATTTTATATGAATCAAGCGTGGGAAAGAAGATGTGGATTGCCATCACAAGGAAGTATTAATATTATTGTCAGATGCCACAAAAGTACTGCTGTCTGGCAGGAGCAGACCAGGATTCTGTCAAGACAAGTCCTAGATGAGTTTGAAGAGAAATTTCATGCTGTGGCACATCTGCCTCATCCAGTGGTGCTTGGGATAAGGTGGTATCACTGGTTTCACACACAATTTAATATGTTGGAGGGGAAAGTGCTGTTGTCGCCAGAGGGCTCAGATGTGTGGGTTCAGAAGTTCCTATCCCAGGGGTTGTCAGAGAAGCATATTGAGAAATATCTGTAATCACGCCAAAGGAGGGTTTGTTAGATGAGTACCTTGATTTTTCAACGATGTTTAAACCGCAAAGAGTGATGCGTCTTTTTCTCCTACAGGGGACTTTACATTTATTTTTGGTTCCTGGGGTGCTCTTAGTTGCTAAGAGGATGCCCAGTTTATCTGTTAAAATTTTCTGGCTTGAGAGGGCCTTGATGTCTATGTCCACAAGATGCTAGTTCTGGGTTAGATTGCGCCTTCAAATTACCTGTGAATTTGCCAGTGCTGCTTGTACCATAGGAAAGTTGGGAGCTGCATCCTTATGTAGATTTCTGGCAGCTGAAAGTTGTGACAAAGTCTGACACATATTCGATGCTACTCATGAAAGAAATTCTACCCATGGTTTTGGGGTATGTGATGCTTACCAAGTTGCATCTGGCTGGCGCTTCAAACAGATTTCGTGCAGCCAGAGCAACAGCAATATATTTTGTTCAAATGCAACTTAAAGAATCTGAGTATCAGGTTATGCCGTTTGGTTTTTACAATGTTCCTGCGGTCTTCCAGCTATGACTGACTGTGTGTTAAATCTTGGTGGGTAAGTGTTGCGGTACCCATATGTATGATATTTTGGTAGTTTCCAAATTGGTGCATTAACACGTGAGGGAATGAAAATAGCATGTTAGAGGCAGTAAAGGGGTCAGGCTTGAAGTTATAGCCATCCAAGTATGAGTTCAATATGGACTTGGTGTCCTTCCTGGGTAATGTGGTTTAATGGAAATAGCAATATGTAGTGATAAGCTGCAAGCGGTTCAGGAGTGGAAGGCCCCCAGGTATTGGTTTATAGTGCAGAGTTTTTTGGGGTCAGTAAACTTTTTGAGGAGGTTTTCCCAAGATATAAATGAGTGGGCCGTGCCGTGGACAATGTTGACTGGAGATGTACCTTTCATTTGGGGGGAGGTCAAGGAAAGGGCATTCCATTGAGTGAAGACAAGTCTGCTGGCAGACACAGCTCTTGCCATTCTGACCCCAGCAAGTCATTTTGTAGTAGAGACTGACACGTCGATTTTACACTTGAAGCAATGCTATTGCAGGAGGGTGAAGACGGGGTTAAGCATCCTGTCTGTTACTTCAGCCAGAAGATGGCGCTCGCTGAGATGAATTATCCAAATTCAATAAGGAGCTTTTGGCAATAGTTGCGGCATTGGTGGAGTGGCAGCATCATCTATTTTATGCCAGGCATCCCGTTGTAATCTGTACTGATCATTAAGCTGTAGATTATTCTAGTCTCACTTCTGATGAATCAGAGACAGGCGTGGTGGAATTTATAATTGGTTCAGTATGACTCTTGTATTGAGTATTTGCTGGGGAAACAGAATATCATGCCAGATTTGCTGAGTCACGATTCAGAGTTAGTATTTTCTGAGGGAGTTGAGGAGGTTTAACAAGGCTACGATGTTGCCATTGAGTCTGTTTATGATGATTGAGGTTGGAGAGAAGGATTGTTGGGGAGAATTCGGATTTCTCAGTGAAGGAATGAGTTAGGAGTGCAGGTATGGGATGAGATGAAAGAAGGGTGGAGATCAAGAGAAATTCATGGTTAGCTGTCTGGGAAGGTCTTATTTGCCATGAGCAAAAGATCTGGGTCAAGGTGATGAGTTTGCAGCAGGAGTTAGGTAGCTAACCACAATCACCCTTTGGCAGGACTTTATTGGGGAGAAGACGCTGGACTTGGTTTGTTTTATGTATTTATTAAGAGGAGTGGGTGCGGTAGTACAGAAGTATGTGTAGTGATGCATGGTGTGTGCAAGGTCAAAGTTCTATTGTGTGACGCCAGGTTGAAATGTAAACCACTTATGATTCCGTTAGGCAGAGGGCCTCTATGAGTGTGAATTTCATCACGGGATTTCCCAAGTCCTAGGAGATGGACGCCCTAATGGTTGTAGTGAATCGCCTGACAAAGCATGCAGAGTTCTTATCATATTGGTAAACCATTTATGCAAAGATAGCAGATCATGTTTTATATGAATTAGGTTTCTTATGTGATATGGGGTTCTATAGGAGATTATGTTAGACCGGGGTCTGCAGTTCACATCTCAGTTCTGGCTATATCTTTTAAACTTGAAGATAAAGGCCTTTCATTCATCAGCTTACCATCCCCATTCGTGTGTCCAAAGTGATAGAGGTAGAACATATATTGGAGCAATATTTTAAGTGCTATGTCTTGAGGCGCCATGATGACTGGGTGAGTTGGGCGTAATCTGCGCAATTTTCATACAACATCCACAAGCACGCATCCATGGGGATGACCCATTTTTTCATAACATGTTCAGCACTTGGAAGGTATGGGGCCCTGGGAGCATAGCTGTAATCCAGTGGTAGATTAGATGTCTCGTGAGACCTAGCATATCTTTTGGCTGATAAAAGGAATCTGGTGGTGGCAGTCACTGCTGAGAAGAGGAAGACAGATAGGCATCAGTCATAGGGGAGGGTTTTTAAAAAAGAGGCGTTGGGTCTTGGTAAAGATTTAAAACTATGCCATAACTGTGAGGAGCCAGAAATTTGAGCTGGTTGCACTGGGCCCATACCGGGTAGTGAGGGCGGTGAATGAGGCGGAATTTGAGCTGAAGTTGCCAGAGGGGTCATGGGCTCACCTGGTATTGACATGTTGCATCTCAAATCTTTCTTGGGGAAACCTCATGAGAGGGCATTTCCTTTGTTCAACTGAGGGGGGGCTGAGGAGTATGAGGTGGAGGGGATTCTAGACAAGACATTGGTTCAGGGTCATTGATTGTTTTTTGGTCGAGTGGGTGGGTGATCCAGTTAAGGAGGCCATATGGCAGACATCCAGTGATTGTTCCCGGTATACTGGGAAGATCCAAGAGTTATTATTTTCTAGGGCGTGACGTGACAATTGAGGTTTTCCTCAACATCACATTGCCCTGAGCTTTGACAAGATATGAAAAGCTGATGTGGATGAAGCAGGAGGTTCATGGGTGTTGTTTCAAGCTAGACCCTAGGATGGGGTTAAGCTGATGAAATTGACAGTTGGAACTTGCGTCAGGGCTGTGATCAAACAAGGTTATGTTGAAATGGGTAAATTTGAGGTTCTAGTTGTATTTGAGTCAGAACTGCACCAAGTCATGAGTGTGGTGTTTTGGCCAGCAGGAATTCTATCCAGTAGGACAATGGAGTTAAATTACAGAATATTCCAAAGGACAGAGTGTCAGTCATGACAGAGGAGTCTTAACTATTCATAAAGCAGAAGGCTATGAGGAAAGGGACCTGGAAACTGATGGTTCTTATGTTCTGTTTCCTATTGACCAGCATAATATACATAATAAAGCTGCTAGCTTAAAAAGCCTTATCTAACTTACATTTGGACTTTTGGGGTTTACATTGGTCTAATTAGACTAACAAGGGCATGTTTGGCATTCAGAAGCAAGGGATGGACTTTGTGAGTGAGTTTGGAAGAGCTATTGCTTACATATAAACCTTGTCTTGGAGTCAGGGAATGTTGCTCAGGTTAAGCATACTTGCGATGGTCCTCCAAGGGGTGTTCACCACAGCGCCTGAAGCACACGCATTAGGAATGGTCAAATGAATCCTATACACCCTTTTTCTTTGACTTGAGTCCTGCTTCCTAAAGCATTCATGGCTCATTGGAAGGAGCTAGTGCGTTACAAAACCTTGATAACAACTTTTAATATGTACATTATTGGTTTATAAACCTTTATTAATGTGATTTATATGATAAGCTATAAAATTATAAAACTTACCTTGATAAACAGTTAGGTTCTACTACATCGCTATATTATTCCTACTTATAGGCCTTAAATACAAGAGAACTATAACTAATAGATACAAAATATTCTAGCATGATCAGAATTTTTCATATGTTTATTTGGACACTTGAACTGGCACAAAATATAAATAAATATGAAGGATTTTATACTTAAAGTTCCAAATTAATTAAAGCAAAACACAGATTCCTATTAATGTATAACTTAAAATTTCTCAGTTTTAAAATATAGATTAGGTATGAAATGATAAGAAAGACAATGATCTTATATAGTCGATTAGTTAGCCCAAGAATCCCAAAACCAGTTTATAATGGTGTTTATTTCAAAGATGGAGACTAGATCTAACTAATTTATTTAATGTCTTAAGAGATGTGTTTTATTAAGATGTTTTAGTAATTTTTTATTGTTGTAGTCACTATCAATACTTAAAATGATGGTTGAGAATAGTATGCTCATATTGAATATATCAATGTATTTCTTGAACAAAAAACAAGAATGTCTCTTTGTGATAAGTATTACAGCCACATATCAATATAAAAAATCCTAACAGCAAAAGATTTAGCATATGAAACCCTAAAATAATGGCAAGGTGTACTTTGGGATTATGTCATTTAGCTAAAGAATATTTACAAGCTTATTTATTGTTAAATTAAGAAGTTATTTTTTATACATACAAAATACAAATAAAAATACAAAATTGTTTATTAAAGAACAGCTAGATATCCCCGTTCTTCAGCTTTTTCTAAGCGTGGAAATTCTTCTGGTGATTTATCTTAATATTATTCACTCTCAGAGATTTACCCATTTGTTTATTTATTTTCTTCAAAGTATATAGTAAATCATCAACTGTTAATCTCATATGGTCCTAATTTTTTGGAATCCTCAGGTTTTGTTATAAATGAATTGATGTTTTTAGGCTCAGTTTCATACTCACTAGCTAGAACAGCCATAGGTGATATTTCTTTATGTTAAAATTTAGCAAATTATGACTTTATTGTCTTATAAAACTTTAACCTGGTTTGGAGAATTGCTCAGGAGCGGAAAAGTCTACCAGGAATACATGAAGAATTTATTCCTGATACAAGGATGCTGCTTAATTTTAAATGTCACAAGATGCAAATTGGTAAGCTCTTTACAATGGCTGCAAGTATTATTTTGTTCCATATTTCTAGGCCTAAAGGCCTAAAGATACAAAACTGAAATAACTAAAAGTAATTGGTTAGTAAGTTGTAATCAAGAATAAAATAAAAGTAACTAAATATTGACTAATAAGTGATAAGGGCATTTGGAAAAATCATAATTGACATAAAATTTTGAGAAGTTCATGCTTTTATGAAACTTTAGGGCGTGTTACATGATATCAAAAAAAGTTTCATAAAGGATCAAATCTCAAAAATGATCCCCATTCTTTCAGGATAGACTTGTTTCCTTAAAGATATTTTCCCCATATATATTTTAATTTAATCAATGTCTCTCAGCAACTCCCCCTTTTTTATAAAATTTTCGTATATAAAACAAACACCTTGATTGTGAAATAGAAAGATCTCAGGCTGCATCATTTGGTTTTTTATTACCATTTTGGCTATTTAGTATTTTCAACCAATATGGGGCTGCTACTGGTTTTTTCCCTTATACAATTTTTTAATAATCCTTTAACTTCATTAGCTTCCGTCCTAGCTGGTTTAATTGTGTCAGTTCCATCCTCCCCAGACTCCACTGGTTTGAGGTTCAACCCCTAGAGGTTCTGGCCATAATTTGGTCTGGTTAGTCACTATAACATTTCAGGTGGTAGCCAGAAGGGCAAGATGGCTACTTCAGCTTGCAATAGTTAGCTGGCATGAAGTTTCTATCATTATTCCTAATGCAACCCCAGTGCAAAGATCCCCTAGGTCAAAACAGATTGTCAATGTGATGAAGGCATTCCTGTATCCATTGAAAGTTACTTTGTGGGATCCATAAAAAGTCCAGGCATCTGTTGCCTTATTGCAAGGGTCTCTCTCATTAGAGGGTTACATGGATGAATTCAAAGCTCAAGTTGACAAAAAAGATCATTTGAATGTTTCCTTATTTCCCAGCTTCAATAATCACTCAATGCTACATGTATTAACCTGCCTGTCTAGCCATTACCCCATTTACTCTGGATGCCAATTATGCTTCTTTTTGCATATGTTCCCCTTGTAGTATAGGGGGCCTAACCAATAGGATAATCGAAATAAAATTAAAGAGGGTGCAGCTCCTCAGTATCAAATCAAATTCTGGATGTTACGGATTTATATGCTGCTCTCCCACATTGAGTGGAGCATTGGAATTCTGGCTGGTTTTACGCTTCCTTGAGCTTTTTGCACAGGAATATAATAATTCAGCAGTACCATGATTATAAAAATTCTCAGCTGATGTTAACTATAATTAGGGGATAATAAAACACCACTTGAATTAAAATAGGAAAAAAACTTTATTAATAAGATAGAAATTATATCGGTTTTTCTATTGAACTAAACATAGGGGTAACATAGAACCCCAATTAAACTCTTGCTCAAAGTATTATAAGCAATCTGAGTCTAAAAACAAGAGAGGCGAAAAATTCACTATAAGCATCATATATTTCAATTTGGTAATATGCCATTTTGACATATTTGAGCTCTCATTATTCTCCTCTCCTTAAAAAGACTTCAGATGTTGGGTTAATAGCAGTTAAGATGATATGGGGAGGTAAGAATTTAATTTATATAATCCAATTATCCTTCTTTGAACCTATTTTCCCTTCAGTAAATCCCTTCAAACCTGTAAAAGTGTGTGGTTTCCGCTTAGAAATTACAAATTAAACTACAGATAGGACATAAGGGAAACCTCAGAATGACCCTGCTGGTTCTACCGCAGGCTTGGCATACTAAACTATTGACAGTAGGGCTATTAGGATTAAAGATGGTGATAGAAGTATAACCTCAATTGGTGTTACTCTCATGAGAGCTAACACCGCAGATTTTACTTACAATTTGTATGAGACTTGAACTCAAAACAATTCTTACTCATTAGGCGCACATTCAAATGTCTGACATGTGGGATTATGCACTTTATTTTCTTAAACTTCCACCACCCTTTCTGGTCTCTAAGCAGATATCTTGTCCTAAATTTCCACGATTAAAAGCAGATTTTGTTTTTTCTTTTTCAGCATCAGCTTCTATGAAGCGCCTAAATCCTTTGAAGCGTTATAATTTTTTAAATGCCAATTCTTACACAATGAAAACCCACTGATCACCAGATGGTAATGTCCCAGTTTGTTCTATATTTCTATGCCCAAAGGCCCAAGGCGACAACACAGAAATGCTAAAAAACAATGGGTTAGTCTGATGAAAGCAAATATAAAAAAGTAGCATAATAATACATTACAAACGATGAGGCATTTAAATTGTCTGAATTACCATGTCCAGTTAGAAATTTTTCGCTTTGATGACACTTTAGGGTCCATTTTAAAGATTAAAGGAGTTTATAAAGGATCAAATTCCTAAAGTTATCCCCTCACTCTTGCAGAATACAATTGTTCCAGAAAACGTTTTTTCAAATTCTTGTTTAATTATTTTAGTTTAAATCAATGTCTCTCAGCAGCGCCCTTTTAATTGGGATATCTGTTTTATATATAGGAACAAAAATTTTATTTTAACATAGAACCTCGTGGGTACATCATTTGACTTATCAATGCCATTTGGTCTATTTGATATTACTGGCTGTTATTACAGCTGCCGTTGGAAAATTTCCTTTACAGCAAAGACAGAATTCTGAAGGGGAATATGCATAAATACTTTGTCCATTAGCAAAGTCGAAAAAAGGTATACAAACAAATTTTAAGATTATATTAAATTTCATTTTCTAAATTTGTTGTGATAATAACTGCTTCTTAGATGGATACTTTTGAATAAATCTTATACTATATTAGGAATCAGTTAGCACTAGCAAGAACACAATTGTTAAAATCTGGGAGATTGATTTTTGAAGAGTTTAGTTCATTTTAGCACCTCTATTTATCTGCATAGCTTTTTTAATAAATTGCGATGATTAAATGAACTGAATGAACTAGGCAATAATAGCTTAAAGATTATTGTTTAAGTTGAGTGCTCATAAAGCCACGTTAAGTATCAGGTCCAACACTAACAGGTGATTTTTCCTCTTTGAGATATCTTTAGACTGGTAGGGAACTTCTCCCTATTCTCTTCACGCAGAGCTTGGCGGAGATCTGACAACAAATAAAACAACCTAAAGATACCTGTTTTCACTCTTATCTCAAAAGTAAAATTTATAACATATGTAAAAAAATCTTATTTTTTAGATTATGATCTGCTTTTTTATGAAAAACTGAGGAGCTTTATAGTGCAAAAGGTGCACAGCTTTTCAGCTTCTCACTGGATATTAGTCAATTAATCTCCAAAGGTTTTGACCCTTTTTTTAGCTTCTGAATAATGGCAGGTTCTTTCAACTTGACTAATCTCAGGTAGGATAATCTTTATGGTTTGACAATCATTTAGTATTTTCAGGAGCTGAACACTGATTACATAGGGGCTAGATTGCCTTTTAAACTTACTACCACCACAACAAGCGTTAAAAAGCTTTAATAGATTTGACAAATGCCTTAATAGTTTGGTCATAATGATTCATCATACTAATCTGACTATCAGTTATCAATCCCTCATCAAGCACTTATAAATATTGTTGGGCTGATCCCTGACAGAACACTAATTTAACAATTATAAGATAATAATTATTGATAATATACAATTAATAATTAGTTGACAATAATCGTAGATACTAGATTGTGAATAACAATCTTCAAAATCTTAATTAGTAAGTGAAATGGATAATGTGGGCAACTTAATTTCCATTTACAATTATATTAATTAAGTTTCTAGTGATCTTAGGGAAGTAAAATTAAAGGTGTAGTAGTTTAGAGCCCCCAAAAAACTTTACAATTATACCCTATTTGAACCTGATGCACAAGCCATGACAGTAAAGGTCTAACAGTTGAGGATAGTGAGGAAGATTAGGAACAATATAAGAAAGGGAACCTAAGAAGCCCTACATATAATTTGTAGCATATACAAATACATAAGCTATATTTATTGTAATAAGATATATAAATTTTCATTGTATATTTATCCATACCTTCCAAAATGAGGAGTTGAACTAATTATAAATTATCCTTCTTTGTACCTGAGCTGTAAGTCTAGAGACAAAAACTCTCCACATAGTATGCGTAAAATTCCCGCATTGGCGTAAGAAGGGCCTGTAGCACCAGTAGAACATTTGGCACAACTGAGAGACCTTGATCAAGTCGTTGATAAGTGGTGAGGTCACTGCTCTAACCCTAAAGATCATAACTCTGTGCCTCCCTTTCAACTTCTTCCTTTGTGGAAAATACTAAAGGGGTCTGTAGAGAGGTAACCAAGAATAGTAGGCCATCATCAGGGCCCCAAGGCTCACCTCTCCCATTCTGATATCCCTCAATACCACTGGAACATATAAAATTGACCTCAAGACTTGAAAACTTTTACTGATTCGAATAATCAGATTAATGAGGTAATATGAAGTTATGAATCATATATCACTACTTTAAGTACATATTTTGATCATAGAAGTTTTAAATATTAATTGACTAGAAAATTTACTCCCCCTGAAATGGACTACACAAACCTCTTGGTCTAGGAAAATCCACTCAAGTTCAGCTTTATCAAAGCAACTCCACTGCTGATCCAAGATATCCTGTGTCAGAGATTTTATGCGTATGTACATATTTATCAGAAACCCCTCCAAAGCATGTTGCTCATCTCAACCCAACCAAAAAAGAGAGCTAGAAAGAGGCTCAGCTTAGGCCAGTTCTAAGTCACCTTATGATGTCCTTTTTTCCCCTTAGTAAAGGGAAAACAGCCCCTCATAGGGTCTGTTGTCAGTTCATTCCTTATTTATGCCTTTTATAATAAAAATACTGTGTTTCCCAAGTGTTATTCGCTGCTCTGACAGTTTATTAATTTCCAACATCTTTCTTCTTAATCTGGAAAAGTATGTCATCATCTGCATTAGGCTCTGATGTTTGTTGATTGGGCACTCTGATCTATTGACTCAGCAGCTTGCCGCGTCCTAGTGGAAGTTGTAAAGAGTATGCTCTAAACTATTGCCAAATCAGCCTCTCATATAGTCTTTCTCAAGATTCTGATATGACTGGATGATAAGACCTGAAGAGCTACAGCTAAATGCCAAGAATCCGCAGACTAGGATGAATTTATAAGTATTAGAGCGCCTTGAGATGAGACGATATTAGGTTATAACGGATTATTATTGGATCGCCTATATCTAAGGCAAAAAGAAAGATGCTGACATTTGAAAAATTATTATTTAAATCGCCTTGAACTAAGGCAATAGATAATTGAAGAATACCATTCTGAAACCAATGAGATTAAGCGGAATAGAATAGGCTAAGCTAAGGAATGGTATCTCTGAAGTTACTGATATATAAGCGATATTGGGCAATTGAAAGAAGAAGGTTGTTAATAGTTGAGGAATCGGAACAGCATAGGGTTGCTTTATTTATTATAGTAAATAATTGTATTGTCGGGGCAATTGCTCCTATTTAATGTATTTTCCAGTGTGTTTGGAGGACTGACAATCCCCATATCATTTGTCTGTTATTCAGTTGGTTTGACCTATGTGACCCTTATAGCAGATCCCAATGATACAACCCACAAGATTATAACATAATGCTCACTACAGGGGGCCCATTGATCAACCACTAAGAATAAAATTCTTCATATGCTGGCCATGTTTCATCAAGCCTGCTTTGCCAGGAAATCTTCACAAAGCTCAGAACAGCTGAATACAAGGAACTTAACTCACTTTAGATGCGATGCTCAAGAAAAGGCTGAACTTCTTCAAGTGCGGAATTCCATTATGCACCAGCTCAACAGCACGTTTATTTAAGCTCAAATTTTAGGACAACAAAACATGCAACTCGCTAATTTCTTAGACAACACTACCAAATGAATGCACTGCACAGAGTGAAATTTGACCAGTACCTCCCAGCCACCCCACTGGAAGGAGATGAATGACAATGAGGGAAACAATATGATGAGGTTTATGATGCTGGCCAGACCTACTACACCCAGGAGGGTAGCTCTGGATATGAGTATGAATCAGAGTGCCAATTCACTCAAGTGATGGCCATACTGCCCACAAAAGAGGGCCACGCTACCTCTGAAGCAGCAGAAATCCAATTCTCCACTTGACCATCTATTCATCAAGAGGCTGTTTATGGGTCTTGACCCATTCCTCAGTTCCTCCCCAAAAATTTGCATCTATGACAGGATGATGATGTCAATATTGAGAATTTGCCTCTGTTTTATTGCAATGGGAACATCCACGGCTTCATTTAACGTTTTGAGTTTTCATCAAAAGGAGCATAAAATCAGCATAAAGCAAAACTGTTGATATCTGCCTTGAATGTCAGGGGGTGCCAACCAAATCACATGCTACTTCCAAAAAAGCTCCATTACCTACCAAGAAGTAAAGGACACTGTGTTGCGCCTGTTCAGAGGTACCTCAAAAATGTCACAGTGAAAGGAGAAGTTTTTAACCATTATTTTCCTCTGTAACAAGAATTTCACAGAGTTTGTTGATCAATTTATGGAGGAAGACAACGTACTATCTGGGGCAGGCTACTTAGCAAAAGCCAATGTGTGCATCGCCATAACCTTGGCGGTAAAGCCATACCATGAGCTACACATTGTCATTTCTCCAATTTTGAATGATGATTTTCCTCTTCTCAAAATTGTGCAGTTCTTAAGCTAAATACCTGCTAGCTTTCCTTCGCCCATTATAGAGCAGAAACATACAGCCGTTGCCACAAGCCCTTATTATTCAGAGGAATATTCTTGTCCTGCCCACATTCCGCTTAGCAACCCCCAGCCCTAAAATAATTCTGCACCTCATCCTCGACTAAATTACTCATAACCGTTCAACTTCTTTCCCAGACCCATTCACAAAAATTGTCAGCAGCCCAACTACTGACCCAGACGTAGTTACAAGAGAAACAACAATCGTCCTACCAACCTGGTCCAGGTTACGCCAAATGGTAACTCAACTATTTTACAGACCCTCTTACGAGAACCAAAGGCGCATCTCTTATGGTATTACTAGCTATAAATGTGATCACACTGGCCACTTGTCACAGAGTTGGCCTAACCGTCATGTCCACTACGTGCAACAGGATCAATATTATCAGGAAAAAGATGGAGCGGAGTAGAGATGGGACTCTCTACCTCTGCTATCCCTACCCAGAACGTCCCTGAATCCATAGTAGCATATCCTACAGAAGTCCTTTAATAAAACTATGGTATTTTATACCAGCTAAGTTGGAGAAGTGAATGTACTGACATGAGCGCAAGCTAAGTCCACAGCTGATGAAGAACCTTAGTAGCAACCAAAGCTGTACGCCTGCAAAAATTTCGATTAATTTTCTTCTGACAAGCTGGATTCCAAAGCAGATGCGCCAACTCTGAAAGGAGTAAATGTTGCCCTTCCATAAGACGCCATTGTTAAAGATACCCAAGGTTGGTGAGAGGACTATGTTTTTCTTAGGAAAAAAGATCACGTAAATGTTCATGTATTAAACAATCAATGTTCTTCTTATTCTGAGTGTACCTACTGTGATATTTTTGTAGTAAAAAATAGAGTTTGCACTATAATAGATTCAGGCGCTCCAGTCAACATAGTTTCTACTAAGTTGGTGGCGAAGTTGACGTTAAATCCTGATGTGGACCATCAAATGGTGTACAGGACTGCTGGAGGGGAAAGCACTGTATCTGAAGGAGCGTACAGTGCACTACCTTTGCGAGATTGAGTCCATTGTTATTGTAGCTCCGGCAATAGTGCTACCAAACAATAATTATGACCTGCTAATTGGAACTGCTTTCAGCAAAATTTTGGGGATTTCATTGATATTATGGAGGAGACCTACAAAATTTTGGGACTGCAGATCCCAATTTACTTACCTCTAGAGGAGTGCTAAAGGATCTGGCGCTCATGAGCCATAGCAATATTTCATATAGTGATGGAGTAATTCCAGTCTAGAATCATCAACTAATCAAGATAGACTCAGCCCATTCCCAGCAGATATACAAAGTCAAGGGTTACCTCTCCGATCTTCAGGGCCTATATCTATATATTTCTGGACACCAAATCCTAGTGAGCACCAAGTTAGAGGTGGAAGTGACAGCCAGGCTTTTTGCGCAAATCATTGGGCCCTATCAGCAAATGCGGCTTAAGCCTCATGTGGCTCCAGGGACTATACTTCCAGAGCATGGGGAGATCAAGGCTTTGTTAGCAAATCTACAGAATGAACCAAAGCAAATCCGCAGACACCAAATAGTTGAAATTTTAACTTGACCCCAATTGAAAGGTCCTTCAGGTTTCAATTTGGTTTGTTTGATGAATTTGGTCTAACTGTCAAGTTGCAGCCTGGCGTAATGACGGTAGTAGTACGGATAAATTAAAAGGTCTATAGGAAGAACAAGAAGACCAAGCAATAGCTTTATTTTAAAAATATAAGGAGATTTTTGCAGTCAATGACCATGACTTAGGGTGTGCAAGGGAGTGGTTCATTAGTTGGACATAGGAGATCATCCTCCCATAAGGCCTTAGCCAATCCACTGATTGAAATAAGTGGAAGATGTTGTCACTAATGAAATCAACAAGTTGCTGGAGCAAGGGATGCGCAAACCATCCAAGAGATCATGGGCTTCGCATGTTCTGATTGTAAAAAAGAAGGACAGCACCAACCGCGTAGTAATAAACTACCAATAGCTCAATAGTATTATAAAAAAGAGCTCATACCCCCTGCCATTGATTGACGATGCTTTGGATCAGTTAGGGGAGCTCTTTACTTCTCAGATATGGATTTTATATCAGGTTACTGGAAAGTTGAGTTACCCACAGTGGAACAGGAGAAATGCGCTGTATTCACATCCAAAGACCTTTTTCAACTGAATTGTATGCCCCAAGGGCTGTGTAACGCCCGGCTACATTTCAACAAGCCATGGACACTATCCTCAGTGACCTAAAGCTGTCATGTGTCCTTGTATACTCAACAATATCAATGTTTCCTCTCAAACCTTTTCTGAGCACATGGATCATCTAGAAGCAGTATTCCATCGGCTCGCTGAGGCGAACATCAAAATCAAGCCTTGAAAATGTAGCTTCTTCAAAGATAAGCTGGAATACCTGGGGTTCATGGTAGACACTAAGGGGCTGAAACCACAGCAAGCCAAGGTGGAGGCCATCAGCAAAATGACTACACCCAATAGTAAACGCAATATACATGTTTTTTGGGAATGGTCAGTTACTACCGACGCTTTATCCCTACATTTAGCTGTATTGGGGGGGCACTATTCGAGTTGGTAAAAAAGGACGCTGTGTTCAAATGGAAGGAATGAAATTAATCCGCTTTTGATACACTTCATATGACATTGATCAGCACACCGGTGTTACGCTATCCAAACTTTGATTGGGAGTTTATTGTGCAGACAGATGCATCCATTTCCAAGTTGAGGAAGTACTTTCTCAGAAAGATGACGAAGGAGAGGAACATCCTGTAGCATACTGTAGTCAAAGCCTGAACTGCCATGAGCATAATTATACTGTGACCGAGTGCTAGTGCTTAGCAGTGATATACGCATATAAGAAACTCCAAGTCTAACTGCATGAAGTAAAGTTTAAAGTTGTAACAGACCACGCGTCATTACGCTGGTTGCAGAATCTCAAAGAACCTGAAGGCCGTTTGGCTCGATGGGCTCTTAAACTGCAGGCCTATGACTTCATCCTCCATCAGCCAGGAGTAAAGCATCAGAACGTTGACTGTTTATCTTGATTGTCAATTGTTGCGATGACAGTGGACCTCAGCAATGTGATGTACGATAAGATGCTCAGCGGAAAATATGATAATTAACTGCACCAAGTTAACAAAGTATTAAATGAGATGTGAACAAATACTTTCCAATGGAATGGGGAACTGTACAAGCGGATTGATGATTCTATGGTGAATTTTCCGCGCCCCTCAGCATGACCAGAAATCATTATGAGAGCGCACAAGGCAGTCAGACATGGTGGAGTGCATAAGACTATGAAGTTGTTACACCCCAGTACTATTGGGAAAGTATGAGCTTCGATGTAGTCAAAACTATTTCCTGTTGCCATCAGTGCCAAGTTGAGAAGCCATTTTCGCTGTAAGACATTCATACCGGTTAGTGAAACAACATTTCGCTTGGCACATGGTTTCCCTTGATGTCATTAGCCCCTTGCCAACAGGAGCCAACCGGTGTAAGTATATTCTTGTGGCTATCAACCACTTGAGCTGGTGGGTCAAAGTGAGGGCGATGTGAGACTTGAGGGTGGTTACTATGGCTAGGTTCATGATGGAATGCTTATTCAGCAACACGGCTGCCCTCAGTTTATTCTCACTGACAATGGAACCAACTTCACCTCGCTCATCCTACACAAAATGAATAAACTTATGGGAATCCGTGGGGTTCTGATGACCCCATACCACCCCAAACCCAATGGAATGGTCAAACAGGTGAATGGGACTCTGGTGAACATACTAAAAAATTAGTAATAGAGCTATCTTCCAATTGGAACTCTCTCCTTTCAACTGCTGTGTTCATCTTTAACATTAGTTACCATTACACCACAAGAGATAGTCCCTTCCAACTACTATATGGTTGACACCCAGCTTTTCCAGTGTTACTTTATTTGTGTGTAGAAGACTCCAGTGGACGGGAACCCAACTGCTACTTGACTAACCTTGCAAACATTCTGAACAAACTGCAAACCAAAGCATATTCCTTCAGCTTAGCCAGAAGATCAGGAATCAGGCTGCCAATCAGGTATGTCATAGTGGGCTGGAGCCATTCAAGGAAGGCGATATGGTTCTCTTTCATGACCAACATGAATTTGGGCAGAAACACAAGCTGGCCAGTATTTGGATTGGTCCGTTTGAAGTTATAGAGAAACTGTTGTCAATGTATATATGATCAAGGATCCCACAAGTGGTCAGATCATTAACTGAGTACATGCGAAGTTCCTCTATCCTTACAAATAGGAGCCTTATCATCCAGTCAAGGAGGGGGTAATATCACGATTCTGATATGACTGGACAATAATCGTGGGACAGCTAAGGCGGATTGGGAGGAATCTGCTGAAAATGATATCATCTATGATTATTTGAGTGCCTTGAGATGAGGTGATATTGGGATATAACGGGTTTTATTGGATTGCCTCTATATAAGGCAATAAGGCAATGTTGACATTTGATGAATACAAAGTAAATCGCCTACAATTAGGGCGATAGAGAATTAGAGAATAAAAAGACAAATTTGAGGAGAATTGGCAACATATAATAGCCCAAGCTATGAGAGCATTATTGCCTGAAGCCGCTGTATATAATCGAGATGGGCAATTGAGAGAAGTAAGTTGGAAATAGTAGAGAAAGAATGGGACAGCAAAAGATTGCTGTATTTATTAAAATAAATAAAGAGTCGATTGGGGCAATTAATCCTATTTTAAGTATATTTTTAAGTGTGTCTGAAGGACTGATAATCCCCACATCGTCTTTCTGTTACTCAGTGGGTTCAACCTATATGAATAATACAGCAGTTTTTAATAATACCATCCGAATTTATAACATGATGTTTCAAGTCATCTTCCACTTTTTGCAGGAGGACTGCACCCAATGTAAATCTGGATGAATTTGTTTCAACAATAAAAGTACAATTTGGGTTGGTATGTGCCAGCATTGGTGCTGAAATAAGACGATCTTTATTTTTCTGGAAGGCCAGCTCTTCAGTCTCCCTCAAATAAAAGGAACATTACCTGTAAGACGTGCTAAAGGAGCCACATTCTCTAGCAAATTTTCCAAGAAGCAACAAAGAAATACTATCACTCCAAGAAAATGCATACCCCTGTATGATCATCAGGAGCCTTTCAATGTTTAACTGCATTAAAATTATTTGAACATATTGTCAGTCCATCCTTAAAGCTCACATTACCCAGGAAGAATACTGACTCTTGGTTAAATTCACACTTTGATGCTTTCAATTTCAGGTTAGCACTTAAATCGCTTTTAAAACCGAGCAGAATCCTTGTGATGTGATTCCATGTCTGGAAAATATCAAGATATCATCCATATAGGAAACACTTCACCTCTTTATCAAATTTCCAAGTTCCAGATCAATCATTTTCTGGAATACTTCAGTGTCATTGCGCAAGCCAAAAGGCGTCACTTGATACTCATAGGCTCCTAAACGACATTTAAAGCCAAGAGATTTTTGTTCTCAGGCCTCATTTAAATCTAATTAAAAGCGTCAACCAGATTGATCTTTGTAAAAACCTTAAAATTTACGATTATGGGAAAAATATACTCCATTAAGGGAATTGGATATGGATAAGGGTAGTTATCTAATTATATCTTTTATAGTCAATGCAAGGATGTAACTCTCCATTTAAGTTTGAAAACAATAATATTGGAGAAACAACAGAATACTTAGATGCGGCAATCAGCTTCTTGTATCTCATTTCTTTACCATAAGTCTAGAGCATCTTTGGCTTTTGAGTTCAGTGCGTATAATGGGCTACCTTGTGTTAAAACAGCTCCTTTTTTGAAATTGAATGAAAATTATAGGTGGCTTGTAGTTGGTAAAAAATTGGACCTTTTCTCCCAAACAAATGGTATTTTTCAGTATTCTTCAGGAAGATGTTCAGGTGGGTTGTTCAATAATTCAACTCCCATTCTTAGAAATTATTGACTTATCCACCTCAAACTCTAGGGTAACTGGCTCATCATTTGTGAATTTAGACTTACTTTATATGAGCTTGGGTTAAAAGATGTGGAAGATGATACCACAATCTCATACCCAAGTTCATGCAGTGAGGTAGGTTTCTTAGAAGACTAAGTTCCATTTTAAGTATTTGGTTCTTTTGATATAGAATTAGCGAGTAGTCAAATTACCAAACTTTTAAAACCTTGATGGCGTCTGCCAACGTTATTGTACCCTTTTGGCGGAAAAATTTAGGCCTAAAAATTCTGCTAGCTCCATGTCAATATAATTTTCACCCGCCTCTGTGTGAACAAATGCCAACATTGATGGGCTGCATAAAAATTATTATTTCGGTGTAAAAGAAATTAACTTATAAGGATAAACAGAAGTATGATGCAAAATTTTAACATGGAAATTTCTTATCATAAAGACTGTATACATCATTTTTTGAATTTTCTAAAGCTTGTACTTATTTTGGCTGGATAATGAGATCAGTTTTCTGGTTTGATAAGGGATATCCCTTATCCTTTTTAGACTTAAATGGTTTTGAACTTTCCCTACAAAACTTCCCTGGTTCCTAATTGAGTTAGCAAAACGTTCCTCCTCCTTACAGGAATTGATCATCACTAGGTGTCTATCAACTTGTAGAGCTAGTGTGATCCCCTTTTCAAAAATTATTTGTTTGAGGAGAGGCCACTAGTAACAAGAACATATCTTGATTAAGATATTGACGGAATATTCTTAATATTTGTGATACTGTTACTCTGGAAGCCTTAGGAAATGGAGTGAACAACCAGCATCTTTTTTGACTAAATGGTGACCTTGTCTCAACGCCAATAATGCAGCCCATGCTGCGTTCTGAAACTCATCAGGAGCAGCTGCCTGCTCCACCAGATCTAAACATTTCTCCAAAGAGTTAGGGAGTAATTTCTGAATATTAATAAGCTGAGACAAATAAGCATCCAGATGGTAAGGAAGTGATAGTAAATATATTTATTTTGGTTTAGGAATGAAAATGAATTACCACATGCTACTGTGAGATGAGCTTAATGTTTCTCAAGCATAAATACATCTTTAATCAAATTAGTTTCTGAGGCTACAAACTAATCAATGAGGATTTACTAATTACTTTTCCAGCCCTTGGATATGAATTTCATGTAATATGTTGACTTTTAAACATGAAGATCTCATGCATGGAAAAAACTTTTCTTTCTCATTGCAATCACTTTTGCAACCTATTCAATTCAAGACTGAATCTAGTTTGATAATCTCACATCGGAGATTAGTCTGCGCCCATGTCAGGGAGCAGCTGGGCAAGCAAGGTAAGAGGAGCAGGTGGAAGGCCCGCGGCCTCCAACGTTCAAAAACGCCCCAGAGAATCCGGCGGAATAGACAAAAATCTTAAAAAACTGGCGGTCACAATTTCCCCGGAGATACTCGCATGGCAAGCACAATGCGACCAGTACATCAACACGCCACACTCCCAACCACTTTCATTAGTGGAATTTGGAGTCCGCGTATATCTGGAAATCCAAAAAACGGCCTTATGGGAAAAATTTTGTGAAAATGTACACAAAATTTTCCTGACCGCGGTGTATGTTGCACCTCACTCCATGTCACATGGTTGGCTAGACCTAGGTTTCGAAAGCAAAAAAGCAGCAGATGAGGCTGCAGCAGTGCACATAGTGATCAACCTCCCCAAAGGGCAACGGGTCATCAAAACCAAAAGCACCAGATGGATAAAATCAAACCAAATTTTCCTCACGTTTGACTTTTTGCCTACTATGGTAAAATGTGACATTTTGGAACAACAACTGAAAGATGGTCTCGCCATATATGGCGAAATACAATCTTTCAAAATGCAACGCTTCATGCTGATGCCACACCTGTGCACTGGCAAAGCCATCGCAGTTCTGACCCCAACTGAGGAGATCGTGAAGGACTTAACCCAGATCCTGCACTCCACTTTTATTGATATCGCAGGGCATACCACCCACCTATTCTGGGTGACCGTGGACAGCGCGCCCCCCGTTTGCACCCACTGTGACGCGTTCAGTCACAAGGCACATGCATGCCCCATCAAGGAGGGCGTCACATTCCAAGAGCACCCCTCAGCGGCCATGGCCAACGGAGAGGTGCACTACAAACCAACCGCAAGCACCAAGGAGGCTTTCCCATGAGGAGCACAAGGCTGCTACCTATTGGTAAAGCCTATCTCCCCACAAGAATGGAAGAAGGCCAAGCAGGCCCATAGGGCTGCAGCCAAGGAAACGGCCAAGGCCACCACCACTATCCCACATTCACAACGCCAGAAGGACATGGAAACCTTTGCGGCGGAAGCAACTCAGGAATCCATCAACCAATCAGATTGGGAAGCCCATGCCAAGTGAGCCACTCAATCTGAGGAACCGATGGGAGACTCAATCTCACCCAATTGTTGCACCCAAGCTCCAGTCAAAACCAACTTGGGACCTATCCCAACTGAAAAAAAATTTTCTGACCCGCTCAACGGTGCACCAAACTCATCTGCACTGCAAAAAATTCGTCTGATGTCGGGAAAACAAAAAGTGAAGGCAAAAGCCAACGCAAACCTTTTTGCTAAAATTAACAAAACCACCAATAGCATTGCTGAAAACACCCACACTGCCGTGAAGGCCCGTGGGGATCTAGAGGAGGCTAGTGGGCCTGGGTTCCCACCCCTCGCACCTAAGGTGTGATGGGGGAAACCTTCACTTTAGGGATGTTGAATATTGCCGGACTCAAGGCCTCCCCATCCTGGGCTAGGAAACTGAGTTTTTTACAACACAATTTACCCGTGGATATCCTGGCCATCCAGGAGTCTTACTGTCCATGAGGTTCCGAGGAAACTTGGAAAACAATGCTTTTCCCACTTCCTATCCTTTTGGTAAAAGCACTGTGGGGTGCTAATTCGGAAAAATAAGTTTTTCAAATTCATATCCTCAGAAACATTCCTAAATGGCCAAGTGCTCATCATCACCTTCTTGTGGGCTGATGTAGCGCATGCAATCGTCAACATCTATGCCCCAAACGGTGCACATGAGCATCAGGAATTTTTCTCATTGGTCAAATCCCTCCCGCTACCCCCTGATTCTTTCCTAGTCAGCGACATGAACTGTTGGCTAACCTCACCAACAGACCGGTGGCCTCCCTCACCCCACGCCCCACAGGGTCACATAGAACTACACGTTCTAAATGCCACCCTTGGGTTAATAGATGCGCTGCCATGACATGCCCCGCTGCTCAAAAACATGATGCGTCCCCACGTCCACAATGGCCAATTAAGGTCCATGACCCACATCGACCTTATTCTAACACTGGCGAAATTCCAACCCCACATCTCCCACTTCAAAACAACAAAAATGGAATTCTCTGACCACTGACTGGTCTCAATAACCTACCACCTACCTGTCACAGTTGCTAAGGCCCCACATTGGTGCAAAATCCGCCCCCCCGAGCTCATGTCGCCAGGATTTTCCATGTGGGTGGAAGAGGCAACTTTGGCAAAAAAGTTTGTTGCACTGTTTTGCGAGGACCCCATTTCCACATGGGCAACTTTCAAAGAAGACACCATCCGCCACTCTCGCCATCTCTCCTCCAGATGCTCACGAGACACATTGGCGGTTATCTCGCGCACTCTGGCAGAATTGGTGCACTTGGAGTCCAACATATCAGCTACAGGATACAGCCCTGCATGGGGCCAAAGTAGGCGGAGGCAGCCGCCCACCTCAACGCACTTGAAAGGCAACTCAAACATCAGGTTTGTGTTCAATACAGGGCCACACGCATCACAAAAGGCAGCAAGTGCACCGCATATTTCTTTAAAAAAATTTTCGCACCATGCCAGAGTGTGGCCTGCACACAGGTGCGAAGATTAGATAACTCTATTGCAGATACACTGGCTGAAGTGGCAATCAAAATGCAAAAATATTACTCCAAGTTATACAAAGCTGATCCAATTCAGCCAGCTGAAGTGGCGGAATTTCTCAACCAAGCTCATATCTGCACCGTTTTCAAATACTCGGAATTAATGAATTTGATTACTCCTAATGAATTATGGACAGCCATTCGCGGTGCGCCAAACCAAAAATGCCCATGCCCAGATGGCATTCCATATGAGTTCTACAAAAAAATATTTCAAATATATATCCCCATTGCTGCTCACCTCACTTAACCAAAGCCTGTTGGAAACGCGCCTCCTACCAGGAGGACATGAGGCCTTTACTGTCACACTCTTCAAGAAAGGGGATAAGCTTGACTTAGCCAACTGGTGCCACATTTCTCTAACAAACACAGACACCAAAATTCTAACAAAAATTATGGCTAACCGATTAGGGACTGTAGCATCTGCCACCATATCCCCAGAACAATTCGGTTTCATCCCCAGAAGGTCAATATGGGATAACATGCACTCTGTGGCTAATATATTTCACTCCACAGCCTCTGGGGCACTTGTATTCTTGGACCAACAAAAGGCCTATGATAGAGTAAACTGGGAATACCTAAGGGCCTGCCTCCATCAATTCCGCCTACCCCCTCACTTCATCAACTGGGTGATGCTGCTCACGGAATCTGCAACAATGGCAGTGCGTAGCCCTGGCTTCCTAACAGAAGTAGTCCGCCCTCAAAGGGGCTTGCGATAAGGGGACCCCCTCAGCCCACTCTTATACAACTTCAGCCTTGACCACTACTGCGAAATGTGAATGCCCAACTCACTGGGGTCCATGTGCCAGGCCAAGCCCCAGTCAAGATATTGGCGTTCGCAGATGATTGTGTGGTTGGGGTGTCTAATAATCAAGATGCACGCGCGCTTGAAGCTCTCATCCAAGAATATTCCCGGGTAAGCAACGCGGCACTGAACGCCTCCAAAACCAAAATCATCCTCCTTGGTCAGTTTCAGAACTGCTGGGCCCCAGTAATTAGTTCCCAATCCATCCCATCTGCTCGCCCACGTCCATGCCTTACTAACTCAACACACACCGCTCCACTGGTGCTCCCCTTCATGCCACGTCCTACCATAGGACTGGTGCGCCATCTGGGCGTGTGCATGGAGGCAGGCGGATACGCGTCAGCAGCAATGGAGTGCCGTATTCTGGACAACGTGATGAAGCGAATCGCCTCTCTCAGAGCCCACCCTACTTCCCTTACTGGCAGGGTTGTTTTAGCCAACTCTATGCTCCTATCCAAAGTCTGGTTCAGAGCCCACGCCATCCCCTTCTCCCCAAGCTTCTTCAAATCCTTGTATGCCTTGCTGCAAGGATGGCTTTGGTCAGGCCGCCCTCCACCAGTGCGGCTAGAGGTCATGTTTGGCCCTCATCATCATGGTGGCATAGGCCTGCTTGATTTCAAAGCCCATGCTGCCAAGATCCTGGGCACCTGGATCGCGGCCGTCACTGCTCCTACACTCCCATCCCAACACTGGTCCCACGCAGCCTGCTCCAACTTCTCCTGAGCCTTGGGCCTCAACAATCCATCGAACCCCCACTCCATGATGAAATACCTCGCATCATACACATTGGCCACAGGTCCTCACGGGACAAAAACCCACTACAAACGAATCCTACTCTCCATGCGGAGCGCAGAGTGGAGAATTTGTATTAGCGGATATACAACCCAAAGAGGCCGCCCCCATCCTCAGTTCACACAAGAGGTACAGGGGCTACCCATCCATGATAACGTGATCCCCATTTGGCCCCATGTCCTATCCAGGGTGGACTACCTGGACATGATGGACATCCCTTATTCCATTGAGACCCAAAAAACAATCCGGAAATATGTACATCACCCTCTGTTGCAGCCTCAAGTCTTCTCCCATGTGTGGCGCTGCCTGAGGCGGGTGTATCGTACAGCTGAGCGCTCTAACGCTTTACACTCATCCTGTGTCATGTGCGGCCAGTATGGAACGCTGTTCCACCGCCTGGAGAAGTGCCCCACCTCTAAAGTGATATGGCGCGAAGTTAAACGTCTACTGGGCCAGGATCAAACGCATCCCTTCAGTCTGTCAAGAGATATGTTTGCTCTATCAATGTCCTCCTCCCTTCCACCCTCCCTCCATGCTCTGGTGGTTGCAATCACCATGTGGACCATCCACATGATTGTCTTAGATGCCATCGCAGGCTCCACCCCCACCCTCCCAGAAACTGTCCACAGATTCCGGTATCATTTGGTGGACCACTTTCAAGTGTGGATGTTTGGATACCTCCCACCGTGTTGCCAACAGCTGGTCTCCTCCTGGTTCCCAGTCTGGTTCATCAAATCAGACCCCTTCCTCCACACGTGCTCAATAGTGGCTACGGCCTCTTCACACGTTCCCTCCCCTCCCCATAAGTGGCGTTCCCGCTGGCAACAAGAGATAGCATTGCTTCTCTGGGGTGCCTCCCCCAGTACTAAGTTTATCTGTTTGAGTCATATTCAGAAGTGTCCGTCCCATGGTCGTCCTTCCCCAGAATTCATTTAAAAAGATCTCACGCATGAGGAAAGCTAAGGAAAACACAACCTTAAAACTGTGGTAGGATGACTATACCAGATAGGGACAATTCTCACTCACGATTCTGTATTTATTCCCCAGAAATAAAAAATGTTAGAACTCTGTTTAATGTGAAAATTAGGTTCTCTCCAGTATGCAACAAATGAATTTGGCAAAATAAGTCAGGTTGCAGTCCATATATCTCTGAAACTACATAAGAGAGAAACTATATGCTCTATGAATTAGGCAGTGATCAATTATAATTTTTATGTAAGATAGTGGCCAGAATGCTGCTTGACAATAGTGCAAATTGTCCAGTTGACAGGGAATAGAGAGAAAATAAAGCCTGCGATAAACCACTATTCTCATACATGTTAATCCAGTCATACAATAAGAATAAAATCAATAAAAAGATAAACTTCTAGTTTATTTATCTGTAGGTTTGAGAAAATGAATTTAGAGAATCTAACATGGTTTCCTGTTTTATATGTGCTGGAGAATGTAGGCACTCTTGTGTTTAAAAGCTTAAAAATTTAAAAATGCCTTGTTCAGAACCTAAGCTTAAATTAGTACTAATGCAGTTTTGAACTTGAAGTATTCTGACCTTAGGCCTGCTTTTGAGATCCAAACTCCATATTCTAACTACTGGCCTTTAATGTATTATTGAAAATTATACTTCATGTTATATTTCAAAACTGAACATTTCAAATTTTATTAAATCTCATGGATGAACTTTGGAACTCATTCACCATACTTTTGTGGTTAGCTCTAGAGAAAGGACCATATGGCAGACAGTTAGGACCTTGATCTTTACAGCTTGGGCCAAATAGGTACTGTTCAGACAGATTTGTCATCACCATGAACTCTCAATCTAGTTATACAGCCACTGTGCTAGGAGCCCCTAACACATGGTAACCCGCACTAGCCAGTATTCA
Organism: Massospora cicadina; assembly: GCA_022478985.1. NCBI lineage: Eukaryota > Fungi > Entomophthoromycota > Entomophthoromycetes > Entomophthorales > Entomophthoraceae > Massospora > Massospora cicadina. Next base: position 119,432 of record JAKSZP010017100.1, read on the forward strand.
TCTTCATGGTCGTCATCTCTTTCAGTGTGGAGATCAACCTAAATTTATAAAATAATGTATGTCCTCCTTGGGGTTTCTCTATCTGTTTTCAGCTGTAACTAATGGACAGTATTAAAAAAAGTGCCCATGTTGTTAGGCTTATGGCATGTAAATTATTGATGTAGTAAACGTTCTGGAGATTTTTGCTCTTCTCCTGGGGCTTTTCAACCTTATTATTGACGACATAAACAGCCTTACTGACTCATCAATGGGTTATTAGTGCCATTGACTTAAGATCAGATTAGTATGTCCCTTGTACATCAAGTAGCGCCTCTTTTAATGATTTAAGGAACATCTCATCCTTGACCGCCAAAGTCACGTGCATCTTTCTATCAGGTTGTATCTAAAGGGATCTTAAATGTTTTGAAAGTGGGAAGATCCATTGCAGCTGTTGTCCATAACTGCTGGACTTAAGATAGGAATGAGAAACTTAAATTGTGACTGGCCTAATTTGCCCATCTTCATCACCAGGAACCCTTGCTTCATATTCTGGACATCCGGTTCACTTATAAACTTGTAGAGTAAGATGATTTTGACTTAAGTAAAAAATACAGGTCTCAAGCTTTCTCCAAGGATCTCCTGAGCATTGCAGATTATGCATCCTTATATGTGGTGAGCCTTCTGGAGATTGCTAATCTCATCCATGCTACTTTTGTTTATTTGGAGGAAACAGAAATTGTCCCCACTCCTGGTGTGTACATGGTCTCAAGTATGGCTTAAAGTTTTTATTCCACAACAGAGTTAGCGTGCATCATAGTTGGATGATACAAGTTCTGACCAGTTGTTGTGCACATCTTTGAGTAGTCCACGCAGGTTTCTTTTAAGTGACAGGTCAATTATATGAAGTCTACAGTACACTGAGCCTTAGTGCTTTCAGATCTTAAATATTATTTTCCATCACAAACAGCATGTTGTTGTGATAACCAAGCGCTCTCCATACTCATTAAGAGCGGTGATGGTTTCTCCATTCTCTTTCTCAAGAAATACAAGTCTCTGTTTGATGTAATTGATAAATAAGTTCCAGTTTGTTAATTGATGAGGGTCCTCTCACTATGGGATGTGAGGCAATTATAGCTCTTTTAGCATTCTTCTTGACACACTCAAGATCTTTATGCAATTCATACACTTCAAATTCCAGGGTATGGACTCTAATATGGATGGTATCCTTATCCCTCACTAGGAGTTCAGAGGAATACTCTCCGCGCTCTCCAGTAACACCTCTATATCCGCATCATCTTTATTTTGCTCAGTAGAACTATCATGACTATCTCAAGGGCCTGATGGAGCCATCTGTTAGTGAGCTCCAAAGTCAGTGCGCCAACCTCAGCTTGCTTAACTTTAGAAGTGACTTGCAGCTCAGGGGAACTACCCCGCGCAGATTAGGCACAAGACAACCTTTGTTAACAATATAACAGTTTTACTATGCAAACCCTTCTCAGATGCTACTCCTCAATGCATTGATCACTTAATTAACTTGTTTGTGCTCTTGTGAAACTTCTTGGCACTCTTTGAAATTCTTTTTTCATATGTTGGCCTTCATAACTCAACGGGAACAATTTCAATCTCTTCCTTGGCGTTATAATCCCAAAGGTATCAATGAAATTGTGTCTTCTTAAAAAAGGTTATACCTACACTGGCTACATTAGCTCATTTCAGATTATCTAATCTCATACTGGATACTGGTGATTACTAACTTGAAACAACACAAGTTAAAGAAAAAAGGATAAACTTAAGATCTGTAGAAAAGTTTTTTAATAGAATAAAAACTGAAGTCTTGCATACTTCAGGAGAAAATTTAAGCTATAAAATTAAATGTGTTATTCAAAAGTATCTGTGATTTGGGATTAAGTATTGAAGATTTTTCATGAGCCTCTAGTCAGATGGCATCTGACTGCTGCTTTGGTTTCTTCACTCATTTGTGCTAATTCTTTTATGCATGAGCTCCTTCTTGTGGCAGATACCACTGAACCTGGATATTCAGGGGAGTTTGTACTAGGCCTCACTTCTGGGTTCAGGTCCATAGTTGCTTCTGATGAAATTAGCTGGTACCTCATCTAGCAATATGCGCCTCAACAACAGGTTTGAGTGATGACGCTTTTACAATGTACTTTGCATTATGGCTTTGAGTCACTTTCGAAATTAGATGACTGCTCAATTTTTTAATATGCTCATTCTTACTTATGATACTTTAACCTTTTTATTTGGTTCACTAAAAAGGGCTTCATCAGCAGAATTAACTATTTCAGCCCCCCAAATGATAAGAATGGGGTCAAATTTTATATGAATTTTAGGGCGGCGTCAGCGTCCTCATTTAAAAATTCCCAGGAGGCAGGGTGAAAGTTTTTTTGCATAACGCCACCATCTGAATGAAATTATTTAGCTCGCACTTGCCTATAAGGGGCCTTATTCGCCCCTCATCTATAATAGCCTGGTCGCCTGTACCGCCACCAGTTTAGAGGCTGTTGTTTATACCAATTTCACTGGTTGATGACTGACAAGTAGCACCACTCACGGGCTCTTCAGAGGCAGCAACCAATGCCAACTTATAAAATATCTTGAAGGGTCCAACCCAGAGCTTGTATAGCTTATTTTGCCATCCAAAACTGTGGTTATTGCAAAAAGTAACCTTATTTCTTATTCAAAAGTTATAATAGCTGGCTACTTAGCATCTTCATATTATTTATCCTTAATCTTCCACTTGATACTATTGGAATAGGTGGAGGAATGTTTTCCTATCAAAACTTTTGTCAAGTTCTCCAAATCATGTAATGGTGTCATTTCCACGCTTGGTTCAAGAGAATAATATAATTTTGAAGGCAAATGAGCCCAACTGTCATACAATACTTTAAAAGGAGAATTACCAATTGAAAATGATAACCTAAATCATAGGAAAAAGTTTCAACTAGATACGTTGCCCTGATGGAAGGTTTCCCAGCAATAAGCTCTTCAAAGTAGTTCCAGAGTACCCTTTGTCCTTTTGATTATACTATTGGTCACTGGATGGTAAGGCTTAAACAGTACTCCTTACATTCTAACTCATTTAGCTTTTTGAATGTCATGCACAGTAAAATGCTTATTTTATCTCTTAAAAATAGCTTAGGCAGCCATTCTAATAAGTTGACTGCTCCACTATAAAATAGCAGTATTGCCTGCATCTACTTTGGCTAAGGCACACATCTTAGATGAGTCAAGTGATTGATAGCCACAATGAAATATTAGTTCTTATTTGTACTCAGGGTCAAAGGCCCTACTACATTGATAATATTGTATGCCACGCAAACCCAGGCGTCACTAGCCAGAATGTAGTGGCTTTTTTGAAGGTATTACGTGCCTGACACATTGCACACCAAGAAAAATTTCCAATGTCAAAATTAAGATTACATTAGTACACATATTTAATCTGATCTAAGATTTTTGTAGGCCCATGTCAAGTTAATCTATGAGCTGCATTGATAGTTGCATTGTATTCTGATGGCTTTGTAAACAGTAGGGATATTTCTCACCAAACTTTTTTACAATTGACCATTAATAACCGTTATTTTTTACTTTGGCTTGTTCCATGTTTTCTGAAATTCTAGTAGTTTTTTATCTCTAATACTCATCTTCTCATCTGAAACATCTGATTCTTTCTATAGATTAGAACAGTTGACAGCCTCATTAATCCATTGGCGCAATAATGTATGATACCTTCTTAGAGCACAATCTCAAAACAAATGCTTGAACCTTTAGAGTCTAATGGGCCAATCTCCCTTCAGGGGTTTTTAGGTTATATAGCCATCTCAGCAAGCAATAATCATTAGCCATTATAAATGAATTCCGTGGATGTATATGCAGAACTTCTTACAGGCATGTATTAATGTGAAGCATTACTACCCAGTCACAGTGTTTTTTCACTCCTGATTTCTCAGAATATAGATTACTTATGCAACAGGATATTCATCGCCACTATAGTCTACATTACTTGGCATGGAACCAAACTGCTCTTAAGAATGCAACAGTATGTATGATGAATGGCCAATCACAATTTAGATATCACAATATTGATTCAATCACCAAATATATTATTAGATCATTGAAGAAGTTATGGGCCACCTTGTTCCATGCAAAGCCTTTCTTAAGATCCATTAACAGCAGAAAAAGTGGCTCATCGATTAAAGCAAAGTTTTTATTGAAAAAGCAATAACAGACGACCAATCCCAAGAATACTTGCACATAATAAACACTCTTCAGTCGTGACATAGCTTGAATCACCTCAACTTTAAGTTTTTGAGGGCGGAATTCATTGGCATCTACAATTAAACTAAATATTCCATCATCTTTTTAATAAGTGAGATTTCTAAGTTTTTATCTATAATTTGCTGCTGATAATTTTTTTGAAAACATCTTCCAGATGTTAAATATGTATTTAGAAGGTGACTAAAATGTTGAATCATCTAGGTAGACAAGATCGCACAACAGCTTCAAATCACCTAACAAAGTATCCATCACATTGTTTAAACGTCATTACTGAATTTAAAGATTAGGAGGCATCTGCGTCAGTTGATATAGTACATGGCCAGTATTGTTTGCAAATTTTTCTTGAAGATCCTAGGGTAGGCAATTTGCCAATACCCAAATATAAGATCAAATGAAAAACGTTTTGCCCCTCCTAGGTGATTAAAAACATCATTTATCTACAGTAGTGGTACAAGTCCTTTTTTGTTACCTTGTTCAGCTGATGGTAATCTATGACAATTTGGTTGGTTCCATTCTACTTTTATATGATCAATATTTGACTTTCTCAAGGGATTAAAGATAGGACCATCAACCCTTGGGTGAGTAGTTTGTCACTTTGTCAGCAATTATTGCCTCAATTTCTTGAAAATGTCTGATTGGCTGCATATAATCTGGCGGTTGATCCTTAGTGTTGAACTTATAATCTATACCTTTGGCGGAATTAATGTCATAATCTTGCGTTAACACCCCTGAATACCATTTATTTAACTCAAGAACGCGCCTATTTGTTCCTCTGATATTACCGTCAGTTTAACTCAAATAAATATGGCAAAGATTGATTTGAATTTTAGTCATTAGCTAATCCTATAACGTTCAGTTGACCAATTTCATGGAAGGATAAAAGTTCCATCAGCAAAATTTTTGTAAGCGTGGCCAGTTCTGATTATTTTCTATTTGTATTGACATATCCAATAGGTTGGCGTACAGTACAGAATTTCACCATGACTAGGGATTAAAATCCTATGGGGTTACATTAGGTCCAGTTTTGTCTTTCTGCCATGGTTTGTGGACTCAAGCATACAAACATTCATAAATTTCCAAATTAAAGTCATTTCCTATATTACACTGCTCTTTGATTTTAACTACAATGGCCTTTACGCCCTTAAAAATCCCCCAACATAATTCAATTTTACACAGCGTCAGCCTAGAATGTTTACTGGCTTGGCGATACTTCATTAGAATGATTCCATCTGCATATACTGAAAATTAATTCTATTACTCTAGAGTGGCTCCCAATTTAAGTTTATAAAACAGCGGCAAAGGTTGACTAAGAATCTCAAAAGTATTCTTTAAAATCACACTGAACCTCATAATGTCGCATGAAGTCAGTGCCAATCAATATCTAATAATTCTGATTGTGTAAAACTATTTCCAGTGCTATGATATGATGTGATCTAAACAATAGAGGCAAGGAGTATATGTTCCTCTCAAAGTAGTAGTTTGCCAGCTTTCAATTCTTTAATCCTTAATATTGTCCACATTAGTTGCAAGTTTTGATTTTCCACTAATGCTGTAGAGAAAATATTAATTGGAGCTCCAATGTTAATGCTTGCTCAAAACTTCACTTGTTTTACCAGTTGTTACATAAATACAATCAAAATTGAGAAATATTATTTACTTGAAAAATGGTGACATCAAATTTGAATCAATGGATTAAAAAAGATGTTCAGCTATATCATGAAATCTCCTTAATTATTGTAACAAAATCAATATGTTGCAATCATCCAACGCACCACTATCTGACTGTATGTTTGCTGGAATTTCCTAGGCCTGCTGCAGATATCGCCGCATAACTTATTAAATCATCTCAGGCTCAGTGGCCTTTTCTGAAAGTGTCACTATAAGAACCTCACTAATCATCTCAGTTGCTCCACGCAGTAGTTTTATAAAAAATGGGTGAAACTTAAACATTAGCTGAAATGGAATTTTACTTGTCTATTTCTTATAATATTTCCCTGCGTGAGACACTTTATCATTGGAAGATACAACAAAATTGTCCTTGGGCAGTTTTTTGTGACAATAATGCAAAATATGACCGTACTTGCCACACTTGTAACAATTGACCAGATTTCTTACATTGGGCATTTTAGTTAAAAAATTAGTTCTAACTCCAGATTTGGTTAATGCTCAGTTATTATTGGGGAATTTCCTCACATAATTTGTATTGCCAGGATAAGCGGTATAGTAGATTTTGTTAGTGGCATCAAAAGTAGTACCACATTAACTAAAGATTTGCCATTGTGGCTTCTTTATATCAAATTTAAGGTGGAAATCATGGCCCAATGCAGATCCATATGGGCTAAAATGCCAACCTCATTGAGATTTTGCATTTATATTGTTCAACACTTTTGCCACAGCGAGTATCTGCGCTTCTTGTTAGACCAATTCACTGAAGGTATCAATGCACTTATTCTTTCTTAACTGAATCTCATGAATTCCTATTTCTAAGTTGGCGACGTGCTCAGGGCTTCCAAACTCACCCATAAGGGCATCCTTTGCTAATTGCTAATTCTACGCTTTGTCAGCTAATCAGGTTAGGACAATATTCTTACTCTTTGTATCAAGAAAGTTGAATAAAGATACACTCTTTTGGCAATCCCAGACCCTACTATGGTTTTAAGATTTTTATTAAATTCAAAGAGCATGTCATTTTAGGTTACATAAATATTAGCCATAGCTAGCGCCACCGGAATCTCTAAGGGGTTTCTTTTTCCCTAAGGCAATCTCTTGATGGAATCAGCGTCATTGAGGAAAATTCTGTTATCTAACCAGGAAAAATCTCTAATTGACACTAAAACTATTATGAAATTTGCATCATTGAGGCAATCTCTGTTCATGGAAACAGGCAGTAATCTCTGTATCAAAACAGGTAGAAGAAAATGCCAAAATTATATTAAAATCAAGTGTAACTCTAGAAAATGAATGAAAACTATAATTAGTACTAGGATAGATTAAAGAATAAAATAAAATAAAGGAAAGGGATATTCTAGATGATGAGAGATAGGAGGGTGGCTAGCCTGGCAGGTAAAACTGCTTCCACCCTAGTGCAGGTTTTAAGTTCAAAACCTGTACTGGCTAGAAAAATTCTCAGTGTAATATATTTGTCCCAAAGTTGACCCACCTCAAATATTTTTTAGATGATGAGAGATAGACATTTACCACTTGTGAAGGTAGAAATAGGTTTCAGGATGTAGTAGGTAATGACCCTTTTGGGTTCAGAGTTGTAGAAGATTAAGCTTCATTGTTGCAGGCTGGACTAGGGTAAAATAATGGTAACATATTGCGTTGTTCCCATAATCTGTTATTGGGAAGCCAAAATGTGATAACGCATAGTATGTGGGATAAGGGTTATAATGAGGTGAGTAGAGGAGCTAAACACTGAATAAATCCTTAGGCCTAATATCAGGATGAATAGTAACTTAGCTCAGGCATTCTTCCCATCTCATTGGCCAGCGGAGCACTACCAGGGCGATTCATCCCAGAATTAATTTAACTATGAATTTAGTTTTATTAATTATTCGTTGCTATGTGAATTATGGTTAACAATTTCATACATTAATCCTAATAAAATAATGATTGTTTTTATAAAAAAAATATAGGCCAAAATTGCTTAAATCAATAAATGTATTATGTGCCCAAAGCTGAGGCTTCACACCTACTAGGGAGAATCCTAACAATGCCATTTAAGCCTTGACTGGGGAAGGTAATAGCTTCGCCAGAGTTGGCCAGTCTCATTATTGTCCCAAACTACCAGAGTTGGGATGTATGTGATATGAAAAGTTAGTTGAGCTTAATGTAGGTCCAGAAAGTTAAAGTTGGTTTTAATCTCATAATCTGTAGGCAGTCGGTGGTAGGACACTGTATCTAATAAATTTCATTCACTTGGAAAAATTTATATTGGAAAAGTCTGAATCCTATGGTTTGGTTATTTCACTCAGCTGAGTAATGGCAACCTTAGTTTTAGCGTGAGATTTAGAGAATTGAGTTTGAAGATAAAAGGTAGTTGGCATAGGTTTAGTTCCAAAATAGATTCAGCAACACAAATATTAAAGTGGTATACATTCTGCTCAAGATAGTCAATATCACCAATTTAGCTTTAGGTAGACAAAAAAAACTTGGTAACAAAATGCCAGGCTATAACAACAAAGTTTAAATCATGCAGTTTGATTTATAATCTTGAGAAAGATTTGTAGTTAGATATTAAAATTTTTAAATTAGCCTGGATGTCTAGATCCATGAGGTTCAAGGTTATTTTAGGTGGCAAATTTTCACCGGGTAGACACCAAAAACATTCTAATAATTCAGCTTGAAATACATTTAATTGAACCATCTAGTACTAAAAAAAAGAAATACATAAAATTGAAGATTGGTGGTTCCCCACTTTAAGTTGGGACCACCTAATGCTAAAAAAAGAAATACACAAACTTGAGGTTTTGAAAAGGAACTAATCCAAAGCAAGAGTTAATATGGCAGATTGAGCATATTTGAGATGTTGAACCAGTTGAAACAAAAACTTGGATTTTTGATTTTGGCCTCACTTGAATTCAATATGGAGGCTGGGCATTTTGTAAATAATTCTGGAGGCAGGATCACCCATCATATAAGAAATTGTGGAGTCAACAGAAAAATTATGCATCAAGGATAACAGATTCAGAGCATGGCTTCATGTAAGGTTTAAGTTGGCAGTCAGGAGGCAACTTCTCAAGATTCTTGGAATTGTTTTTTATCTCGTCAAGATTTTTTATTTGCTGACGTTGGCAAGAAAACCTAAATTTATATCAAAAAAGCAGTAATGATAATTAAGAGGTTTAAAATAAATTAAAGCGGTAGGGAAAAGGGTGAGTGGTCTTAAGGGCACTTTGCTCAGATAACCTAAGTGATTTGTTGAGATTCTAAGTCATCTCATCCAAAGAAAATAAATTTTGCGCCAAATCATTCAGTTTGTCTAGTGAGGTTGAGCAGCTGTAAGCCTCAGCTTCAGAAAAGAGAGCAGCAAGCCATTTGGTTGGGTTAATTGCTTCATTAGAATCTTCAGGAAGTTTTAGTACAGCCTCAAAATTAAAATGAGATTTTCCACGTTGGGTTTCGCTGGCTATGATTTTGGTGTCAGGGCAGCGAAGAGTTTCAGTGTGTGGATACAGAGAAAGCGCCAAGGCGTCAGGGTTGTTGTTTCAATTTCAGTGCTGGAACAAAGATGAGCATTAGCATAGAGGAATGGATGGGCGCCGAGGAATTTATATTAGTTACTTCAACTTTAGAGTTAAGCAGCAAGAAGCTCAGAAAATTTATTTGGCTTATCAGGTAGTGTCAGCTCAGTCTCAAAAATAAGCTTGAAATAGTTTTGAGCTTTGGCATCAATAACATCTGATTTTTCAGCTGAATTAAGCTTAAGTTTTTTTGGGACATTTTTAAAAAAAAAACTGGAGATGGCGCTGAGGCACTTTCCTGGATCAAACTAAGTTCATCCTTTGAAATAGTAGTAGAATTTTCTTGCTCACATTGGAATTGTTGTTTTTGCTCCCTACTTCAGGAAACTGCCAAAATGATAAGAATATAGGATCATGAGTCTTAATCTTAACATCCCAATTAAGGGCTAGCTTGTTTGCTCAACATCTTATTACACAGATCTTGTTCAATCCTCTAGTAGACAGATGTTGTAAGAATTTACTTTAGGTTGATTATCGGCAAGCAACCTAGTAACCTTTTTACTGCACAGGTTTGGTTTCCTAGTGCACTTTATTACATTTTATAGAATGTAATATTAATTAATAATAATATGGAGACAATTATCCATAGCTGAGTGTGAATCAATTTCAGCACAACGCTCAGCTAGTATTCCCAATTAGGTACTCATGAAGTCATACTCATAGGGATTAGTTTCATATACTATTGTCCACCTGATCTTTGCTGAGATACCCCAGTGACAGTTTCTTTTAACCCAACACACAGTTGGCAGCTATCCCTGATTGTGGCTCCTACTTCTCTAGATCCTCACTCGGATATTTACTCTTCTCTCTGAGAGTCTTCCAATTATTGCCCTCTGAAATAATATCCTTGAGACAGAACAACACAATAGAAGCTGTTAGTCTAACTATACACCAGATTGATAATGTAAATACTGTAAAATCTAAATTCTGTAAAGTTACTTTTTTATTATAGTAAATCCTAGAGAATTATACAGTGAGGAATTCAGCTGTCCAACCCTCAGTTGACACCTCTTCGATGAAATGGCAACCATTGCAATTGAATCACCCATCCTCGTCTCAGCAGCGATGGTCTTCCCCATCCTGGCTAGTATTCTGTCATTGGACATCCTTGAGACTTAAAATGGAAAGTTTCATAAAATGTGTCCCTAACGTTTTCTCTCAATCCAATTGAACCAACCATATTTGGCTAGCGACCTGCTTTGGTAATGGGACTTATTACCCATTATGGCAGGTCACTCACCAACCAATCAATTCACTAGTTGCAGGTGGCATCACTCGCCTCGCAACTTGATATTTATTCCCAATCAGTCAGTGATGAAACCTGACCAATCCCAATCAGTACACCTGATAGTTAATCACTATCAGATGCCCCTATTTCGTCAGCAACTCCGCCCAATGAGATCTTAAGTATTCATCTGGATCAATCCCCAATAGACATGACCAGGAGAATATCCAAGAATCCATAAACGTAGTTCCTCCAAAACTTGGGCCAACTGTTTTCTGATTCACTTCGTCTTAGAGATTTTCCCCTAGCAATACCAGGTAAGCTAGCAGGCTGGGAATATGGGCAAAAATCCCAACACATCCCCCTCTTGCCTAGATTTCCAGCAAGAAAAGGACCAGGGCATGAGAACACCGCTTCAAACACTTGGTCAAATACTTCATTAGTTAAAGTGGAGTACACTCATCAATCCTCAACGCTGCTCAGGATGACCTTTGTCATATGGCGTTCTTCCTCTTCCTCCTTGCTACCACCTTCTCAGAGCGCGGTCTCCATGATCTACTGTAATGCCAGGCTGATCGATTTACTCATGACAATATTAGTCCCAGGATCCAGTTTTCCCCTCGTCAGGGTATATGACCCTCTGTCATATTCAGGATTCTTGGTCCGGCGTCCTTGATTTCCTGATTTTCTTCTCATCCTAGACAGGAGACCCTTGATGTTGATGTTTGTTTCGCAAATTGATTAAGAATACTTATTTATATTCTCCCTTGTTATTTCACTCACAACCTCTTGGCTTAAGTCATTCCTAATTCTTCCCTTGGAGCTTATATCATTAATTTTGAGATTAATTTCTTTAAATTTGAGCTTAATAGATTATAGAGTGCATAATGTCAACTTCTATATAAATCAGACATCCCCCTCTCATCCAGCTCATATGTCAAATTCTGAGTTGCACTACCAGCAGCTCCTCAATAGGTTGTCTGATCCAGACCTCCGTCTCTTCCAGCAGATGAGTTGAGATGATCAACAGAACCTCTTTTGTGTTCCTTCCAGGACTCAAACGCCTAGTCTGGCGCAAGCATCTAGTCTCTTATCAAATTACCAGAAATGGTAACTAATCCTTCTGAAACCAGGCTGGCTATCATTTCAAACAACTCTCAGCTGACTCTTCCTCTGCCGTCAATTCCAAAGTTGGACTTCTGAAACACTCCTAGATTTGGCTCCTTTTGCTGATGCTCTTGACACTGTTGTAGATGCTCCGGAGATTATGCTGGTTGCTCTGGATCATTCGTTTCTGGCTAGTTCAGACCTGCTCCCTGAGTTCCTCTTCTGACTTGGTCAATATTACAAACCTGCTGTTCTGGTCTCCGAGCTCTCAATTAGTAACATTATTCACTTTGAGCTCCCCTACACTGAATTCTGGTCCCAAGTCACTAAGGCTTTGACTCTAGCGCTGAATCCCTCTGATCTTGATAACCTTCTGGATCAGGATACCGCTGCTTATGCTCTTTGCTTTGCTGGCTAAGTTCTTTGAAGTTGGTCCATGAAGCTTCCAGCCTCGCCTGGGTTCCACCATTCATTCAGCTTTAGCTTCTGAGAACCCCATAGTTGTTGCTTGCAGGATGAAATCCATTCCCTGCATGACTATTTCTTCTCTAGTGCTTCCCATCGGTATCTTCCGCTAATGGCGTTGGTAGGGGGTATGATTTGACAACCCCCAACAAGCATCCCTTCTTCGTTGCTAGCCCATATGTCTGTTGTCCTTGATGAAGCCCATTGGCAGGTGCTCAGGGCTAACTTTCCAGCTCTGGTACCATTTTGGGATTACTTGGGGTTATTGCCAGTTGTATTTTTTTATACTGTTGCTTTCCTCCCAGCTCTGGGGTTTAGCGATTGGTTTCATCTGACATTCAATTTCCCTTCCTCTAGTCACTTTTTTCACAGGGCTCGGCATATGCTCAATAAATGTGGTTTCGTGTAGGTCTCTCTCACAAGCATCCGATTGCATATTGATTTTGATGGTCTGTTCATTCCTACTGCGATAAATCCTCCCTCCCCCAAGAGGTGACATAGATGTAATCATCCCCATACTGAGGACGTCCATTGAAGATAAAAATTATAAAGATATATCAACTTTTTTTCTATGCATTTAAAAATTTTAGTTATTTTTTTAATATCTTTTATCATTTTTTATCTTTATTATTTTTTTCTTTTTGTTCTTTATGGGACTTGACCTTGTTTTAGTTCAGAGGGGCATCTTTTCCTCCAAACTGGGTCCTGGGTGCTTAAACCTACCAGCTTTCTATGGTTCGAAGGGTCTTTTTTAGACTTAACAATCTAGATTGGTTCAGAGGTCCTTTTTTCAGACTTGACCTAATCATCAGGACATGACCAACTTAATGGTTCATTGGTCCTTCAGGAACTCTTTTTTTATTTTTTTCTTCAATCCAACACTTTAGATACTTAGCGTGGATTCAATTTACTACTCTTCCATCTAAGAGATTCTTGATGGAGTAAGCATCCATCACCGTCTTGGTGATTACTTTGAATGGACCCAACCACAATGCATCCAATTTGTTTCTTCATCCAAAACCATATGTATTGCAATAGGCGACTCTTTCTCCTATTTGATAATCTTCTAATGCTGGTCAATTTTTGTCATCTGTCAATTTTACTCATATCCTTTTCTTCAAGGTTGTATTGAATGCTTGCGATTGCATATTGATTAGGATACTCATCAGTCGGTTCAGGTATTATTTGATACTCATCCCTGACGTAGGTTCTACTACCAAGTATAATATCAGCACCAACGCGGCCTTCCTCTTGTATAGTAATTCAAACAGCATCTTTCCCATTGCTGTATGATGATTAATGTTGTAGGAAAACGTCATCAAACTCAGGTACATTCCCCACATGGAAGTTCTCCCTGAGACTAGCATCCTCAGCATCGCGGCCAGCGTCCCATTAACCCATTCTACCAGTCCATTCGTCTCTGGCTGGTATAGTACTGACATGACTCCTCAGATCCCCATTATTTCATTTAGCCTCAGGATCACATGAGATGTGAAGTTGGTCACATTGTCACTCAATAGGACTTGCAGACATCCATGCCAGTATACTACTTGATCCAGGATGAATCTCGAAGTACTAATAGCGTCAACTCTGGTTAGGGCTTTCATTTTTACCCATCTCATCAGATGGTCGTTGGCTAATATGATGTACTTAACTCCTCCTGTGCTCATCACCAGCGGTCCCATCACATTAATGGACACTATGTGCCATGAAAATCCAAGTCAGACCAGCTGGTATCCAGTTGTATTCTTGTGTGGTTTATGCAGCTGGCATTCCACGCAACAAGTCAGATGACCCGTGACATCATAGTTAATTGATTCCCAGTAATAATACTAGCAAATATGGTTGGTTGTTTTTCTCAGGCCTCCATGCCCAAAAACCTTGTGAGTTGCTTGTACTATTGCTGCTTTTTCCGACAGTTTCAGGAATAATAGCCGCTTCCCATTTATTGTCTTGAATACTTGTCCATCCATAGTCTCGGTGTTTTCCATTGCTTTTTGAAGCGCCCCTTGGATTTCTTGAGGTTCATCCTCGATTCTTCCTTTGCCATTCTCTGGAATAGCTCATCCGCCTATGGGTATACCAACTGGACCATTGGTAACCATGATAAGCCATCCACGTTCTAGTGAGAAGCCCCCACTTGGTGGACTATCTCATAGTTGTAAGCCTGAAGCTTAAGTGCCCATCAGGCCAGTCATCCTTCCAGTTCCCATAGATTGAGCAGCCAATGCAGCGAAGAGTGGTCTGTCACCACCTTAAAGTGCGTTCCATGGACATACACCTGAAACTGCTTACATGCATAAATGACCGCAAGGCATTCATGCTCAGTCACAGTGTAATTCATCTCAGCAGCTGAGAGTGTCTGGCTCACATATGCCACCGGATGCTTGTCCCCAAGTTCATCTACCTGGCTCAGTATGGCACCAATCGCCATCAACAAAGAATTGATTTAAATTATAAACTCCTGATCGAAATTTGGATATTTCAGGATCAGCGAATTTATTAGATACCGGCGTAACTCATTGAAGGAGTCCTGGGCCTCTTCATTCCGTACAAATCTTTTTTTCGGATTTTTTAATAAATGAAATAAAGGCTCAGCTATTTAGGCGAAATCCCAAATAGATCTTCTGTAGTATCTGACCATCCCAAGGAATACTTGTATGTCTCAGACACTCATTGGCACAGCCATGTGCTCTATAGCTGCTATCTTCTGGGTTTGCAGCTGCAATCCACTGGAGTTGATTATAAACCCCTGGTATTCCAACTCCTGTTTGAAGAAGTGACACCTCCTTGGCTTGATCTTCAGGTTAGCCGCGGATAGTCTCTTAAAATAGCCTCCAAGTGGTGCAGGTGATCAGTGAACGTTCTACTGAACACATTGATATTATCCAGATATACCAGGACACATGACAACTTCAGGTCACTTAATATTGCATCTATAACCCTCTGGAACGTCGCAGGCGCATTGCAAAGACCCTGGGGCATCCTCATCGGCTGGTATAACCCCTGTGAAGTAATAATTGCACATTTTTCTTGGTCTTCTTTTGGCAAGTCAATCTGCCAATATCCCAAGATTACATCCATCGTAGAGAAATACTTTGCTTCTCCTAATCGATCCAGTGCATTGTCAATCCTTGGTAGGGGATAAAAATCCTTCTTCATAATTTTGTTCAGCCTCAGATAGTCAATTACCACCCAATTCGATCCATCCTTCTTCTTCATGATCAAAATCAGACTTGCCCAGGGACTTGCTAACAGAACTAGAAGCCCATGATTCACTAGTTTGCTGATCTCATCCTCCACTACCACTTTAACAGCTTTTGATCTTTGGATCGGTCTCATCCTTATCATTAGATTTTCCCCAGTATCAGCCTTGTGAATTATGTCTCATGCGCATCTCAAATTGTGGTTGTCCTGAGTGAATACTTTCTGATATTTTTCAAATAATTTGAGCACCTCCTCCTTCTGCCCTTCCAGCAGATCTATGAGCTGCTCCCTATCAACCAATAGGTCGATGCTTTCAGCTGCCCCAGCCAGTAATCCTGTTTCCTCAAGAGACCCAAAATCATGAATATGTCACAATTCTGCCATTGGGATTAAATGATAAACGCGATGATTTGATTTCTCTTTTCTTCATCAGTTTTTTTATAAATTCTCCAAGAGAACTCATATTTCTCTATGGCTGGTATTATTAACCCGTGAGCCACCCATAGCTCCACTCTGGACTTCTTCCAGGGGCTTCCAACTTCTCCATACAACAGCTCCGGAATCTCTAAAGTCAACCCTGTGTCAACTATCATCTGCAATCTAGCTGGTATGGTTTTTTTCTTCTTTATCCTTAAGGGAATTCCCCAGTTTTCTAGGATTTCCGCCGTCATCTCTAGTCGCTTCCTACCAACTAATTGGTACGGAATTGGATCAATGCCATCATTGTATATAAGATTAATGAAGTTGTTTCTCTGATTTAATGGAACTTCACCGTCTTTCTGGTATACTAATGGTAATGTCAGACCAGGGTGGTCAACATATTATCCTCAAAGTTACATTTAACTCCATACTTCCGCAGAAACTCCGTTCTAGTCAGGATGTCATAGTTTTGGTTCACCAAAACTATCGCTGGCATGGATAGCACCAACTACCTGAATTGTAGTGGCAGCGAACTAAATGCTCCACAGGAAACAGTGGTGTTTGGCCCAGCTGTTCTGTATTCTTTCTTGTGTTCCAGGTCTGGGGAGATCTTCATCCTATTCACCATCTTGGTCAACACAATATTAATGGGCGCTCCACTGTTGACAATCGCCCTCAACCTCACTAGATTTACTTATATCTATATATGTACCCTTGGAGTATTGTAATATAGTATTTACTGAGTGAATTGCGGCATTATTAGCCAAATCTAGGTATGAATAATCTGCGCCAATAATTTAGGAAACAATTCCTTTATCGCGCCTAGGGGGATCAACAGATTGGCCTCATCTAAATGAACATCTGCTAACTCATCAAGATTATCAGCGGTCTGAATCTTCTCCACCAGTTGCTGGGCGTATGGCCAGGCAACTTTCTAATTTATCTCGTGGTCAATCTTCTTTGCCCTGACTCTGGTCACAGCATTTATATCCATGTTGACCACTTTGTATAGCTGATCCTGCTTGTCATCTATGAACAGATCGCTAATGTCTATATTTTTATTCATGATATTGGGAGGAACAGGTTTCTCCGCCACTCTAAAATTTCCTTGTCTAGGCAACGGGATCTTTTCCCTTAATCTTTGGCAACTGCTGCTCTTTAACCTGGACCACGTTAATTTGATCCTTCAGCTTTTTTCAGTGTGCGGCAAAATGTCCTTTTCCACCACAACGAAAACAGACCTTCTCAATATTATTTAGCCTTCTGAAGTCTTTGGGCTTATTTCCTGGCACAGATCAGTTAAAAGTCTTTTTTGTTCCTTCGCTTCCCTTCATGGGATTCAGATTTTGGACTGGATTAGACTTGAAGCTACTATTTGGGGCATCGAATGTCACTCCCAAATTCTTCAGGTTATCTACCATTTGTGAGGTAGTTATTTCAGTTGCAAATACAGAAGACATCATTTTATGCAAATTGCAATAGGGCCAAAGGGCCGCTTGCAAAGCGATTCTTGCATCAAAGTCATCTAACACTATTGCTCCAGCCAGGATTTGTGACTCCTGGTAAAATTGATCCGTGAAGCTAGCAAGAGACACATCTTTATGGAATTGAATTCCCATAAGTGCTTGCTTACGTTTTGATATGTGGGTTGGACTCCTGAACTCCTTCATTATGGCCGCTTTAGCCTCAGCATACGACCAGCTGTCCCCCTCCAAGTGGGGTGACATTAGGTTCTGGCAGTCCATGTCCAAACAGTTCATGACCATTGATGCCTTTTGATGATCCCTGTATCCATTCATAGTCATGTCAAATAGTCAGAAAAATGCTGGGGCGTTATCCTGATGGAATGTTGACAATTTTGGTGTTGCTTTAAATTCCTTTGAGTCAATTTGGGCCAATTCTCTTGGTTCAACTACTTGGCTCACTTGAGGAGTGACTTTGGGCATCATCTCCTGTTGGGCATTCTCCTTTCCGATCTAAGGAAAAGAATGTTGGAGGTATTATTGTTCTCGATTCTGCTGTTATGATTGGGCCATCACCTGTCCAATTTTTAAATAATATTGTGGATATCAACAATATGAGTACCCACACTGAAAAAAATCCTAATGGATTCTTGGTGGAATCCTAACAACTGGAAAGATAAAATTTATCATAAAAATCAGCTTAAAAAGGTAAATATTAATAATAGAAATACTCTGACTCCTCAGTCAAATACAAGGAGTATAATATCGCATGGATTGGAACCTCTGCAAGGCAAGAGGATGTTACCCTTCGATGATTGGGTACAAGTTAACCAATTATTATCATCCAAGTCTAACCACCGTCAAGGTGCAAAGATTTTACTCGAGGATGATAGGGTAAGCATTAACAATCATTACCCTCCGAGTCTGACTACAGCCAAAATACCCAATCATTACCATCCAAGTCAGACCACCACTGAGGTGAAAAGATTTTACTTGCTGGTGATTGGATATGATTCATCAAATCATTACCGCACGGGTCAGTTTTACCTCTAAAAAATTTTATCTTTGATCTGATAGGCCAAAAGCCTATATTCCCTAATTTAAAAGACTGATCTTTGCATTCTTTTGCCTCAAATATCGATGGTATCAAAATTTGAACTAGTTTAAATAGGAAAAGCTAGTATCAACAAAGGGACCTTTCTTGGTTTTGCCCTGCCTGTTTAATAAAAAATATAAAAAACCAAAATAAGTATTATTTTATACTTTTAATAAAAAGTAAAAAAAATCTCATTTTAATATATTATTTGTGGCGTCCATTGGCGGATTCCACAAATTGGTGCTCACTACAGGGGTTGAGCCCCCTGCATACTTCAATAAGTATTTAAAAAGAAATGGAAAGTGTCACCCGTTTGGTGTGAAATGGGGAAGAAACTGAAGAAGATGATCGCATGGATAGTCCTACTGCTCTAATATTTGAAGAAAAACAATTTGAACCTATATTAATACCTGAGTCTCATTGCATCACTTGGCCAGCCACAGAAGCTGTGAGAGATCTTACTCATGGCATCCTTAATCCTGGTGACATTGCATCTCATGAATGAGCGTCGTTGGTAGAGGAATGCCATTTTTTTCTCTATGAGACTAGTGTCCTCCCAGAAACCTATAGTCAGCTCACAAATTTGACCACCTATGTATGCAAGTTTGCTCAATCTTCCTTGGTCCATATGATGCATCTCTTAGCCGGCCATCATAAAGAGCTTCATTGACACCGAGATACCCATTCAGCTCTGAATTTACCCTATGACAAGTTGTATCAACTGACTTCTGAACATTTTGGAGCAGTTAGATCTGGTGTGGAAGCCAATCGCAATTTCTTCATTCAGCTGCATGATCAATTTGCTACCATGGACACTGGGATTATAAAGTATGTTGAGGAGGCCATGAAGATCTTTAGGGATGAACTGAATGCATCCTCTGCTAACACCTGCTTATTGTTGGAGGAGTTTTCAAAAGAATTCAAAAAGCAAATTGAGCAACCACATCGTGACTTGTCAGCGCCTGACACTGTCCAAAAAAAGGAATATGAACAGCGCGTGGCAGAAGTGGAGAGACGGTTAATTCAAGCCTTCTGGCATGTGGATGAGCTTGAATGTCATCTGTCGCTTGAACCATCTAGCGCCACTACCACCCTCGCGGCCAAGGTTGTTCAGCTAGAAAAGGAGCTAGCTCCCAAAGCGTCGCTGGAAAATACCAAATATTTGGCACGTCGCCTGACTGAATGTGAAATCGAAGCAACAAGGATGAAAGCTTCTCTGGAAAGCCCTGGGCTGTTAAAGGAAATATATAGTCAACTAACGAAGGTCAAGTGGAAGTATGAACAGATTAAGGAGGGGGTACAAGGCCCCAGCTCCCACTCTCATGATGATGAAGAGTGTAAAAATATAAAGAAGAGCTGAAGAACCACGTGAAAGCCGTGGAAACTGCTCAATTAAACCTAAGCTCAATGATATCACAACTTTGTTTCCAAGTCTCTGCAATGGAGAACCGAGTAGAAGATCTTGAAACTCAAAAATCAGGGATTGAAGCTCAACTGAGACTATGTAAATCTGGGCCCCTAGAAGCCCTCTCTAACATGGAAACCCGGCTTGAAGCCATGCATGACCAGTTTGATCATCTTTCATGGGCCTTTGATCAGTACAGCTACTGCTCTGAAACCTCGGAAGCAGAAGCTCCAGCTACTCATACCCTTTCTGGGAATGACTATCATTCATTCAAACTGACGTTCAAAGACAAGTTTATCCCTGGCGAGGGTAGCATTTCTTCATTTTTATATGTTTACGAAGCAGCTATGGAAGGGGCGACTGATCGTCAGAAGGTCAAGCACATCCTTTCCTGTCTGGGCTGCATGGCACAGGAAGTGATGGTTCCACATATGGATGCTCTTAGCACCTGGTCTGAAGTTAAAGAGGCTCTCATAAATACGTTCGGCTCAAAACAAGCTTTAAGCATGAAAAAGCAAGCCTTTATGCGCATGAGTATTCAAAAGGGAGAATCAGTGGCCACTTTTGCGGAATGATTCTATATGGAAGCCCAGATGTTGTTAACCTCAAAGATGCTGCCTCTGGATGATGCTATAGCTGCCGTTTTGACTGGAGTGGCTACTTACCCATCGCTCGCCATGCACATCACCTCCGTCAAACGCTATTTCCAGACCATTCAAGACATAAAGGAAGCGTTAATAGATGTTGCCGATTTCCACAAGGCCAAAGTTCCACGTGGAGCAGTATCTCGCCCTCGTGTTTTAACCATTGAGGATTCATAGCCTAAGTCTCGGGCCTTAGCTATTGAAGACAAGAGGGAGCCCCTTCAGATAATGGGCTCTAAAAAACAAAGCCCCAAAGCAACCCGTCCTGAATGATCTTGGTGCAAATACTGCAATAAGTTTGGCCACATGGAGGCTACGTGCTGGAAAAAGAAAGCTGACGCTGAGGAACAGGAGCAGGGAAAGAAAATGTCAGCATAGGGAAAGGCACACCTACTGCTGACAAACCTCATATGCCTAACTCACTTAAACAACTTATGCCACCCCCTCGCGTTACAAACACCCCAGGGGATGATTCTGGGGAGGATACGGATGAGGTTAGCTATTATGTTGTAGGAACCCCTGCTGAAGTGGAAGTCTCCAATCGCTTGAATGCTGGAGGAGTTGATGAGGCCACTATACCCAAAGAGATGTATCTCTGCCAAGTCTTAGGGGAGCCAATCGTCATTGACACTGCTAGTGATGCAGATGAGGTGGTGTCTCATCTTATCCACCCTATCCAACATGGCCACACCATGAAAACTATCCAAAAAAATTACCCCAAGACCACATGCCAATTAATCTCCAATTTTCATCTTAGGGAGGTCTTAGAAACTATCACCCACTTTTGGGGGATACTTACAAAGGTCAAAGTGGTTATTAAAAAAGTTTGGGTGATGGCCATCTTAGATACAGGCTCCCCAGTGAACGTAATCTCCTCCAAGCTGATAAAAAAGATTAAGCTTGCACCTGACTTGTTTACAACCAAGACTATGGAACCACTGGCCCAAACAACACCCGCACGCTGGGTGCTTAATCATCCCTTCCCATTCATGTTGGGAAGCTCATCCTATTGGCCCCTGCCGTGGCTTTAGAAAACAACGATTATGATATGCTTATAGGCATGCAGTTCATGATCAAATATGATGGCATTATCAATATGAAGCAAGGGATCTTATCATTGCTCAATTATTAAGTTCCCTTAGTTCTAGCCAATAATGGACCCAGCAAGAAGGAGTCCTCCTGCATGTACACTAACCCCACGAAAACTGTAAAAAAAACTGGTTGCCAATAAGCTCCGCAACACCCCTACCAACATTCTTGAGGGGGGCAATTTCAGACATTCTCCTTTCTGATCTAAGGAAAAGAATGTTGGAGGTAATAGTATTCTTGATTCTGCTCTTATGATTGGGCCATCACCTGTCCAATTTTTTAAATAATATTGTGGATATCAATGATATGAGTACCCACACTGAAAAAACCCTAGTGGATTCTCGGTGGAATCCTAACAACCAGAAAAATAAGATTTATCATAAAAATTGGCTTAAAAAGGTAAACATTAATAATAGAAATACTCTGACTCCTTGGTCAAATATGAGGAGTATAATATCGCATGGATTGAAACCTCCACAAGGCAGGAGAATGATACCCGTCAATGATTGAGTGCAAGTTAACATATCATTATCATCTGAGTCTAACCACCATTAAGGTGCAAAGATTTTACTTGAGGATGATAGGGTAAGCATTAACAATCATTACCCTCCGAGTCTGACTACAGCCAAAATACCCAATCATTACCATCCGATTCAGACCACCACTGAGGTGAAAAGATTTTACTTGCTGGTGATTGGATACAATTCATCAAATTGTTACCGCACGGGTCAGTCTTACCTCTAAAAAATTTATCTTTGATCTGATAGGCCAAAAGCCTATATTCCCTAATTTAAAAGACTGATCTTTGCATTCTTTTGCCTCAAATATCGATGGTATCAAAATTTGAACTAGTTTAAATAGGAAAAGCTAGTATTGACAAAGGGACCTTGCTTGGTTTTGCCCTGCCTGTTTAATAAAAAACATAAAAAACCAAAATAAAGTTTATTTTATACTTTTAATAAAAAGTAAAATATCTCGTTTTAATATATTATTTGTGGCGTCCATTGGCGGATTCCACATCTCCAAAATAGCATTAAACGCAGGTGGCATATTTCTCAGGGTATTCATCTTCTCAAGTATTTTATGAGGACTTCTCTCTTCAGCATCATTGGCCATATCAGGCTCACATGCACATCAGTGGGCTTTCAAGTCCTTAACTTCTTTCGTCAACTTCTTGATATCTGCACCAAACTTTCTCGAATGAATGCAATCTACTTCTTGCTCCATTTTCAAGTATAGGACCTCTTGAATGAGGTCTCCTTCTTTCTTCTTTAATGAGTTTACTTTGCTGAGTAACTCGTTCCCAAAGTTGGCTACATTTTCTACTCCTTCCTCCACCTTGGTGACTTGCTCTTCAAAGGCCACAAACTCCTGATGTTCCACTGAGTTTAAGGCATTCTGATTCACTGTGGTGATCTCAGTCCACAACTTGCGCATTTCTTCTTTATATGACATTAATAATAGATTCTTTACTCAATTACCCCTGTAGTGAGCAAAAACTTGTAAAAATTTACTTAAGGGTTGATTATTGGTCATTAACCCAGTAATCTTTTTACTGCACAGGTTCAGTTTCCTCATGCAAACCACATTGTATAGAATATATTATCCAATAATAGTATGGATACTATTATCCGTAGTTGAGTTTGAACTATTATTTGGCCCAACGCTTTGGCCAGTACTTCCAATTAAATACTTGATAAGTTGTACTCATAGGAATTTGTTCCCTATATTACTGTCCACTTAATTTTCGTTAAGATCCCCTGATGACAGTCTTTTTGGCCCAACACACAGTCAGCAGATATCCCTTATTGTGGTTCACTTTGTCTCTAGATCCCTGCTCAGATCTCTACTCTTTTCTCTGAGAGTCTTCCAATTATTGCCTTCTGCAATAATATCCTTGATATGGAACTTCACACTGGATGCTGATAGTCTAACTATACACCAAATCAACAATATTATTAATTCTAATAACACTAATAATATTGACAATAATATTTTTGGTAATGATAATAATCTTGGTAATAATGCTTTTTTATTATAGTGAATCCTAAGGAATTATATAGTAGGGGATCTGGCCATCTAACCCTCAGTTGACACATCTTTGATGAAATGGCAGCCGTTGCCATTGAATCACCCTTCCTCATCTTGGCAGTGATGGTCTTCCCCATCCTGGATAGGATTCCGTTGTTGGACATTTTGAGACCTCAAATGGAAAGATTCAAAAACATGTCCCTAACATTTTCCTCTCAATCCAAGCGAACCAACCATAATTATTTAGCAACCTGCTTAGTTAATGGGACTGTTTAGCCATTATGGCAGGTCACTTCACCAACCAATTAATTTGCTAGTTGCAGCTGGCATCACTCGCCTTGCAACTCACTATTCATTCCCAATCAGTCAGTGATGAAACCTGACCGATCCCAATTGGTACACCTAATAGTTAATCACTTTCAGATGCCCCTATTTCATCAGCCACTCCGCCTAATGAGATATTAGGTATTCATCCGGATTGATCCCTGATGGATATGACCAGGTGAATCTCCCAAAATCTTTCAAACGTAGTTCCTCCAAAACTTGGGCCAACCAATTTACAATTCACTTCGCCTTAGGGAATTTTCCCTAGCGACGCCAGGTAATCTAGCAGGCTGGGAATATGGGCAAAAATCCCAACAGGGGTTATGTTGGACTTTTGCCCTCATGGGTCTAAGAAAAGAAAATATTTTGGGTCAAAATGGGCCAACATGGGGAAATTTTAAACATTTACAAGTTTCTGATGGTAATGAGAGTGAATTAAATGATCTGAACAATTTTATCAGCCAAAAGACCCTGGCTAAGTGTTGGTGGAACCCGCAAATTGGGGTAACATTATTACAAATACTAAAAGGGCAACTAACATAGGTCCAGGCAGTTAAATTTCCCCGACCAAGAGAGGGAACCTGGGGAGTCCATTGGAGGTTTCTTCCCCAGACATGTCCAGTTCCCTTCAAGCATCTACATGGGGACAACCCCTTTTATAGGTTTGATGGGGTCCCCCAAGGTGCAATGATTTTATCAACCAGGGATTAGTTGAAACTTCTTAATTTTTACCCCATAGGTACATCTTGGGAAAAATTGATTCCACATTCATCGCTCAGTCAAAGTGAAGCGATTTTTCTGAGCTCTGATAGGCTAGAATCCCATATTTCTATATTTGGATCAGTCTAAGTTGTTCCAAATTTATAATTGAATTTCCCTCAACACTCAATACAGTTAAAATACTGAAGGTTCTGATATCAAGAGGGTTCATTTTTCCATACCCCCACTACACTTAATAAAATTATTAAACCCTACAACTTTCTAGTTTTTAGTGTCTATTTGATTTTATTAATTAAGTGGTTTTAGTCCCCTCAATTGTTGGAGTTTAGTTTTTAATGCATCGAGCGAGCTTCACCTATCCTAAATCCAACTCTGCCTGACATAAATTCTCTAACTGATTTATCCAAAATTAACAATTGGCTGTATGCTGAAGTTGCCAAAAAAGAGCTAGCTGAATGGTCAGCCATCCGCTGGTTACTCCACTCAGCACGAAGTTGATTAGATTTGAGTTCCATGGTGTCAGAGTGATCAGTAATCTGCTGCTCTAACAGAGTAACCCGGTATTTTATCTAAGCCACTGCCATTTTGATTCCTTCCACCCAATCAGAATTTTACATCATAAAGCGCTTGGAGTTACTACCAAGCGTTATGACATCCCATATCCATTCACCTGAAAAACTACAACGGTCTATCAATTCGCCTATTACTTGGGAAAACTCATGATTCAATTGTGGGACTAGTTCATCAAGCCAATGGCGGATGCCATGGCACAAATATCTGCTTTAACTAACGCCCCCTGAATCTTTAAGAAAATGTAATTAAGGCGTTCTGAGTAGTAGATAAGTTTCATTATGCTGTGCCTGTACAAAGAACATGCCTTTGCTGATCTCAATTTTATGTCAGGCCAACACATGCAGTAGTTGGCAGATAGAAGGCTGAATGTATGCAACTAAGTATTCCTCAGCTCCATGTGTGCTTAGCCGGTGAGACAACCCCATTGTGGTAGTGTCAAAGTAAGACATTTACAATTTTTAATGGGATTCTTAGTCCCGTTGATTAAAAACAGACTCAGAGCATGTTCCCCAAATCTTCTTCATAGAGGCGTTAACCCCTCTAGAGCCATTACATAATACCCTGTAGTTGCTGAGGGGTTACATTTGTGGACCTTCCCTGTTAGGCTGACTCCAACGCGGGACAAGAAGCTAACTGCAGTTTCATCCTACTTTACTCATCCACTGTTTTCGTCACTGTGCTTAATATTGTTTCCTCATTAGATGTCTCCATTGTTTCCCTGGAGTATCAGTTGTGAAAAACTATTAGATTCTGTCATAATTAGTGAGGGCTCTCCATAATGCCATAGTGCTATTGTACTGCAGTTGACTAGTGACCTCTGTAGTGAGCACCACCTTTAACTTTTGGCAGAATCACTTAGATCTACTACACTTGTTCATATGTTAATCACCACTTAGTAACGGATGGAAGTAATTAAGATCGCTGATCCTTTACAATAAATAGCAATTTAAAATATGGATCTTTCGCCCCAACTGATACTTTCTATTATATGTAATACCACAGACTATTTCTGATAGCTACTGTACCCTCCCTTCTTCTTGTTCTTTCGCTCAACTTTTATCCTCAGTATTCCTAGTCAATTTCAACCCTTCTGCTTGGTAATTTCTATTTATTAGATTTTTAAGGGTTTTTCATTCTATTTTAGTGCTTTGGTGGAATTTCCTCAAATTTCCAGACTAACAATACTTCGCTCAATTCACTTCATGTTGACATAATCTTCTGCACAATCTTGAGGCTCACCCTTACACATATAACATGACTATTGGATGTATTACTTACTGTCCAGTTATATTAATCTATCAACAACCCTCCTTACACTTAAAGGAGTTGCTTCTCCACAGAGGTCATTGTTAATTTTCCCAACTTAATTGGCCTCTTTCTTGTCCTTCATCACTAGATCTTTTAATGCAATGAAATTGACCTGTAACACTAAGTTAAACTTCTGTTTGAATTTTTCTAGTTCCGTCAAATCTTTAAAAATTAGTTCTTATAAGACATTTTTGATACAATATTTTTATTAAAATTAATTAAAACTCAAAATTCCCCCTAGTGTGAGCACCAATTGTTAAATATTTGGGAGCCGTTTAGTCTTTTCTGATAGAAATCACTTCAGCAACCTCTACTAAAAGCATTGGTTCTTTGTATGTGCGTTGTTTAATTTGTTAATAATAACATGGGGCAATAACAGTATAAAGAATACTCTAGTTGAGCTTCTTTTAGCCAAGATGGATATTAGGTCCATTGCCAACCTGGTGCTTGTTCTAATCTTGAAAGTTTACTATGAAAATCTGTAGGGACTTATTTCCTCTTTGATAGGACTTAACCTCAGCTCAGAAACAGAGGTTATTCCAATCATTTTTCAAGATTCAGAGTCCGCTGAGATCACAGTAATAATATAGACAAAGGACCTTCTTGTCCTTCCAACTCTAAATCCAAGAGCATAAAGTCTAAATTATAAAACTTTATAGGAAAATATTTTATCTTTATCTGATTTACTAAGAAAGAACTAGGAGAATTTATAGGGAATTAGGATCATAACTTGGCTGGTGCCTCTATATATATGGCGGCTGTTGCCAATGAATTAACACTCTAGGGTCGCACAAATGACAATATACCTTATCTGTTTCAATTGGATTCACTTGCTGACTCTCAATGTAACTCATCTGATTTGAAATGAAGGACATGACCCACCTTTGCTCAACCCTCATTAAATTACCTTAAATAGGTAACAACCAGCTTAGATAAGGGGACTCTTACCCATAAACAGCAGGTTGCAATTCTGAAAAGGTTAACTCAAAAGATGCTTTATTACAGGTGGAAAAACTCGCCAGAAATTTACAAATCTCTTAGTCAATCAGCAACTGAACCAAATTGACTCCTAAAATTTAATTATGTTACCAATAGAAAAATTGACAACCTAATAATATGTTTATTGTCAGGTCTCATCCCAGATGAGGATTAAGTAATCTGACATATTGATCTAATGAGATTGTAAAAGAGAGTTTCTGTAACTATCATTCCCAGAGAAGTGGTGTAGGATGCACAACCGCACCACCAGGGAACTATCTGTTAGCAGGATTGGAAACAAGGCACCATGGATGGTGCTGGAGCAGAAGGGACCCAGATCAAGGATTTACAACGCGTTATACAGGATAAGATGACCAATAAATAACAAAACTTGGGTAGATCTAAATGGGAGTCCATGACCAAATGTAGATTGGTGCTAGGGGTCTTAGATTCTTCACTCTGGAAGAAACCAGGGAGTCCCAAAGGTGCACCAGAAACTTTAGTTAATTGAGATAAAATAAAGTGGCCAACGTTGTTGGAGACCTCCTCAAAGAGGTCCCACACAGATTTGCCCAAGGAACCATATTTTTCTAAAAAAAACATAAGATAATGGGGAATGTTTATTGAAAGAAGTTGACCAACGAGAATGGTTGGTCTTATTGAAACATATTTAAGCAATTTGGGGGAATTGTCCAATGGAGGAAGCGGTGATAAACCCTGGTGCATCAATAAGTGCACTCTTCCATCGCCAGGGTACTAAACCTTGAGATTGACTGAACTTGAGTGATTAATTTGCAAACATGGCTGACCCAATTTTGAAATTACAAAAATTGAACTATATTTGAAACCCCGTTTGCTGATTAAATGAACTAAACCATCGCCATTAATAATATAGCTAGTTTCTTTTAATGCTTTTGCCTTCACACAGGGCTGAGTATTGCGCATATCCCCTAGGCTGACCTGGGCATAACTGACCTGAACCCAGCGCTGGTATAAGGTGTGCTTGAGGTTAGGAAGGCCTGCCAACTTCACCTTTTTGGCCTCCTGATGACAAGCTTTATTGTTGCATTTGGTACCCTCAATTATGTCATCAGGCCATGACAGGAGCAATCCCAGAGAATTAACTAACATTTGTTCAGGACACACTCTAAACAAAAATTTATTGTACATAATCAATACCTCTAGTATCTACTAGCGAGATGAATCCCCTGGTGGATAAACAGATGAATAATTGATTAAGTTGGTTAATGCAGTCATATTGAAATCCCAACAGCTATTCAGACTAATATGAGTATACAAAGAGAATTATAAGAAATCAAAGAACCCCAAAGTAGGGCTAATAGATTACATGCTGTTATTTTATAATATTATCTGTAGAGGAATGAGGGGAACTTTTGAGGTTTTCTGCATTATAAAGCAAGTTTATAGACCACAAGAGTGAGTAAAACAAAAAAATTGTAATCAGATAGGATACCATGTGTAATTAGCCTTTTTTTACATTTTGTAGAACATCCAAGTGTTAAAATGGTCGTAAAATAACCAAAAGTTGTTATGCTGTATGTATCAGTTGATAACGTATTTAACACTATAAAAAAGGCAGATAGATCATAACCTTAGATAATAAAAGCTCTTATCTTGGATTGTATATTGTTTTTCACTTAAGGACAAACATTTTATATCTTATTAGGTGGAATTTAAGTATGTTATAATTGAAAAAATCATGGTCTCTCCAGTTTAATTCACTAATAGAGCACTCATTAATGATGTGCACTATTGTTCCATGATGACCATATACTGTGCTTGAAGATTAAAAAGCATTTGGCCTCTAAGCAGTTTGGTATATAAGCTGTATAAATTTTGACATATGAGAGCTAATTCGTGGTTTATTTAAATGAGTTTACAATTCTTACCTGTGTTTTGAGACTTTCATTATAGTAAATATGGTGGATCTGTTAATTTGAAACCTGATTATTAAGATATCACATTCTTAGAACATGTACCATGGTAGATAACTTTTTGTGGTGTTAGAACATTTAAAATTCTAGAGCGTCCTCTTTGAGTGACTTGACATGCTAAAAATATATCTTGACTATTTCTGATACTAGTAACAGACGTTTATATGATTTATAGCGCCATGTAACCCTGAGGCTAAGGGGTATGACGACATAAAGATAAACAAGGTGTCTTATCGAGGTTATGAGGAGCCAATTCTCTTGAAATCAAGTGCTAAATAGATCTTTGGTTTATCAAAGCAAACTATAGCCAATTAAATCTCTAGATTTATTAAACTCAAAGTAATATAATATAAAAATGAACTCAATTATCTACCATTTTTTCTTGGTATATATATGTTAAATGAGCTATATCATAAAGAACATGGTAAAGCAAGGTCAGAGTAAAAATTTTGAATGATATGATCGACATTATCAAACAGGGCATAATGGCTTTATAGCCTCCAATAAAGAAGGCATCAGAAGCTTTAATCAAAAAGTAAAGTAAGAAATAAATTTAGTAGTTTAGCATTTATTCAATAGCATATCTAGTTTTTATTCAATTGAGTGCAAACTAATCTTTATTCATATTATAACAGAAAATATGGAATGTCAAGGAGGTTTTTAGGGAGCATACAAATATGGATAGAAGAAAACATAAAGCATAGTTTAGTTCTAGTACTAAAAAAAGCATATTTAGCCCTTAAAAGCTATCTAATGAAATTATCGGGGCAATTTAAAGTAAGATATACGGTTTAGAACAAATAGAACTGGTAAAAATATATAGGAGCATTTATCAGCTCTATGGCCTAGTAAGTTTTTATTACCTAGTATATAATCTTGAAGGGCGATAGCGGATGAATGGTTTGAGAGAAGTTATTATATAAGCTTTAAATTGAGCCTTTGGACTCTTTATTGAAGCCTCATTGATGATATTCAATATAGCAAAATTATTCACTGTAGCCAGATAGCCACATGAATTTTCTAGAAATTCACAGACTTAAATAGAATTTTTAATATCAAAAAGAGTAAGAGAGCTAAGTTAGTTAGGTAATAAATAAGTTGCAGAATTAAGATCTTTTTATAAGCACTTAGGTAAATGCAATGCTGCTTTGATAGTTTAAGTGTTTTTTTCAGCCTAAGCTATTCAATTACAAAAATCATCAGATCAAATAGATCTGGACTGATGTCAAGCCATCATGAGTTGGAGGTTATTATTTATATGATATATAACTTTTGTATGAGTAAATTCAGTAGAAAAAAATACGCCTAGAGGTATACTTTTAAATCTGAGAAAATAAAGTTAACACGACTGAGTATGATTATTATAATGTAATTTAAAAATTTATTTTACTGCCTAATGTTTTGGCATGATCAAATCATCTTATTTGTATTTTAGAAGGTATATATTTTTGGTCAAGAAATATACTATGTATGGATTCTGTGGATGGGAATATGTACTCAACAATTTGGCTTGCTCGTGATTGTACCCTAGTTAGTGGTTGAGGTTTTTTGTTTGTAAACAAATATGTTCATTATAAACTTTTTCTTTACTCTTCAAAAAGTTAAATTTACTAAATTAGTAAAGATAATTATCAGCTATCACTTATTATTCTTGGGCTTGATTCTAGCATGTGGCTCCAAACTTTTGGCATGAAATTTTCTTGTAGCTGATATATCCAGAATAAATTGATTTTGAAAGTACTATAATTAAGTTTTGGTTTTACTTTTACAGTGTTAACAATCAATCGAATGGAACATTCTATAAAGCATAGAATAAAAGGATAAGCTCACAATATAGGCTAACTGAAACCTTAGTTTAAGCAAAACTATGGTGGGGTAACTTGCGGAAAAATTATAAAATAGTATTCGAGGTGGGTCAAACTTGGGAAAAATATACCACACCGGTAATTTTTCTAGCCAGTACAGGTTTCGAACTTGCATTAAACAATACCTGCACTAGGGTGGAAGCAGGAATTACCCTACCAGGCTAACCACTCCTTTGTGGAAAAATTATAAGCTAGATAAATTTTCATATGATAAACTCTTAAGTTAACTTGCTATTTTTGTCGCATGACTTTTTGGTGTTGGTATCAAGTAATTGTTATCATAATTTTTAGCTTAACGATGTTAACTTCAAAGTCAAGCGTTTGGTAATGTGGCTACAATAAAAACTGCACTGATGTTTAAGATGCTAGTTTGATCACAAAACGGATAGATGCGTAGTATAAATATATAAAAGTCAACAAAGTTAGGAATAAAATGAATTTGAATATCAGCCCCCTATTAACCATGTTTGCTTCGGTGGCAAAGGAAGGCAAGAATCGCATTGAACCAAGTAAAATAGTTGAAGGATGCACTTCCGTTGTCCATGTCATTGTTGAGGATGCCTGTGTGATAAGAAACGAAAAAATCATTATCAGTTTCAGTTCAGATTACGTTACTGCGGGAGGTTTTATCATCGCACGTAACGTACCAGGATGGTATCTTAAGAAGATAAATCAGACACCCAATCTTCTGGTATATTACAACAATGGGTTTGATGATGGCAAGAAACTCAACGCATCCATCTCCATCATTCCACCCAAAGTTCATAATGAACTTGTTTTCTTAATCTGTGCAAAGTGCCAAGAAGGGTTCATTTACTTACACAACGGTGATGATCACAACTTAAAAATTGACGTCGTCCCCATCCAAGTTTTGTACGAAGAGTATACCAGCCTTGTTAAAGTGGTCAAGTATTTCAAAAAAACCTTAAATCATCTTACATAAATTAGCAGTTTCTTATTGTTAACTAAGTAGCTCTATTTACGCATATTATTGAATTTTATACACTTAATATAATATGAAAGGGTGCTGCCTAACGAGATAAATTTTAATATTTACTTCATTTTTGAGCCTAGATAGTTGTCAATGCGAAATTAACAGACTTGATTGCACTTAAATTTTGCATAGTAATTTTTAATTTATTTTATCATAATATAAAAACATGCTTACGGCTGTTTCCCTGTTGCAAAGAATATTTGTGCCACAGTTGGTTGGAATTGATTCAATAGTCTGAGATTGGAGTATACCCATAAACAAATTGGACCTATTGAATCAACCAAACACCACCAACCGCTTAGAAAACCCATTTAAACTATCAAATCAGCCAATCACTTACTACTTACTAAAACGATCAACTTAATTAGCTAAATGTCCACCAAAGCTTGGCAAAACCATTTATACTATCGAGTCAACCGAATATCAAACTGCTTAGCAATATCAATATACCAATTAATATTAAAGACATGAAATTTTCACTTCTTACATATAAATTTTTTAATTACTATGAAGTTTGATAGATTAGGTGGATATTCTATTGTTATCTGACCTTAGTAATTCTCAAATTTCATCTTTGGAGTAAGTCTAGAAGTGCATTAAATATATTTAAATTTATTCGAGGCACACCAACTTGGGGACAGACTTACCAATTCAAAACAATAAAGCCCAAAAAATGGGGTGACAAAACAAAAGAAAATAAAGAACTCTAACCAGGAAGGGAGCGGAGTACCACTATCCCACCATATCAGAGGGGAGGGATGACCAGGCAGCTCTTCTTCAGGCACATCATTTATGAAAAATACATATTGGTTGAAGAAGTAGACAAAAGCAGAGAGCAAGGGCTTTGGGGAATCAGTTTGGTGGGGTTGGAGGAGTGTGAGATAACAGTTACTTACCTCAAGATCATATTGGAAGACAGCCTCAACTAACTCTGCAACATGATGTTCAGCTTGAATGTGGGCATCTGGAAGTTGAACCAAGCTGGCAATATTTTGCTGAGTAATTTTAGAGTTTGAGTCAAATGCTGCTAGTTTTGCAACATGCATGACAGCGGCAGTGGCCTCACTAGCCAATTTGGTGATTTAGTCCCATGCTACTTCAGGGAAATCAGGGGGAAGTTGATTGTGCTCAGCCCTTTATGGAAATGATCTATTGATTGTGCCACTGCTTTGCAGAGGTGGTGGCAATGGGGTGAGGCCACCACTGCTAAGGCAAGCTTGTGTAAAATTGAAATGGGATGACATTGGGTTTAGGAGCATATCATCTAAGTGAGAGGGCTTTTCAAAATCAGAATTATAAAATTCAGCCATTCATATTTTCCGGGCATTCTTTATCAGATTCCTCAACCACATTTATGACAATTTTACCTGATTCATCAACCTCATCCAATAGGTCCCAAGGATTTTAGTTCACAAGAATAGTGGATATAGAATTTGGGTGGCTGGTAGTAGGGAAATGGGTTGCTTGAGTGCAAATGGTGGTCCAAGTCTGACTCTGAATGATCAGGTTATGCCCAGGGTGGTGAGTGTGGCTGAAGTGTTTTGGTTGGTGCTTTCCCGCATTGGTAAAATGGGTGAGTATGTTGGGTGGGAGAGAGAAATAAAATATCCCATTCAGATATTTCTGAGACAGGTTCAGAAATTGTAACAAGTGAATTGGCATGGGGGAAGGACCATTTAGAGTGGTCAAGCTCAAAACAAATGGGACAAATATGTTAACTGCTATTGACATAAGCCTAAAAGAAATGCTCTGGTGCTGCAGCAATATGAGCACACAGGGGATTTGTTGGGCAATGGTAGAGTGATTTGGGATGATGGTGGTAGTGGCTCAAGGGGAAGCCAGGCACTATGCATCAGAAGGAACAGTAAGGACTAGGTTGGGCTGAGTGCCATAAGCTAAAAGCCCTGACATCAACCCATCATGCAAAATTTGGGGTGGGAAATGTGAAGGGAGGTTGGCAAATGATACCATCAGTGTGGTGTCATCAGGGAGATGAGTTTAGGTAGTAGGGATGGGGTATTTTTGTAAATGAGAAGAGTCAGTGTCATCACTGCAGCATCCTCCTCTGTCAGGAATCCTATATCAAAACAGCCCTTAAAAGGGTGGAAATTGATAAATCCAGCTGGAGCAAAGGAGCAGTAATGACTTTGATTATTGCTTTGTTGGCATATGAGAATAAACACACATAGTCAATATAGAGGCAAAATCAGATATCAGATCAAGTTAGGGAAAAAGGATGGGGTGAGTCAGGTGGGTGTGTGCAAGGTGAAGCACTAAGTCCAGTGGAGAGACAAATGATCCAGTAGATTTTGGCAGACTATTAGAGCCCATCAGAATGCATTTCCCTGCAGGGTGGAAAATGCTGGGAGGTGGATCACTGCTGCCCCACACTGGTGCAGCAGGTGGAGGATCCAATGACATCAATTGGATAATGGTCATGTCTAGAAGGCAGTAGATAATTTTAACTTTCTTGTAAAATTTGCTCAAAAGTGAGATTGAGCAAAATGAAAAACAAGTGTATTAAATGAAAGATGCAAGATTCCAGGATAAAAAGATGGTGAGTTAAATAAAAGCAAGTAAAAATAAGGAATATCTTTTGTGATTTTTTTTTGAAAAATTTACTAAAAGTATGAAATAATTGATAAAAACGCACTGAAAAGTATTAAATAATTGATAAAAAATGCACTAATAAGTATAAAGTAATTGATAAAAAATGCACTAAAAAGGTATGAGATAATCAATAAAAAGTATGAATAATTGATAAAAACATTTTCAAAGATAACACCATATTTCAAACTGACTTATAGAAATTACCTCATGAATACAAATTAGAGATTATATTGGATTAGGCCTAAGTGTAAACTGTAAGCAACTAAGAATATATATACTCAGCATTGTGTATTCTTAGTTGCTTACACTTAACACTTGGACCTAATCCAATATAAGCTAAAATTTGTATTCATGAGTAAAGTTCTATAAGTCAGTTTGTAAATACGGTGCTAACTTTAAAAATGGTTTTTATTAACTATTCATACTTTTAATTGATTATTTCATACTTTTCTAGTGTATTTTGTATCAATTATTTAATAACTTTTAGTGCATTTTTATCAATTATTCGATACTTTTTAGTGCATTAGCATCAATTGTTTCATAATTTTAATTATTTTTCAAAGTCAGTTCTTTTTTACCCAAATTTTTGAAGCCAGTCAAAATATATATAATTTAAGGAAATTGGTATTTCAATTCAGCTGAGTGGCTTAAGGTTATTTGGATGTTTTAACATGCTCAATGGTTTTTTTCAAGAGGTTGGTGATTAATTTGGTAAGTTCATTTAATTTTTGGCTGAGTATGTAGTTTCTGGTTGATTCAATCCAATAAGTTTAATTGTTTTTGGTTGATTAGATAGGCTAAGCTTAGTTTTAGCCAAGTGGTTGGTGGATTTGGTTGCTTTGATAATCTAAATTAATTTTGGATAGTGATTGGCGGTTTTTTAATTATTCAATTGCTTTTGACTAATTGGTTGGTAGTTTTTGGTTGATTCAATGGGTAAAATGGTTTTGGCTAAGTGATTGAAAATTCAAGTTGATTTGATAACTGTAGTTTTTGCTAAGCAGTTTGATAGTTATAGCTATTCGATTGATTAAAATATTTAACTACTTCCTAACCTTATTGATACATCGCTACAATATTTCTAATTGAGAGAAGAGGCACCTCTATAATATAAAAGCTAAATAGTTGAATAGCATTTAATATTTTAATTGGTATATTAGTGGCAACAGCGAATCTAATTTGAGCCATTAGTATAATCATCAATGGCCTATAACCAGCATCTTGATCAGATCACATTTAGGAATCCTAAGTTGGGCATATCCACTGATGTGACATGATTCAGATATCCTTTCACCATATGAATTTAACAGTGCTTGCAAACTTTTCATTTATATACAAATTTGATTTGAAGCTATTGATCTGCTAATGTCAGATTTAAGTTTATCTTACAGAAAACTAGACTTGAAATTGACCACCATTGACCTTATAAATATGGTTTATTTGAGGTAGGAGGATCATGGGACCAACACTACCATTAAGAAAAATAAAACTACAGTTGTAAAAGAGAGAAAACTTGCATAGGAACCTTGAATTCCCATGGCAGTAGTCTAACTGAATATACCCCCATCATCAGAGATAAGGGTATAAAACAAGGGGCAAAACTTGAGGGTCTTGCGGTGTTTTCCTAATTTTGCAGATATGGTAATAAGCATCAATTTCCAAGAACCATGTATTTTCCATGACTGAATCTTGCGGTGCCATTTACATGTTTTTGATCCAGAGAACCAATAATAGAAGCTGAAAGTTAGATGACTATGAAGGTGTGCCTGTGCTTCAGCCAAAGTGGGGGAAGCCTTGTTGATAGCTTCCAAAATAATAATATAGATGGACCACAATGCTATGGATGCTATCAGGGCTCTGAGCAGTGGGGGAATCGAGGATAGATTTCTCATGGCAAATGGTTCGTGGGTAGGGTAGAATGTACTAGTTGCAGGAAGCTGGAACAGAAGGGAAACTTCCTTACAGATTACCCTGGACGTGGGGAAACCCTCTATTCTATTGATGAGAGTATTATGGCCACCACAAACAGGACAGAGATAGGCAATAGTATTGAATTTATCCGCAGTCCAATATGACCTTATAAGGCACTTCCATATGTGAGCTCTAGTTTTAGGGTGGCATAAGGGGGTGATTAGTATACTCCCAAATCTTCTTCTTCTCTTGTGGGAAGGAAGAGATATATAGAGAATCTTTTTAATTCTTGTAAGTGACCTTATTCCTTGGGCAGAAGGATGTTGGAATCGCAGGCATATTATTGAAAAAGTTAGAGGCAAGATGGGTTTGCACCTTACACTGTGGGTATCAGGTCAATGCGCTGGAAGCTCCAATGAGTGCTTAATAACCCGGAGAATACCTTAAAATTGGTTTGGTTCAATGGGGCCTGCTGCATTAGGCTGAGAGGCCAGATAGTGTATCCAATTACTAAGTGCAGTAAGGTTTGCCAGTCCTAAGGCTCGTGAAAAGTTTCCTCTTGCTGATATTTCACAATGGAGCCATATGAGGTAGAGCACATCACTTGAACAACCCATTTCTTTAAGATTTGGGTGTTTTTTTGATGGTAGTCAATGAGGCCTATGCCACCTGAGGAACATGGGCCAAATATCTTTTTAATCTTGATAGGTGCCCATTGATATCCCAAAACCATGATTGCAATATAGCCCTTAGTAACAAGCTTTTCTCTCTCGTTGCAATCACTTTTGCAACTTATTCAATTCAAGTCTGATTCTAGTTTGATAATCTCGCAGAGGAGATTAGTCTGCACCCATGTCAGGGAGCAGTTGGGCAAGTAAGGTAAGAGGAGCAGGTGGTAGGCCTGCAGCCTCAAACGTTCAAAAACGCCCTGGAGAAACCAGCGAAATAAAAAAAAATATAAAACCAGCGGTCACTATTTCCCCAGAAATCCTCACTTAGCAAGCGCGATGCAACCAGTATATCAACACACCGCACTCCCAACCACTCTCATCGGTGGAATATGGAGTCCATGTGTTTCTGGACATCCAACAAACAGCTTTATGGGAAAAATTTTGTGGGGATGTGCA
Organism: Massospora cicadina; assembly: GCA_022478985.1. NCBI lineage: Eukaryota > Fungi > Entomophthoromycota > Entomophthoromycetes > Entomophthorales > Entomophthoraceae > Massospora > Massospora cicadina. The sequence goes on from JAKSZP010017100.1 coordinate 157,470, forward strand.
CACTTTTTTCCTGACTGTGGTGTACGTCGCACCTCACTCCATGTCATGTGGTTGGCTGGACCTCAGTTTTGAAAACAAGGAGGCAGCAGATAAAGCTGCTGCAGTGCATGTAGTGATCAACCTCCCTAAAGGGCAACAGGTCGTCGAAACCAAACACACCAGATGGACAAAATCCAACCAAATTTTCCTCACATTTGACTTTTTGCCTACTACGGTCAAATGTGCCATTTTGGAGCAGCACCTGAAAGATGGTCTCACTGTATATGGCAAAATACAATCTTTTGAGATGCAACACTTTATGCTGATGCCACACCTGTGCACCGGCAAAGCCATTGCAGTTCTGACCCCAACTGAGGAGATTGCAAAGGACCTAACCCAGATCCTGCACTCCACATATATCAATATTGAAGGCATACCACCCATCCTTTCTGGGTAACCGTGGACAGCGCACCCCCCATCTGCACTCACTGTGATGCGTTCGGCCATAAGGCACATGTATGCCCCACCAAGGAGGGCATCACATTCTAGAAGCACCCCTCAGCAGCCATGGCCAGCGGAGAGGCGCACTATGAACCAACCACAAGCACCAAAGAGGCTTTCCCGTGGGGAGCACAAGGCTGCTACCTACTGGTAAAACCTATCTCCCCTCAAGAGTGGAAGAAGGCCAAACAAGCCCACAGGGCCACGGCCAAGGAAGTGGCCAAAGTCACCTCCACTATCCCACACTCCCAATGCCAGGAGGACATTGAAACCTTTGTGGTGGAAGCAACTCGGGAATCCATCAACCAATCAGATTGGAAAGCCCATGCCGATTGGACCAACCAATCTGAGGATCTGATGGGTGACTCGATCTCACCCAACCTTTGCAACCAAGCTCCAGTTGAAACTGACTTGGTTTCCAACCTACCTGAAAATTTTTTTCAACCCAAATGTTGGTGCACTGAACTCATCTGCACCACAAAAAATTTGCTCACCGTTGGGGAAACAAAAAGTGAAGGCAAAAGCCAACGCAAACCTTTTTGCTAAAATTAACAAAACCACCAATAGCATTGCTGAAAACACCCACACTGCCATGAAGGCCCATGGGGATCTAGAGGAGGCTAGTGGGCCCGGGTGCCCACCCCATCTCACCTAAGGTGCAATGGGGGAAGCCTTCACTTTAAGGATGTTGAATATTGCTGGACTCAAGGCCTCACCATCCCAGGCTAGGAAACTGAGTTTTTTACAAAAAAATTTACCTATGGATATCCTAGCCATCCAGGAGTCCCACTGTCCATGAGGTTCTGAGGATGCTTGGAAAACCATGCTCCTCCCTTCCCTATCCTTTTGGTCAGAGCACTGTGAGGTGCTATTTTGGAAAAACAATTTTTTTAACTTTTTATCATCAGAATCCTTCCTCAATGGCCAAGTCCTCATGTTACATTCTCGTGGGCCAACAAGATGCATGCTATTGTCAACATTTATGCCCCAACCTGTGCACGAGAGCGTCAGGAATTTTTCTCATCAGTCAAATCCCTCCTGCTACCCCCAGACCCTTTCATAGTCGGCGATATGAACTGTTGGCTAAACACACCCACAGACCGTTGGCCTTCCTCCTCCCACGCCCCAGGGTCATGTAGAACTTCGCGTTCTAAAGGCCACCCTTGGGTTAATAGATGCGCTGCCACGGTAAGCCCCACTTCTTGAAAACATGACGCGCCCCCACATCCACAACAGCCAATTAAGGTCCATGACCCGCATTGACCTTATCCTTACGCTGGCGAAATTTCAATCTCACATTTCCCACTTCCAAACAACAAAAATTGAATTCTCCGACCACCAGCTGGTCTTGATAACCTACCACTTACCTGTCACAGTGGCTAAGGCCCCACATTGGTGCAAACTCCGCCCTCCCAAACTTGCATCGCTAGGATTTTCTATTTGGGTGGAAGAGGCAACTTTGGCAAAAGAGTTTGTTACACCGTTTTACACAGACCCAATTTCCACATGGTCAGCCTTCAAAAAGGATACCATCCGCCACTCTTGCCACCTCTCCTCCCAATGCTCACGAGCCACATTGGCTGTCATTTAGTGCACTCTGGCAGAGTTGGCACACCTGGAGTTCAACATCCCAGCCACAGGCTACAGCCCTGCATGGGGCCAGAAGTGGGCGGAGGCAGCCACCCACCTCAACGCACTCGAAAGGCAACACAAACATTGGGTTTGTGTTCAGTACAGGGCCAAATGCATTACAGAGGGCGACAAGTGCACCACATATTTTTTTAAAAAATTCTTTGCACCATGCCAGAGCGTGGCCTGCACACAGGTGCAGAGATCAGATGATTCCATCGCGGATATGCCAGCTGAAGTGGCAATCAAAATACAAAAGTATTACTCCGAGTTATACCAATCTGACTCAATTCAGCTGGCTGAAGTGGCAAAATTTTAAACTAAACCCACATCTGCACCATTTCCCAATACCCAGAATTAATAAATTTGGTTACTCTGAATGAACTCTGGACAGCCATCCGTGGTGCACCAAATCGGAAATGCCCAGGCCCAGATGGCATTCTATATGAATTCTACAAAAAGTACTTCAAATATATATCCCCACTGCTGCTTGCCTCCATTAACCAGAGCCTTCTGGAAACGCGCCTCCTACCAGGAGGACAAGAGGCCTTCACCATCACACTCTTTAAGAAAGGGGACAAGCTAGACTTAGCCAACTGGCGCCCCATTTCTTTAACCAACACAGATACAAAAAGTTTAACTAAAATCATGGCTAACCGTTTAGGGATTGTAGCATCTGCATTATCTCCTCAGAACAATTCGGTTTCATACCCAGAAGGTCGATTTGGGACAAAGTGCACTCTGTGGCTAACGCATGCCAGTCCACAGCCTCTGGGGCACTTTTATTCTTGGACCAACAGAAGGCCTATGATAGAGTAAACTGGGAATACCTCAGGGCTTGCCTCCATCAATTCCGCTTACCCCCTCGCTTCATCAACTGGGTAATGCTGCTCACAGAATCTGTAACAATGGCAGTGCGTGGCCCTAGCTTCCTAACGGAAGTAGTCCACCCTCAAAGGGGCTTACGACAAGGGGACCCCCTTAGCCCACTCTTATACAACTTCATCCTTGACCCACTACTTCAAAACGTGAATGCCCACCTCACTGGGGTCCATGTACCAGGCCAAGCCCCAGTCAATATGATGGCGTTTGCAGATGACTGTGTGGTTGGGGTGTCTAATAATAAAGACGCAGATGCGCTTGAAGCTCTAATCCAGGAGTATTCCCAGGTAAGTAATGCTGCACTGAATGCTTCCAAAACCGAAATCATCCTCCTTGGTTGGTATCAAACCTGCTGGGCCCCAGCGACCAGTGCCCAGCCCAGCCCATCTGCTCGCACACATGCTCGCCCTCCCTGCTCACCCCACACCGCCCCACTAGTGCTCCCCTTCGTGCCACGCCCTACCATAGGGCCTGTCCGCCATCTGGGTGTGTGGGTGGAGGCAGGCGGGTATGCATCAGCAGTAATGAAAAGTTGTATTCTAGACAACGTGATGAAGCGCATCGCCTCCCTCAGAGCCCACCCTACTTCCCTTACTGGCAGGGTTGTTTTAGCCAACTTTATGCTCCTCTCCAAAATCTGGTTTGGAGCCCACGCCATCCCCTTCTCCCCAGGCTTTTTCAAATCCTTGTATGCCCTTCTGCAAGGATGGCTTTGGTCAGGCCGCCCACCACCAGTATGGCTAGAGGTCATGTTTGGCCCTCATCATCATGGTGGCATGGGCCTGCTTGACTTCAAAGCTCATGCTGCCAAGATCCTGGGCACCTGGATTGCGGCCATCACCGCCCCTACGCTCCCCTCCCAACACTGGTCCTGCGCAGCCCGCTCCAACTTCTTCCGCACCTTGGTCCTTAACAATCCATTGACCCCTCACTCCTTGATGAAATACCTGGCTTCCCACCCATCGGCCACAGGTCCTCACGGTATTAAAACCCATTACAAACGAATCCTCCTCTCCATGCGGAGCGCTGAGTGGAGAATTTGTATTAGTGGACACCCAGCCCAGAGAAGCCGCCCCTCTCCTCAGTTCACACAAGAGGTACAGGGGTTACCCATTCAAGATGGCATGATCCCCACACGGCCCCATGTCCTATCCAGGGTGGACTACCTGGACATGATGGACATCCCTTACTCCATTGAGACTCAGAAGACTATTTGGAAATACGCACACCATCCTCTGTTGCAGCCTCAAATCCATTCCCATGTGTGGCGCTGCCTGAGGCAGGTGTACCATGCAGCTGAGCGCTCTAACGCTTTACACTCATCCTGCGTCGTGTGTGGCCAGTATGGAACGCTGTTCCACCGCATGGAGAAGTGTCCTACCTCTAAAGTGATATGGCGCGAAGTTCAACGTCTTCTTGGCCAGGATCAAACACATCCCCTCAGTCTGTCAAGAGATATGTTTGCTTTATCAATGGCCTCCCCCTTCCACCCTCCCTTCGTGCTCTGGTGGTTGCAATAGCCATGTGGACTATCCACACAATTGTCTTGGATGCCATCGCAGGCTCCACCCCCACCCTCCCAGAAGCTGTCCACAGATTCCGGTCTCATTTAGTGGACCACTTTCAGGCGTGGATGTTTGGATACCTCCCACCGCGTCGCTGACAGCTGGTCTCCTCCTGGTTCCCAGATTAATTTATCAAATCAGACCCTTTCCTCCACACGTGTTCAATTGTGGCTACGGCCCCTTCACACGTTCCCTCCCCATAGTGGCGATCCCGCTGGCAACAAGAGATAGCATCGCTTCTCTGGGGTGCCTTCCCTGTTACAAAGTTTTGTTTCTTTTGGGTCAAATTTGGAAGTGTCCATCCCATGGTTGGCCTTCCTTGCAATAAATTTAAAAATTTAAATTTAGCCCTTAGTGAGTTGAAAAAGGCATTAGAAAATGGTATGCATGAGCGGTGTACCATGCTTTTGAGAGAATCAGGATATTTTCTTATCCTACTTTCCCCACAAGGCCAGTTGTACGGCCATGGAGACTAGCTGCGCGGCTTGAGATACTAGAAAGTGTTTTACTTCTTAACTGTGCTTGAATATTCTCCAGAATCCAGACATACTCCTAAGTGGTGCTCAGGTAATTGGAGGGAGTTGCCTGGAATAAAAATTGATCTTCTAGCTGAATGGCGGCGACAATCTTCCATTAAGCCATTGAAGATGGTGCTTACTAAGGAGTTTGACCTCAGTCTTTTGGCGATTGATCTTGGCGTTGCTTACTTGTTCATATTGACTGATGATATGCTCTAGGTGCGAGCGTCTGATCTGTTGGAAACACAGATCATACAATTATCTTAAAATGCTGATTCCTTGAAAAGGTTCTGGCCTGGATAGGTAATGCCATTCATGGTATGATCTATGATGCGCAGTACATTGTCCAGTCTAAAGTTATACAACAAAGGGCTAAGAGGGTCACCCTGTTTTAAACCGCGTTGAGGGATAATGAGGTCAGCAACAAACTCTGGGCCCCAGATAGTCATGATGGCTGTCTCATTTAAAAGCTTCACCCTGTTAATAAAATGAGTAGGAAGGCGGAAATTTTTTAATGGACGCCTTAAGATATTCACAATGCACACGATATTATACCTTTTGTTGATTCAAGAAGATTATGGAACACTCTTACCTGGACTGACATATATTGGCATCAGTATGGATGTTGTTCATATACTGCAAGTAAGGTACAAACCCATACTGATTGAAAGATATGGCTATTTGAGAAATCTTACCTAAACGCTTAGACAGTACATGGTCATCATTTTAGAGTCCGCGTTGGTGAGTAATATTGGGCGCCAGTTAACCAGATCATTAAGATCCCCCTTTTAAATAATGTGACCCTAAAGGCTTCTGACACACCGTGTAGTAGGTGAGTTTCTAGAAGGCATTTATTGATATAGTCTTTGGGTAATGCGCAATTAAATTAAATTGTTTAATAAAGCTCTTAAGGAATACCATCTTGGCCAGGGATTTTGCGATGTGGTTCCCTGCGTAGAGCATCCCATAGTTTTTCATTCAAAACAACACTAACATGTTAGATATGTTAAGAGAAGAGTTGTTTTTTTGAATAAAGACTGTTGTATGTCCTCTGGGTTACATCCATACGCTTGATACAGGTTGGTGTAGACTTGGCAAACCATTTCAGATACTTCATTGTAGTAGGAAACAATTTCGCCTGTGCTAGTTTGACCTGAGCAAAAGAAGTACCTTGTTTTCATACAGTAAAGCGGCGTACAGAGCACCTTGTTGATTTCTACCCTTTAGTGATCTATAAGCACCATCTAGGATGCTAAAACGGTTTTGGTCTGCAATATTTAACTCTTTTTTTTTTTAGTACTAGATGGTCCCTGCAATATTTAACTCTTGCAGACGAATAGTTGTAGCTACCCTATAGGAACCCAGCCAAGCCTTTCTCGCTGGTGCTTTATGCCTGCTGGATTCCACAAAAGTTTGTATATAAATTTAAATATAAAGCTCTAATAAAACTGGGTTTTTGTATAAATTTTATTAAGAGCGCATTAAAGGGAAAAAACGACCCCCCCTTGACATCTGAGCATTCAGTATTTAAAGTATTTTGAGGGTCAAGGGGAATTAGAGGATATGTTTATAATAGCTTAGCCTAGTCTGAATTAGGATTTATGGGGTAACAACATATTGAAACTTGGGATACTCGCTTCATGTTAGTGGAACAATGGAAGGGGAATTATGATTGGCCAAAAAGTACCCATGAGATAACGATTTATGAACTTCAACCAATCCTCGTTTGAGAAATTTCTTTCATCTTAAGGGACCCCTGCCAAGCCTAAAAAAGGGATTCCCCACATAGGTGCTTTGAAGGACTTGGTTGTGGTTGGGAGAGTACCTTCCGATGGTTGCTCTTAGGTCCATCGCATGGCCAGAGTAATCTGACAACCCAATTTAGGTTTATTGCTCATGCAGGATTTCAAATGTGTTACCTTAGATTTTGGGGTTCCACTGAAAATAAACCAGGGTTTATGGTCTATTATTTTTTTATTGTTATTGCAATTGCCTTTTGGTTCATCTCAAACTTGTGAATGGCTGACATCTCCCCATTTCAGCTGATTTCAACCATGGACATTCTTCCTGTGCAGCTGAAAGGGAAAATGTCTGACATTACCCTCTTCAAGAATGTTGGGGGGAAAATAGGGCCATAGGAAACAGCCATGTACATGATTGATGGTAATACCTGTAGCTCAAGATTTGATAGAGTATTTAATTCCTCTTTTATAAGTGATAGTGAAGGGACTCTCCCGTATTGATCCAAGCTTACCGCTTCTAGGAGTGATGCGGTTAAGGTAGTATAATACCATACCAGATACTTGGAATGTAGGCAGGGGGTTCAGAGCTCATTGGCAGCCTGTCCTTCCTTAGTCACCGTTTTTTGCTAAGTTAGTCATAGCCTCAGATTGGAGTTGAATAATGCTCTGAGCCAATCTTCGCATGACTTTCTCAGGTTTCTCAATTCTAGAGAAAAATATGTCTTTAACTAAGAGGGCAGGTATTCCTGGTTCCCGCCCATACAAGACATGGAAGGGGACATTTTTAAGATCTGGTGGTAGCTAATCCAGTATGCCATAAGATCACTGGGTAGGTATTGGTCCCAGTAAAGAGGATCAGAGGTGGCCACGTTTTGTAGAATGGAAACCAAGGTTCCATTGGCTCTTTCCACGGTCCCAATTGTGGAGGGATTATATAGAACTGAGAAAAGCTGTTGGGCTCCCATGGATAGGCCAGGATTATGACTACTCTGGAGGTGAAGTTAGTACCATTATCACAGAGTAGTACTTGGGGACAGCTGTGATGAGTGAAAATGTTTTTATGTAGAAAGGTGGCTGTGGCCTTAGCCGTTTGAGCAGGAATAGCCACAGCTTCCACCCACTTTGTGAAATGGTCATTAGCTACTAAGATAAATTTGTTTCCACTTGTAGTCTGAGGAAGGGGACCAACTACATCCAAAGTGATAGTGTGGAACGGTTGTTAAGGGATTTGGTTATTATGGTATCTAGTCATGAAACCGGATTGCTTCTTACACATAAGGCAAGCTTCCAAGACTATAACATTAGATTTCATCATTCCGTTTCAATAATACCGATCCTTAATCCACTCATAAGTTTTCTATACCCCTTTATGACCAAGGGTGGAGTGAGCTTCTAGGATAGCAGGTTCACGTTCCAAGGGCCAAAGGTAAGGCAGACATTTTGCCCCCACCTGCTTATACAGCTTCCCGTCCTCCACTTTGGTGTTACAGAAGTGACGGGCTAACATTTTCTGTTCAGGTCAAGCTCATCTTCTCAGTCATCTGTTGTCATTAAGAGGTCATGTAGCCTCTCTGCCTCACTATTATCTAAGTGAATGACTGGTAGCTGAGTCAACCCATCAACATTCATATGATGGGTTCCAGAACGGTGCTCAATCTTCATATCATAATGCTGGAGTTTTAAAGCCCAACGAGCTAACCTGCCAGTAGGATCCTTCATGTTCTGCAATCATTTTAGGGAAGCGTGAAACATAACCTTAGTGAAGGAGGTCCATATAAAAAAGGAAAGTAGTGTTTCACAGCTGTTAGAATGGAAAGGCTCTCCTTCTCAGTTACACTATAGTTGCATTCCGCTTTTGACAGCATCTTACTGAAATAGGAGACTGGATGATCTATACAATTTTTATCTAATTGGACTAAAATGGTCCCAATGGCATAGTCTAAAACGTTGGTAAACAAGATAAATGGTTTATTATAATTGGGGTGCCTCAGGATAGGACCTTGTTGTAGCAATTGTTTCAACGTCTCAAAAGCGGCCTTCTGTCCAGCACCCCAATAGACTGGGGTGTTCTTAGTCAATAGGCAAATGAGTGGTTCACTGAGCTGGAAAACTGGGGGATAAACTGATGGTAATACCAAATCATCCCAAGAAATATCTGAATATCCCGTAGATTTTTAGGGGCAGGCATTTTAAAAATCGCTTAAACCTTATCTTTTATGGGTTGGATCCCTTCTTGGGAAATGGAATGTCCAAGGAAATTCAACTTTCTTAAAAAGAAGGTACACTTTGAAGGCTTCGACTTAAGATTTGTCTTACATAACCTTTGAAAGTCCTCTTTCAGATGATCAAGATGTTCGTTGAAGAAACGGGAGAACACTGTGATATCATCAAGATAAATGATGACAAAAGTTAACTTCAGGTCCCATAAAATGTGGTCAACTGCACGCTGAAAAGATGCAGGTGCGTTACACAAACCTTGAGGTAATCGGGTTGGTTGGAAGAGACCCTCACTACAAATGAGAGCACATTTCTCCTGATCTTCAGGGGAAGGTCCATTTGCCAATAGCCGCTGCCAAATCCATGGCGGAAAGGAAATTGAAGCCAGAGAGTTGGGCCAGGGTGTCATCAATGTGGGGATTGGATAGCTATCGTTTTTTGTGAGGAATTCATTTTTCAGTAGTCCATGACTATCCAATGATCTCCGTTTTTATCTTTAATAAGCAACAGAAGGGAAGACTAAGGGCTTTGTGAAGGAACTAATAACCCCACATCTAGTAACTGCTGAAGCTCCATCCTCACCTGCTGTTCTACCACCTTCACTTACAATAAGGTTAGACCTAATAGGATTGGCATCACCCACATCGATGGAGTGGCACCAGCCCTTCATGAGGCCATAGTCATTATCTGATTTGTAAAATATGTCACTATAGTCGTCTAGGAGAGTATGAACTTTTTACAGCTCATCTGGGGTCAGCTCATCCGAGATATGGACGTTGGGTAAGGTGCATACTAGGTTATATGTTGGCAGGCCCATATCCATCATAGAGCTAATGGAGTGAACTTGTTCAATGTCCTCTACAGTGACTAAAAAACCCATTCCAATCACCTGGTGTTTTTTACTACTATGTCCTTTGAGGTGAGGTTCCCCAACAGCTGAGTAATAGGCCTTTGGTAAGCTGGGTCAAGAACGCCAGGCAATACCCGAGGCTCCAAGGGACTAATGCCCTCAATACTTACGAAGTGTAATAAACAGTGGCGTGGGATTTGAAGCGTAACTTTTGTGTTAACCACTCGTTGTTCACAAGGCTTAATCAAGACCTTATCTGCATATAAAAAGGAATACCTTCCCTAGCATCCACTGAATTGGGCAATTTCTTTGTGTTGTGCCCAGAAGTGGTATAAGGCAAAGGTATAGCTGAGAGGGGTATTTGACCATGCAAGAGTATTCGTGCTTGCTGTATTCTTTATTGGATAAGACTAATGGGCCTTAGGGGTGTGGCGTAGTCATGAGGGCGTCCCACTATCACCCCTCACATCGTGGGTTTTAATCTTGTCATGGCAGAAATTGCATTTCTGTGCCAAGAGGATATCAATACATGTGGATTCGCACACCATGCCTCATTCTGACCAAGCGAATCAGTGAAGTTAGATCATTTAATCCCAGCCTATCAGAATACATGCAGGAAAGTGTTATCTCCAGTACTTGGGTTTTGTCACCCACTCCTATATTTTCGCTCCCTACACCCTTTCCTCACTATTGGTGCATTATATTTGTCCCAGGGTTGGCACACCTCTCTTAAAAATAAAAGACTAACGGGCCTTCATAGTTGAGTAATGAGAGCTATCCTTGCTTCATGTTTATTATTACTTTGTACTCAATCATAAACTTAGTTCTGATGAGCATATCATATGTGTTGTTATCCAAAGCCACAGCAGGGGCTGATAAAATAAGTTTCCTATTCAAATGGAAGGGAAAAGTATGCCATGATGGCACAGGTATTATTTGAGCCAGCGGTTCAAAATTCTTGCATGTACTCCAAATCAGGCGCTAGCTTTATCTTCATAAAAAGCTTAGTAGAGATCACGTTAACTGGGGAGCCAGTGTCAAGGATGGCCATTATTTGGACCTTTTAAATGACCGCTTCAGCCTTAGTAAGCATGCCTCCAAGGTTAGGCAATAAAACTAAGACCTCCCTAAGCCAGAAGTTGAAATTTAGCTTTTTAGTAGTCTCAGGTATTGTCCAAGATGATTTTCATGGGATGCACCTGCTGAAGAGGTCACATCGGACAGCTACAAATTTGGTCATCATCGTTGGCAGTGTCAATAACTTTTGGATACCCTAGAATTTGGCTGAGGTACGTTTCCTCAGATATGGTGGTCTCATCTACTCCTCTAGCATCTAAATGATCTGGAATCTCTACTTCTGTGGGGGCTCCCAATATATCTTAATGTCATTATAACCCCTCATATTCTTTACCAAGGGTATTCTCAACAATGGGAAAGGCCACGATGGAGGTAGGGAAGATGGTTACAGATTTTTGGATAGCTCTAGGAGACGCATTTTCCAGCTTGTCTGGAAGAGAAGGCACAGAGGCATTAGCGAGCCTGTATGGCTGTATGGATGTTACAACTTTACAGGGCTTTAATTAATTAGAAGGAGTGACAACCTTTTTAAGTCGCACTAGGAACATGTTTAGCAGAAAAGATAGGCACAGGTGGCCTCACTTTTAATGGTTCAACAGATGGATGCTCCTAGATGGTTAGATCCAAGGTTGTCACTTCAGCTTCATGTGGTGTGGCACATACATAGAGTTCAGCCACATCTAACAAAGCCTCCTTAATGTCATGGATATTTGTAAAAGAGTGTTTTGCTAAGATGAATTATCTGGCTAGAGAGGGTTGAGAAGTTAACCCAGATAACAGGGCAGCGATAGCATCATCAATGGTGAGCAGGTTAGAGGCGGATACCCTTTGCGCAGAGAGGTAAAAACGTTCAGCAAAGGTAATAAGCGATTCACCCTCATACAAACTAAGGCGCATAAAGGCCTGTTTTTCCCTGTGTAGACTCTGGTTTGATACGAATTCAGCCAAAAGAGCCTCCTTTACCACTGCCCAAGTGCGTGAAGGGTCCAAGTAAGGAACTATCATCTCTTGTGCTAGGCGGCTTAAGCATAAAAGGATGTGTCAAATTTTCTGCTTCTCAATGCGTCATGCATAATAGATTCATATATATATATATATAAAAAGGGAGCAATACTCCCTTCCCCAAGGGTGTACTTGTCTTTTAGATTGAGTTTTAAAGGGCGCTGCTCCAACTCTTCAAGACGGGATAGGGCGATGGCGGATTACTTTTCAAGAGCAACTATTCTGGATATACAGGGTCCCCTGTAGTGAGCACCATTTTGTAGGAACCCATCCAATTCTTGCTCGCTGGTGCTTTATGCCTGCTGGATTCCACAAAAGTTTGTATATAAATGTAAATATAAAGCTCTAATAAACTGAGTTTTTGTATAAATTTTATTAAGAGCGCATTAAAGGGAAAAAACGACACCCCTTGACGTCTGAGCATTCAGTATTTAAAGTATTTTGAGGGTCAAGGGGAATTAGAGGATATGTTTATAATAGCTTAGCCTAGTCTGAATTAGGATTTATGGGGTAACAACATATTGAAACTTGGGATACTCGCTTCATGTTAGTGGAACAATGGAAGGGGAATTATGATATGCCAAAAAGTACCCATGAGATAACGATTTTATGAACTTCAACCAATCCTCGTTTGAGAAATTTCTTTCATCTTAAGGGACCCCTGCCAAGCCTAAAAAAGGGATTCCCCACATAGGTGCTTTGAAGGACTTGGTTGTGGTTGGGAGAGTACCTTCCGATGGTTGCTCTTAGGTCCATCGCATGGCCAGAGTAATCTGACAACCCAATTTAGGTTTATTGCCCATGCAGGATTTCAAATGTGTTACCCTAGATTTTGGGTTCCACTGAAAATAAACCAGGGTTTTTGGTCTATTATTTCGGTATTATTAGTACTATTATTATTGAAATCGCCTTTTGTTTCATCACAAATTTGTAAATGGCTTACATTTCCCCGTTTCAGCAGATTTTGACCCAGGGCATTCTTCCTTTGCAGCTGAGAGGGCAAATGTCCAACAAACCCATTCATGAGTCCAAGCTGTGCTGTAACTCCTGCATAGGGCATTTCTTTTCTAGATGATAAGAGGGCACTTGAGGAAGGTAGCTGCAGCTGTAGATAAGTTGTGCAACCAAATAACTATCCACTTTTCTGCATCAGTGATGTGTTGTTTCGTCAGACCATGTTACCAAGAAATCTTTGCGAAATGAGCACACCTTAAGAGGTAAAGATGCTTGTTCTTTCATTCTCTGTGAGAATTATTCACTAGATATTGTATCATATTTACTTTATTTCAGTGTGGTTAATTAATTCAGTGATCAGGTGCATCCAGGGTGATTTTAACTAATCAGAGGTCTGAAAATTGCACCGCAGTAGTATCAAACTGGATGTTCTTGGCTTAAAGTGTAAGAGGGAAGAATTTAGTCAATGAGGAGCATAGACAACATTTTCCCTCTTGTATATGTGGGCGTGTCATATGTGTTAGCTCAGGATATTCACTGAGGAGGGGATCATATAATTCGCTGTGTGACTTGAGTACTAAAAATTCAATTTAGCTGGGTGGGCATTGAGAGGTGAGTGGCCAACGGTCAGTTGCAGCATTAAATTAGCAGGTAAAATCACCCAGCACAAAGGTGATATCTGAGAGATCTAATTTGGATACTCCTGAAAGTCACCATGTCACCTGAGTTATTTGGGGCATATATTTTAAGGAGAAAGAATTATCATTATTTCTTATAATGTTATTGCTAGTACCCGCTCATTTAAAAATTTATAGTTTTAACTATACTAAGCCCTTTGGTAGTGTGAATAATGGAACCACAGTACTGAGACCAAGTGAAGTTCATAGGAAAATAAGATTTTGACCACTCCTCATTCTCTTCTACCATTCACTATGTTTTTTAATCCCAAGATGTCAACAGGTGGATTGCTTACAAATTTCAGTTTTTTTGCACAGGATGTGGAAGTCCTGAACTCTGTGATGTTGAACATCCCTATATTTTTTGGGTGCCTGGGCCGCTTTATAAGCAGCGAGCTATCTCAATAGAACAAGCCGCGCACATAGGACCATTTTGGTTTTGGGTGAGATGAAGATTACCTGAATTTAATCCTCAATTAGTTTGAATTCAGATTTTGGATTAGAAAGGAGGCTTTATACCATATTTAGTATAATTTTAAAACAATCTGACTTTTTTGTAATGTTTACCATGAGAATAGAATACCCAGTGTAATTCTCGTCATTTTTGTAAATATTGTGTAATGTGGCAGATTGATCCAAATTGAATGCTGCTGAGTATTGATCAGGGCGATCCAATAATGGGGGACTCACTGGCGGTGCTGGGCGTTGGGAGAGGGCAAGCCGCCAGTGTCATTGTGACTCAAGAGTGTAACTGGGGGTTTCATTCTTGTGCTGCATTCTTGGCAGCTCTTTTCAGCACTTTTGCTGTGCTTTCAGCTGTTTAGCAGACATCAGGCCATGACAAAATATTCACTTGATTTTCCTCACCTAAAAAAGAGTGAGCAGAATCAGTTTGTGGAAAATTGGATTGTTGGAAATCCATTAAAATTTTTTGGGCTCTTCCTGATTCTTCTCATGGAATGGACAGGCGTGTGTCTTGTGACCCAAGTTTTTGCACAAAGTGCAAATGGGGTTTCTTTTTCAAGGAGAAAGAAAATGGTTCAAAAAATAGTAGCATCAAGAGTCTAAGAAATAAATTGTGAAATATTTTTCGCCAATTTATCACAGATATGTCATGGGTTTATATACACAATATTTTGCCACTGCTGAGCTTTGGCATTAGATAAAAGCCTTGTGACTCAAACTGCTTGGTAACTCCATACGTTTATAATCGCTCTTTTAGGTTTTGTTCAATAAAGTCTTGAGAAGTGTACTAGAAGGTTATCAAAACTAATAAAAATAGTGGAATCAAAATTCCGGCGGGTGCTTTCCACATGTCTAGTGTTATACTCCACAAACCTTAACTTTGACTTTTACTTTTTCAGCTTTTTCAGCTGCCTCTGCAGTGGATAATCCTAAATTGAACCAAACACTACCAAAGCTTACTTTAAGGAAGGTAGCAGAAGGAAATAACTTTTACTGCTGCTCTGATACCTTCTCATTGAAGATGGGGTCAATTTTAAAATAAATACAAATGGCGTGGTGCACAGGTGAGATTGGCATGGAATGTGAAAACTGGAGGTACAACATTTTAATTTGGTAAAAGTGGAAGAACAAGTATGAAGGAGGTGAATTTCTTGCGTTATTTGTAAAGTGCCCTGAAAACACTGGGGATTCCAGGAACGTACGCTTGTTACCAATGGGATTAGCATGGCCATAAGTTGGTCCCCCTTTAGCTACCTCGGCGTACTGCCAGTTATTCTTATTAAGCATATTTTAGTCCTTCCCTATGGTATATTTAAGCTTAGATGAAGTCAAGTTGAAATGTTTATTAACAATATAGTGTGCTAATGGAGAAAGATGGTTTAATTTTATAAAATTAAGTGAGTAAATTTACTATAAGCTTAATAACAGTCTGTCATAAAAATCATAGAGGCATACAAATGATGAGTTTAAGCTGGCGTGGAGGTGAGGAAAAATAATGTAAATAATTTAAAAGTAAAATACAGTGGAGAAAGTGGCATCAATATATAATAATATTTAAGTTGGCAGCAGCGCGCTAGCAAGGTTTCATTTTTAAGCATGTATTAGATATCATTCAGATAATATTATAATAAATAAAATTAAATTTTAACTTATTGTAGGTCATTATAAATCTCAACATCTGGTTATATATTTTCGATTCTTATTGGAGTTACCATGAGTATTTGGCTGAGTTATCACATGGATTGGTTTAAGTGAGATGTTTTAGAATGTAGAGACTCAAATTCACCAGGGTCATCCTGTAATTGGGTGGCATCAAATTAAAGGTATAATTAAAGTACATATCTAATCCCAAAACCAATTTTCTCTTCTGCAGCAAAAATCTTAGTTCTGGAAGCTAGGGTATAATTGAGTTTAGATATTATTTCTTAAGCTAAAATAAATCACTTGTAGTTCAATTAATTGTTTTACTAAAGGTATTCACTGTTAGAGTCCCTTTAATAATAATTTTAGGAGGAACATGGCTATTATTTTTTCATAATGAACCTGTAATGAAAACATCTCATTCTCTGATACTTCTTCACTAGTAAGTCCACTTTCTTAAGAAATATTTCTTAATTGGATGTTGAGCTTCTGTAATTAGTTAATTATGAATAAGATATTAACTTATGGCATAAATGACTACATAAGCTTAAAGTGAGACAGGGGTCTGGGTGGCCATTCTATCCGCTTTATCCTGAAATCCAAGTATAATAAAATATACGCTTTGTCCAGAGCTTCCAGGGAGGGCTCAGAACGTAAGTAACATCCATGACAGTCCAAGCTTTTAAACGTATTAAATAACTAATTAATTAAACCTATCAAATACCTTCTTAATGTACCTTATCTGATTTATTTGAGGTGTGCTGACCTGATATGAATAGTGCATCATTAATGGGAAATGTGAGAAATTCAAACTAATGGAAGAGGGAAAATCCTAGCAAACCTCTACACAGAGCGTTCTGATAGGTTTTAAAATCCCTAGCTGCATTGCTGTTTGGTATCTCAGTTTTGGGCTTTGGTGCGTAACGCCAGCGCAATCATTAATCATCTCTCACCAAAGTTTGTCTACTGGGATTATACTCAAGAGCCAATGGTCATTGAATGCATAATTTATCGTTGGGGCACCCTCCCCTTAAATTATTAAGGTATTTATTTTAAAATCTAGGAACAAAGCATTATCCCCAATTTTTTTGGGAAATATCCCTAATTGGATAAGGTGTTAGGGAGATTTTGGATAAAAAAATACTTAGTCTCTCATCAAATCATGACATCTTTTGCATATTTATTATTAGTCAGTGCTTTTCAAGTATAAAAGGTCATTTTTCCACTGAAGGCAGAGGTAGTATCTTAGAATTTTACAAGTTAGGAATGCAAGTTTAAGAAACATTATGAGGTGCCTGAGACGTACTTAATGGTGAAGACCAGCTTTCATAGTAACAAGTGATAAAAGTCTAGAATTACAAATTATTCTAATCAGAATACTGACAATTTAACTTACCCAATCATCATAGATGTTGTCAGAGAAATATAAGGTAATTATCTTGGTTGGCACTACTAAATCCCTCTTCAAATTGCTTGTTATTCTGGGACAAAGGCCTACTAATAAGGAGCTGAACATTTTTTGGGAGTTCTTTATAAAACAAGCTGGCAATGGTCAGCGGATTATATGGAAAGATGCACTTCCATAGAGTCTGGTAGTTGAAGATATTTAATGCTGAAGATGGCTCTTTTGGTTTGTCAGGCATTTGCCCTCACAGCTGAACAATAAGAATGTTTTAGGTCAGTTTCAGCTGAAAAAGGGAAATGTCAGCCATCTGCGATATTCTGAGGATATTAAGAGCGATTCTAATAATAACAAAGACAATGCTATCAGGGATAGCAGCCAAAAGACCCTGGCTGATTCTTGAAGGAACCCCATTAATTGGGCTAATCCCAGTTCAAAACTTACATGGGCACTAATGGGAAAATTGAACAATCAGATTTTGCCAATTGCACATCAGCTTTGTGAAAACCAGTGGAAGGTACTCCCCCAACCATCACCAAGTCCGTCAACACATATATGCGGGGAACAACCCCTTTTATAGGGGTGGTTAAGGTCCCCTCAAGGTAAAAATACTTTAGCTAGTAATGATTGGGTGAAGTTCAAGACCTTACCACATAAGTTTGTGCATGCCAAAAAACCCCAACTATTGGTTTCCAAAAAGTAAAATCATTTTCCCCAAGAACTGATAGGAGCACCTTCAATATTACTTAATTTGGAAGCCGCTAAGCTATTCCAAAACTATTTTCAACTTCCCCTCAACCCTTGAAACACTTTAAATACTGTTTGATCAAACATTGAAAGGGAGTACTTCTTTTTTACCCCCGCGCTCCTATTAAAATTATAAAAAACCCTATTCTTAGTAGAGTTTATTTTTATTTTTATTTTTATTTAAAATCTTTGTGGAATCCAGCGATGTTATCACCAGCGAGCACCTAAATAGCTGGATTCCTACACGGCTTAATGAGCCCACCCACTAACAGAACCATGTTTTTTGAATAAAGATGAGTCTGTGTCAGTGCCATTGCCATTATAATTGTCAATTCTTATTGGGTTCTACTAGAGACTTACTCGGATTGCCAAAAATTTTCTAAGAGTTGAAAAGAAACTTTTCAATTATTTTAGGAAAGAATTAAAGAGTCCCAAATAATTCAGTGTAATAAACTAAACATTTATAATAAACTGATGATGCGTCCTATTAGCCTTTTTTTCTCTCATTCTAATTACTTGTTTGACAAATCCAAAATTATAGAGAGTTTTTATGCTAAACAAACCTTTTCACTAGCGTCATTTTGAGCCTATGTTGACGCAATTGACGCCCTCTGCCCCCACATAGGAAGATGTTGTTCCAACTTCTGGCAACTATCGCCCACTGCCAAAACGCGCCCAGCTGACCTAGATAACCCCAAACGCTTTCAATCACTACATCATGCATCAGTACCTAGCCCACATCTCTTGCACTCCCAGGCGGTGCTTCAAAGCACCCTGATGCTCCCTCAAACACCCCGCGTTTTGGCCTCTAGGTTGAATATGGGAAACTATTCCTTTATGCAAGCGCGGCCATTATTGAGTGGCCACAGCGGTGTATGAGTTTGACATTTTTTTAGATTTAGCCCCTTCAAGTGGTACTTAAACCTTGACTTATCTTGTGAGGCCACGCCATGGCGGCATCACAGCTGCCATTAGTTTATAAAGATACATCCATTCTGACAATCTGAACTTGGATGCCATATGAGGCCACGCTGAAGGTCCAATTGGTGGGTTGCCCTCCCACCTCTCTACCAAGCGCCTCTACCATGATATTACAGAGGGCTTGTCAGCCTACTGCGCTGACCCATACTAGTACCTTTGTTCCCAATAATCAATCTTCTTATTGGTCCTTGCGTTTTTGAAGTTATTTTACCCTACCATTGTGATATCCACATTGTGATACCCCCACGCCATGATCTTATCCATCCCTGATCATTTTCTTCTGAGCACATGTCAAAAATGCCACGCCATTTGTCCCTTACATCTTAAATCTTACCATTAAAAGCGCGATAAACCATTGTTTCCGCTGAAGCTGATCCAGCAACTAATTTTTATGGCATCAGCTCCACCACTTCAACGCCATATTTTTTCAGTAGAGATCTATCCTCCCTCCCCAACCCTCATCCACTGAGGGTTCTGCTTCCAAAGCGCCACCTAATTGGAGTTTGTATACCAAAACTATTGCTAATCAAAGTTTTTTAAAGCACTGTTGAATAGATATGCTCTATTGTACGCATCTAATAAGCTCCTGCCACCTAACCAACTTTTTCAATGGCTAGCACTGACCAAGTCAAATCTGTTTAATGATCTCAAACGGATCAATTATGAAGAATGAATTTATGCAATCAAACATGACTTTGACTGACCTGAATTTTCATATTTCCCCCAATTCAACTTAGAACCATTTTTGTCCTCATATTGGTTATTTAGTCTACAAAGATATTCATCAAAAGACTGTTGATGCAGCCGCTGCCCAACCAAGCTCAACCTCCTCCAAGACCTCCATACAGTGATGGGTCCACTTTGAAAAAGAATTCATCATTAATTTCCTGGCGATTTCCTTAAAGATTAAAAATCTAATATTGAAGAACTCACATTTGCATCTGGCCGCACGTGCATCAATGTGAAAAGAGCTTCACTATTTTGATCCCAACCACCCTTAAACTCACCATCACATCAAGTCATTTATTTGTGTGCCTAACATCATTACTTTTGATGAGAACCGTCTTGCTTAATATGGCAATATGATGCACACTGCTGGTCTCATTGATGAGGAAAATCCCCGCATCTACTTCCTTCTGCCCTACGCCGCTGATGCCCATACCCCATTTTGTCCGCCTTTGTCTGCCACCCAAGGAAACCAGCGACAGACAAAAATCCCCCAACCCCATTTCCTAGTAATGTGGATATTTAGGCTAAACGCCGTGGCCCCAAGTTTGGGATTTCTTCTAATCTAATAATCCCTTTGTTTAACCCATTGCAGATATTGATGTGTGGACGCTCCCCCTCCTTGGGTCGGGCACCACTAGCACTAAAAAAGCAATCATGTTTGCTTATATGATTAACTCAATATTACAGAAGAGTTAGCATGCGAAAATTGCTTATGGACAATAATAATCATATGTTATAAAAAGGATAATATCTATAGGCTTTAGGGCATGTCTACAGTAGTATATCTTTGAGCCTCCAAGTCAAGATCTTCTACAGATCTTGAGTTCTCTTGTTTAGTGGGCCTTTCTGTATTCAGGGGTAAATTTGATATTTCTTATAGAAATGAGTTGTAGTGATACTGTTACAGGTAGCTCTAATTCCTCACCTTAGATTTTAATCCATATTAATCTCTTTTTAATACTAGATGGTCCCAACCTTAGGGGGGATTCATCGATGTCCATATTAATCTCTTGACCTGAATATATCACTAATCCTGACGTTTTTATATGAAACAAAGTGATTAACAAAAACGATCAATAAAAATCAACATATCTATAAATATTACAAATATAATAAAGATTTAAGAATATACAAAGCTAGTTACTAAGTTGTTTCATAGATTTATTTGTATGGTAGCTCTATCCTAATTCAAATCCGTTGGCTCTCGCTCTTTCATATACTTTGCTTTTAGAAATATGTCTATAGTGACTACCTTTAGTTTTATTAGTTTTTAATGGTTATATTTTACCACTAAATATATAGAAAGCTTTTAACTTGTCCACTTTAATAGCTTAAAGTATAAATTTATCTTTTATGTCATAGAAGTATATATTTTAGAAAGAACCATACTATTCTGGGACTGAAGCGCCCAAACATATCCCTACCACAATTCCAGATTCAAGCATTAGTGCACCGCAAGAGCACACAATGCCAAAAACTCATTCCACAGTGGGGAAAAAGCAGAAGGCAAAAGCCAACGCAAACCCCACAGGTAAAGCTTCCCATCCTGACCATACTCCGTTTCACAGAACACTCACGCTGCCATACAGCAACATGCTGAAAAAGAGAAGGCTGAAGGGCTTGGTTGCCCTTCCCCTCGCACCTAAGGTGAAATGGGGAGTGCCTTTACTATAGGGACGTTGAACATCGCTGGACTCAAGGCCTTGCTGTCCTGGGCAAGAAAGCTGAGTTTTTTATAATTTAATTTACCTGTGGACATCCTGGCCATTCAGGAAACCCACTGTCCACATGGAGCAGAGGAAGCATGGGCAACCATGCTCCTCCCTTCTCTTTCCTTTTGGTCTACGCACTGTGGGGTGCCTGTTCATTTGCACTTTAGTTTTAAATTTATCCCATCACATTTGTACCTCGATGGCTGCGTTCTTGTAGTCTCCTTTTTGTGGGATGACGAAGTGCACGCTGTCATCAACATTTAAGCCCCAACCAGTGCACAAGATCTTTGGGAATTCTTCTCAGCCGTCACTTCCCTTACGCTACCCCCTGACCCATTGTTGTTGGTAACATGAACTGCTGGACAAACCCAACAACACACCACTGGCCCTCTTCACCTACACCCCCACAGGGGCACATTGAACTTCAAGTTCTTAAAGCCACCCTAGGGTTGTACAATACTCTGCTATATCATGCTCCGCTACTCAATAACATATCTTGCCCCCACGTGCACAATGGCCAGCTAAAGTTCATGACCCGCATTGACCTTATTCTCACGCCGTTGAAACCTTGATCCCAAATTTCCCACTTCACCAAAACAAAAATCAATTTCTCCAACCACAGGATGGTATCAGTTTCCTTCCGTTTGTCCAGTCCAGTGGCCCAGGCAACAAAATTGTGCAAACTCCGCCCCATCAAGATTGCATCACCAAAATTTTCCTCATGGGTGGAAACTGTGACCTCAGCTAAAGAGTTTGTCGCACCATTATGTGCAGACCCAATTTCCACCTGGTCAACCTTTAAGGCGAACACATTCCACCAGGTTCGCCACATCTCCTCCCATTGCTTGTGGGCTGCCTCAGCAGTCATTTTGCACATGCTGGCAGAGTTAGACCACCTGGAGTCTAACGTCCCCACTGCAGGCTATAGCCCAGCTTGGGGCCACAAGTGGGCAGAAGTGTCCGCTCACCTCAACTCACTGGTAAGGTAGCACAAGCATCCAGTTTGTGTTCAGTATAAAGCAAAGCATAACACAGTGGATGATATGTGCTCCACTTACTTTTTTTGAAAATTCTTCTCACCGCGCCAGATTTTGGCCTGCACACAGGTGTGAAGGCCAGACCACTCCATTGCAGATACGCCGGCTGAAGTGGCAATTGAAATACAAAACTATTATCCAAATTATATTGATCCAATCCAATTCTGCTGTATGAAATGGAAAGTTTTCTTTAAAGTGCACATATCTGCACCATTTCCCAATTCCCAGAGCTAATGTATTTGATTACTCGGGATAAACTATGGTCCACCATTTGTGGTGCACCATACAGGAAATGCCCAGGTCCAGATAACATCCCTTATGAGTTCTTTAGGAAGTATTTCAAAGATTTATCCTTCTTGCTGCTTGCCTCTCCTAACCAATGCCTACTGGAAACGCGCCTCCTACCTGGAGGGCAAGAGGCCTTCATGATAACGTTGTACAAGAAAGGGGATAAGCTGGACTTGGCCAACTGGCGCCCCATTTCACTCACTAACACAGACACAAAATTTTTCAAAAAATCATGGCTAACCGTCTAGGGGTTGTTGCCTCTGCTCTCATTTCCCCTGAACAGTTTGGCTTCAACCCCAAAAAGGTTGATTTGGGACAATATACACACCGTAGCTAACGTCTGTCAATCCATGGCTTCTGGAGCACTTGTTTAAAAGACAAGCAGAAGACCTATGATAGAGTCAACTGGGAATACTAAAGCCTCCCTCCACAAGTTCCGCCTCGTCCTTCGCTTCATTAATTGGGTGATGTTGCTAACAGAATCTGCCACAATGGCTGTGCGTGGCTCTGGCTTCCTCAAATATGTAGTCCGCCCTCAAAGGGGCCTACGCCAAGGGGACCCTCTTAGCCACTCTTGTATAACTTCAGCCTTGACCCACTTCTTCTAAATGTGAATGCCCGCCTTACTGGTGTCCATATTCAAGGCCAAGCACCAGTCAAGATGTTGGCGTTTGCTGATGATTATGTGGTTGGGGTTTCTACCAATCATGATGCATGCGCGCTTGAAGATACTATCCAGGTTTACTCCAGGGTAAATAATGCGGCACTTAACGCCTCCAAAACCGAAATTGTTCTCCTTGGTCGGTATCAAGCCCTCTGGGCCCCACCGCACCATTTCCTACCTGCCTCGCCAACTTGCTCATGGGATCGCTTGCCCTGAACACCCCACTCCACCCCGCTCATACTCCCCTTTGTGCCACGCCACACCGTTGGCCCTGTCAGCCATTTGGGGGTGTGGATGGAGGCGGGAGGGTACACCTCAATGGTGATGGAAAACCATATCCTGGACAACGTTATGAAACGCATAGCTTCCCTCAAAGCCCGCCAAACCTCCCTTACAGGCAGAGTAGTGCTAGACAACTCTATGCTCCTCTCTAAAGTTTGGTTTGGGGCCCACGCCATCGCTTTTTCCCCTTGTTTCTTCAAGTAATTATACACCCTGCTGCAAGGGTGGCTTTGGTTAGGCCGCCCACCATTGGTGCTCCTGGATGTCATGTTTGGCCCTCGCCATAGTGGTGGTATGGGACTGCTCAACTTTGAGGCCCATGCTGCCAAAATCCTTGGCACCTGGATCGTCGCTGTCATTAACCCTACTATCTCAGCTCAGCACTGGTCCCACGCAGCCCGCTCCAACTTCTCCAGCGCCCTGGGCCTCAGCAATCCTACCCACCCAAACTCTCTGTTAAAGTACCTTTCCTCACATCCTTCTGCTGCGGTCCCACATGGGACGTCGCCCCACTTCAAAAGGATCCTCCTCTCCATGCAGAGTGCTGAATGGAGAATTCGCATCTGTGGACACACCATCCAGAGGGGGAGCCCCTCTCCTCAGTTTACCCAGGAAGTACTAGGACTACCCATTCTGAACGGAGTAGTACCCATTAGACCCCCTACCATGGCCAGATTGGATAACCTGAACATGGTGGACATCCTCTACCCCTGGATACCCAGAAAGCCATCTGGAAGTAGGCCCACCACCCTCTTCTGCAGCCACATATTTGTTCCCATGTGTGGCGCTGCTTGAGATGGGTATACTGTACTGCTGAGCGCTTTAATGCTTTGCACTCATCTTGCGTCGTGTGTAGCCAGTATGGAACGCTGGTTCACCACCTGGAATAGTGCCCTCCATAAAAAGCGATTTGGCGTTAGGTACGATGCCTTTTTCGCCAGGATCAGGCGCAGCCCTTCATCCTGTCTAAGGACATGTTTGCTTTATCCATGGCTTCCCTATTCCACCTTCCCTCCATGCCTTGGTAGTTGCAATAACTATGTGAACTATCCACATGATTGTCCTAGATGCTATCTAGGCTCCACTCCTACCCTCCAGGAAGCTATATGCCAGTTCCAGTCGCACCTTGTAGACCACTTCCACGCATGGTTGTTTGGGTACCTCCCACCCCGTCACCACCAGATGGTCTCATCCTGGTTTCCAGTTTGGTTCATCGTTTCAGACTTCTTCCTACATATGTGATCTATAGTGGCACAAGCCCCTGCACGTGTAACCCCCCTTCCTTCTCTTGGCGTTTGTCAGGATTCTCCCTGGATCAGTTGAAAGCCTTGCTTAGGGGGAAAAGTAGTATATTCATACGAAAGGTGCAATTTCAAAATAGCCCAATAATTCAGAGAATGGAGTATGATTCTATGTTCACAGCTGGAATACAGAATTAGGGGGCTTTGCCTGAATTATGCCGAATTTGGGGGATATTTACATTTCCAATTTGTTATCTAATCTCTATCCACACTTTTATCTATTCCCACCTATCCCATAATCGGGACTTTCCTACAGGTCCCATGACACTACCCTTGCAATCCCTATTCATATCCTTACATTTTGAAGAACTATAAATAGTTCTTGATTACTCTAAACAAAGTACTTTTCAGCAGAATATGTTATTTACTTTATCTTACTTTATTCTAATGGAGACCGTCTTACCCATGAAAGTGAGCTTTGAAGCACCCCCTTCAGATAGATGTGCCATCAGTGCTTCTACTCTGGTGGCCCAACAAATTGGTGCTTTCTGCCAGGTGCTTCCGAGTCACCTGTAGAACATATATGTTCAGAAAAGGGTAACAATTTAGAAGCAGCATGTCGCTTCCAAAAATTCTCAAACCTAAGGTCTGATGAGATGGAAGAAATTTTTACAGTCTCTAGTTGACTGTGTCAATGGCTATCAGGGCTTACTCAACACAGTTCATTACTTGCTTACTGAGCTTACCTATAGCCCTAAAAGGAAAACCAACTGGAAAAAGATCTCAAGAATCTTTATAGGCTTCAACAGAAATCAACTTAATTTGATTGAAGACCATGCCAAGAGAGCAGCTACTCGAATTTTGAACAGAGCTTTCTCTAAATCTCTCAACCTACCTAAAGCGAAACCTGATTATGAGTTAGATATGGATGTAGTTATAGCAATGCTCCAAAAATACCATACCAAGTTGAACCAATACCAGATCAAAGAATCAAAAAGGTCCCCCTCAATTAAATCTAAAGAAAATATGACAACATTAAAGTCAAAGAAGGAACCTCTCAGAAAACTAGAACAGTCTAGTCAAAAAGAAGTTCAAGGCTTTCCAAACCCCAAACCAGAATCTAATGGAGAAAAAAGGGGTTTGAAAAAAGAGGGAAATAATTCAATACTCTATTCTGAGGATCCAGATGAAGACTGAGCTCGCGTTATATTTTTTAAAAAATCTTGACTTATATTGAGAGGATTTTGATAATGACCTATGCTATGCACTAGATCCTCCTTACTGTCTTCATCAATCATATAGAATCTATTCTTCAAGTCATTCTGAACGAGAATTAACCACATTGAATTCTGTTATCAATCAAAATTCTCAAATTGCAACTCTTTTTCCTAACATTCTTTTTATAAGTGCCCCACAAAATAATACGAGTGCCCAAGTTTCAACAAAAACAACTTATTTTAATACTAACCCTAATATTTGTTTAGATATTATGAAATAAAATCCTCCATTTGATGTTGATTCCCACTCTGCTTCTAAGCAGAAAGTGGAAACAAAGCGCATAGCCAATTTGAGCCCAACAGTGTTGGACAACCAATCAAATGCAGCCAGCAAGCATCAACAACACCAATTTGACGAAATTGGGACAAGTTGAGAACCAATTTTTAATTTTGACAAAGGCAGCAAGCTGCAGGAATTTTTGGGAAGCCCCAAAAGCAATCAGTGTGACAATGCAATAAAAATGCCAGGCATAAATTCTAGACTTACCTTCGTACCATTTTGGAATAAGCTCAATGACTCCTTTCCAACAATCCTACTGCTTTCTGACTTCAATGGCGTCCTTCCCGAGATTGGGATAAATATTACTAAAATAAATAATCTAGAATACCTGGTTCAACTTTTAGATTGGGATAGCGCCAATCCCAACAAAGACGAGAGTCCTGAAAAATTGAAGCTCAAGAAACCAGCTGACACTACCTCCACTATTAATGCCAACCTTTTGTCCCACTTTGCATTTCCTTCTCAAACCTTGTCACATGATCTCTTTCAGTCACAAGCGAGATCTGCTTGCCCCAATCCTGGTATGGTAACTCAGCATCACTCAAAGAGGCCCCCCTATTAGAGCCTTTAGGGGGCCACACCCTACCATCGCCTGGTCATCTTCCAAGCTCGTGGGGTCATTTGCCTTGCTACTCACTGTCAACGACCTTTTCTCTTAGCCTTACCTGAATCTGCTGGCGGATAAGGTGATCACAAGATGCCAGGTTTGAATGGCAACTGAAATGAACCAAAAGATCAAAGAGCCTAAACCCACATGGCCAAGATAGCGCAGGAGACGTGAAAATGAATAGCACAGATGAAGGCAGAGTTGACAGCCTCCAAGTCAGAAATTATGCAGGAGCGAAGGCTGCTGGTCTGCCTGCAGTCAGAAATCTGGGAAAAGATTGACCGGATCAAAATGCTCACAATCAACAACTCACAGCTTAGGATAGAGTCAACTGACCTCAAGGCTGATTACCTCAAAACCAAACGGCAGCTCAAAGCCAGCCACTACAAAAAACTAGCTTGCTCAGACAGTAGCAGATCAAGGATTGAGGATCTTGAAGCCACCTTTCCCAAAGAATGATTTGAATTATCTATTAGGGCCTTAGCTGATGTTTTTGTCTGGCTTTAAACCCTTCCACCCATATCTTAACCCTCAGGTAACAACTTACTCCCCTAGGACAAGTCTTGGGGAGGGTGTTGTCAGGATTCTCCCTGGATCAGGTGAAAGCCTTGTCCAGGGGAAAATTGATATATTCATATAAAGGGCACAATTTTCAAATGGCCTAATAAATTTGAGAATGGAGTTCAATTTTATTTCTCAGCTGGGAACCAAATTTGGGGCTTTGCCTGAATTATGCCAAATTTGGGGAATATTTACATTTCCATTTTGTTATCTAATCTCTATCCCCACTTTTATCTATTCCCACTTATCCCAGAACCGGGACTTTCCTACAGGTCCCATGATACTACCCTTACAATCCCTATTCATATCCTTACATTTTAAAGCACTATAAATAGTTTTTGATTACTCTAAATAAAGTACTTTTCAGCAGAATATGTTATTTACTTTATCTTAATTTATACTAATGGAGAACGTCTTACCCATGAAAGTGAACTTGAAGCACCCCCTTCAGATAGATGTGTCATCAGTGCTTCTACTCTGGTGGCCCAACATCATTCCTGCTGGCAACATGAGATAGCTTCTGCTTCTCTGGGGTGCCCTCCTCTTGCTGAAGTTTGTTCGTTATTTAGTGTCTTATTAGAAGTGTCTGTCCCCTGGTCAGCCTTCCACAAAAAAATAAAGAACCATATTATTGGTATAATAAATATTTTTAGCTATTAACTTTATACTTAGTATTGCTGTTGAACAATTGATGGGATTCAAAACGTCAGATATGTTAAATTTTAGACATAATAATATTGGCTTAAGTCTAGAATATTATATCTAATGTTATACATATCAGCAATTGATATCTTAAAACTATCTAAGTACAAGTGAAACTTAGGATTTGTGGCCTAAATATTCCACTAAATTAGATTCAATTTAATGGCCCGGTATTAGGGCTTTTTTGGTTAAGTAAGAATTAGTTTTTAATGTCAATAAGGTTAGGTCAAATCTATCTTTTATTAAAGTGATAAGAATTGTCTTGTTATATTCTACCATTTCTTAAAGGAGTGGTGGTTTATACTTTAAAGTTGCATCAGAGGAGATGCTGTCTTGAATTAATATGTCAGACCTGACATCAACCACAAGATGAAGCTGGGTTACAGCAAGAAACCTCGCATGTGAAGTAGACCCTCAGAAAATTTGGCCATGAACCACTGGTTAAGTGGTGGCAAAATTGAGAGGAGTCATGGGTGAAGATGCAGCAAGCATCAGAAGTAACCCTATATTAAATGCCCTTAATTTTTTAAATAAATAAAATTTAATTTAATAATTTAAAATACAAGCTTTTTAAATTTAAAACCTTTTTGTTGCATCAAGTCAATTATTTATTTATTGATTGATAAGATCAGGGCAGGATACCATTGTACAAGTAATTGACAAGAGAATACAGCCTCAAGTCCTATATTTGAGGGGTTTATATCATAAGAAATACCAACATCTGGTCTATCAACTTCATACAATAGATTTTCGTAACTCCATCTTTATTGCCAGACAAAGAACCAGCCATATGGAGTAGTAAAAACTTCAAAATTCACTTTCTAGGTAATTTTAATTAGAAAAGTAAAATTAAGAAATTAAAACTTTCAATAATATAATCAACGATGATGCCCCCAACTACTCCACTAGCTGTCCACTAGCTGTCCATTGTGGAGCGTTAGCAAAACCCCCTAGCATCTTTCATCTAGTAATCAAACACATTTTGGCTAGGTCGTCCAGTCCTCTCATTTCCTTGGAACAATATGTCTTCCCAGGTATCTTACTCACCACCTTGTACATTCCCAAGTGTTGCCTCAAAGCTTCCTGCTGCTCCCCTGGATCAACATGTTTTTCAGCCAATGTGTTAAATAAGTGAAATTTCTCCCATATACTGATAAACAAATTTATGTCTTAACGCAGGTGTTGATGGCACCCACTTAATTCATTGACTTCTGCCCAATAAGGGGTACTTCAATTAAGGCTTCACTTACAATTCAGATGCTGTCATAGTAGTGACTGTGACCATCTAGTACTAAAAAATAGTAGTGACTGTGCCCCTGATATTCCAGGGCACCCCTCTACCAACAAATCACATCCAACTACTAGTGGATACCACTATGGTGGTTCAGTTTTCTAGTTTACGTGCCCACCACCTTCAATGTGCTCCACAAAGAGCTGATGGTTTGTTTGGTAGCCTAAAGCTCCCCCATCCTTAAGTTTGTGGTCCCAAATAGTACCGCACATTTAGTAGGGCCTAGGTCATCTGCCACAATAATCCCTAGTTCTAGTAATGATTTCCTGTTGATTACCCCCACGCAGTTACCTCTTCTTCCCTGAACAATAGTTCTGGCCTGCATGGTAGGCTGAAATATTATATGTTAATCCTGTTTAAAGTTATATCACTAAAAAATTCCCTCCCTTGCAGCTATTGTAGTTATGAGACCACATATCTGGTGACTGACCAATACCAACATTATAATGTATAGCTTGAGGTACAATCCTACCCACACCCACAAACCTGTTATTATAGCAGTTCCAGCGTCAGCCAATTGGGCTCATCCTAATCCCATACTGCAACTATAATATACAATTAAGAAGAAGCTTTCTTTACGGTTCATTTACAAGCTTCCTCCCATTCTTCAGACAGTCACCAATTTTATGCCAACGCTTACTCCAGTTCACCAGAACCCTTGGAGATTACTGGCTGATATTTCTTAATTAGGAGTTTGATTGAACCATCCAATCTTCACCTCAAAAATTTTTGGAACCAAATATGACGCCCAGTTCTCTCTTTGTTTCTATGCCCGCAGATGAACGTTGCTCCGTTCCAAAATGACCACCAGTTCACTGTTAAAGTGGCTTCATCGCTCACCTGTCATCCCCACTGAAAAGCTATTTCCAAGTTAGTGACATTGATTGTAGAAGGTATTCCTCCTCCCATTATCCCATCTAGCTTAGCACCATTATGTAAGCGCGCTCTTTTAAAATTGTTATTTCAAATTCAAATTAATGAAATTTTGAACGGTGTATTGGTAGCGCAAAATCTATCTCTAAAACTACCTGCACTTTTATTGCCATATTCCCTATATTCCCCGCCCATATCCATACCAAACAAGCTCTTTCACATATATTGACAGGCTTAATGCCTTGAACCTATTTTATATATTCCATCCTTAAGGAATTAATACCCACTTACTAATGATTCCCCTACGCCCTTACTCTTCATATTGGCCCAAATTTTGCTCTAAATAAGGAATACTCTGCTAAGGATGAGTCCCTGATCCCCCCTTCCCTTCTGTCATGGTTAGATAAGAAGTTCTCCACTTTCCCACATACTTGTTTGTGTTTTTTAAAGCTTATTATGGGGATTCTGGTTCATTAATTATGGTAAATATAATTTGCTCTATAAGCAATTTTAAGTCTATCCCCTGGCTGGCTTACCTTCAATCACAATTATTAATCTTTATTATTTACTAAAGTTCGATTTTATGACTATTTTAAATACTTTGATAGGCTAAAGATGAGTTATGTATATTTTTATATTCTCTAGAAAAATAAGTGTATAGTAGAGAAATCTTTGTGACATGATTAATAAAAACTACTATACCTTGTAACTTAAAATAAGTATTTGAGTTAGTATAGTATTATATTATACAGATATATGGCATAAAAAAACGTATCTTATCACATATCAAAATTAAAGGATTCTAATATAAAACAATGTTAGGTATATTTGGATATAAAAGGCCTATAATTGATTTTACCTACTTAATATGTGTTTTTGACTATATATATTTTCAGTCTTTATCTATTGCTATAATCATTAAAGAGCTGATGCTTATAAACTTATCTTATCATTAAATTTACTATTGGTTTTTTCTTTCCTGTAATGAAAAGATTAGTTACCATGATTCAATTCAAACAGCAATTTTTGATAATCACACAGGAGAGAAGGACGATTTCAACAAATCCCAATTAAACTGGGTGAAAGCAGTATCAGGCAATGGACAAAATGGTGCTCTGAAGGGCAAGAAAGGCCCTGGAGGGGGACTGGAAACCAATGCTGCCAAGAAACCATTAACTCAGGCACCACCTGGGTTTGTGGAGCTCACCATGAAACAAACTTTATACATGGAAATCCAATATGCCCAACCCCTATTGAAGGTAGAGCATGGACTCTGACTTTTCCTAGGGGTCGAGTCTTCAACTATGTGGGAGAAAGTGGGTGAGGCACAGGCCTCCCTTTTCCCCCGCTTGGTGTACATTACCATCTATACCATCCACCGCAGCTGGATCAATATGATATTTGAAACTGAAGATGATGAAGACGCCACCTCAAAATTTGCGTCAAAATTGCCCTCCCTGAGGGAAAATGAATTGTGCGCCCCATGCACATCAAATGGAACAAAGCAAACACTTTGTTTATCTCATTTGACTCACTCCTTACCAGCCTTCCCCACAAGGTAATTGAGGAGGAGCTCCAAAACGAACTTGAACTCTATGGAGAAAATAAGAAATTCAAACTAAAGCCGTTTCACCTGATGCCAAACCTGTGCAAAAAAGGCAATTTCTGAGATCACCCCAATCCCTGAGGTGGCTGTGGACCTCACAAAAATCCCACGCATAGCAGTGTTTCACCTCCTGAATGTGGAAGTGTAATGGCATTTCACAACACACTGGAATTCACACCGCCTATCTGCAACCACTGCACCACATTGGGGCACAAGGAACACGGATGCCCCGTGAAGGAGTTCATTTTGGCCCTAGACTTCTGTGATGATGTCATGGACAAAAATGACAAAGACTTCACCAAAATAATTGAAGCCAACCACCAATTCCTCTGGGGAGAGGATGGCCTACATCCTCATAGACACAGTATCGCCCAAAATATGCAAAATGGTATAGAAGGCCTGCAAGCGGGCAGCGGCCAAGGCTGCATCACTTGTGGCCTCCTCAAGTGACCCTGGCCATATTTCAGGAGGACAAAGAGGAAATCAACCAAGAAAAACAATCAGAACAAAATTCCCAAGTTGAGGAGGACTTGGAGGAAATTAACTGAGCCACCTAATTAAAGTAGAATGTCCAAGCTGAAATTTTATCAATAATTTGACTGAATCAAAAACTGACTTCAATCAAGTAAACTTAGCAGGACAATTAAGCTTCACTATGGGCGAAAATGTGGAGCCCAATTATTCAAATTCAAACCCCTCAGCCACAGAATCCAATCAGCGCACTGCACTGAACAACCATGAGTCACAAGCGGAAAAAGCTAATGCAAACCCTATCAACTGCAAAACCTGTACAGAATTGACACAGGGTAAGGGACTGGACAATAACACAGAGTGGACTGGCCCAGTGACACGGAGCAAGTACTAAAATATGGGCGCTGGATTAGGGTCAGATGGCCCTCACAACCGCTTCTGAGGCGCTGCAGGCACCTCAGTGTCAATAGGGACATTAACCATAGTGGGAGCCAGCGCTCAAGCGTCCTTAGCAAAGAAGTAGGACTACTTGCAAAACCCCCTGTAGACATCTTGGCCATCCATGAAACCCGCTGTCTACAGGGGGAAGAAGGATCCTGGTAAGCCAAGGTCTCACCATCCCGATTGGTATGGACTTCTCACTGTGGGGTGGTTATACGAAATAACAAAAGATTAAAAATCACCAACTCCTCTTCATATCTTCTTGGCCTCATCCTGGTAGCAATGATCGCAAACCAAGAGACACAATTTCAATGCATTTATCTAAGCACTGTGCACCGCAGCTGAAAGGAAACAATATCTCAAAACCATCCTAACGCTCGCCCTCCCACCAGATACCATCCTGTTGGGCGACTTTAATTGCTGGGATAACCCCAACATGGACCAACGGCCTAACCCTAGGGGATACCTACTGGGTCACACCAAGTTCTGTGCAATGAAGGCATACCTTGGCCTACATTACACCCTCCCCCTGGGTCACCACTTCTTCCTCACATGACTCGCCCCGGCATACACAATGGTTCGCTCATCTCAATGAGCTGAATCATATACTTCTTTGCAAAGAAAACCCACAATTTGAACATCTCCAACTTCGCAACAAGAAAGATAAATTTCTCCAACCACAGACTCATTTTGGTGCAGCTCTTGCCAACCTAAACTCTCACATAGGTGTTGACCTTGAGGAAGCTACATCCAGAAAACATAAAATTACCCAAAATATTCAACTGGGTCAAACATGAGGCCATAAACCCAGAATTTGCAACCCCATTCATATTGGATCCCATCAAAAACTGGGCAAATTTTAAAACCAAATTAATAAATAAAACTCTTCATCTCACATCACATAGGTACACCTCTATTACAGCCACAATCAGGCGCACCTTGGCGGAACTGGACCACCTTGAGCTCAACACCCCAAAGTCTGGATATAGCCCCAACTGGGGGCACAAATGGGAGTGAATATCTGCCCACTTAAACACCCTCATCTTTAAACACCAGCACAAAATTAAAGTATCGAGAAAAGGTAAGTTCATAAAAGAAGGCAAAACCTGCACAACATATTTCTTCTGCCAATGACACTCCCGCAGCAACCAGCCCATGTGCACACAGATCCGCAAAGATGAAAGCACTATGGCAGCTGACCTAGCGGAGGTCAAGGCAGAAATACACCATTACTACACTAAACTAATTCACAAGACCCCAACCAGCCCCCCAAGAAGTTACAAATTTTATACACACTGCCGGAATACAAAGTGCACCAATGGATTATAAATCTTAAACCTAGTAACGCAGGAGGAGCTTTGGGACACAGTGTGTGC
Source organism: Massospora cicadina (assembly GCA_022478985.1). Lineage (NCBI taxonomy): Eukaryota > Fungi > Entomophthoromycota > Entomophthoromycetes > Entomophthorales > Entomophthoraceae > Massospora > Massospora cicadina. Next base: position 191,737 of record JAKSZP010017100.1, read on the forward strand.
TGCACCTCATAGGAAATGCCTAGGGCCTGATGGGATACCCTACGAATTTTACAAAAAAATACTTCAAGAAAATCGCCCCCTCCTCTTAGCATCAAGGAACCAGTGCCTGCTGGAGACACGCCTCCTCCCTGGTGGCCAGGAATTCTATGTCATAACTCTTTTTAAAAAGGGCGACAAACTGGATTTAGCCAACTGGCGCCCAATTTCAAACTCTAATACTTATACAAAACTACTTACAAAAATTTTAGCAGCCAGATTAGGTACAATTGTCTCCAAAGTCCTGTAACCCAATCAGTTTGGGTTCATATCCAGGCATTCAACTTTTGAATCAATATACACTCCACTGCCAACATATGCCAGTCCAAAGCAACTGGAGCCCTGGTATTCCTAGACAAGGAGAAGGCATACAACCGCGTTAGCTGGCCGTACCTAAAGGAATGCAAAGCGCCTTCAAACTCCCGCTCAGGTTATAAAAAGGGCGATGATCCTTACAGAATCCACATCCTAGGCTGTATGCAGCCCTAGCTTTCTAACCAACAAGATCACACCACGCAGAGGACTCAAACAAGGGTACCACTTAGTCCACTGCTGTATAACTTCAGCTTTGATCCACTCTTTTTCGTCACTGACTCACGCCTCATGGACATGACCGCACAAGGCCATACACCAGTCAAGATACTAGCCTTTTCTGATGACTGCGTGACAGGTATAGCTAAAAACAAAGTTTTCAACAGCTAGAAAGCACCCTAGAGGAATATTTATTGTGAGCAACGCGTCGCTCAACAAAAGGAAAACTGAAATAATCCTCCTAGGCAGATACACTAACAACTGGGCCACAACACCCTTCCTCACAGTTTCCACGAAGAAACAACCCACTCATCCTATCCTTTGCATCACCTCCTACAACCAGTCCTGTCCACCACCTTGGAATATGGCTGGAAGCAGGGAGGTATGCCAATAAGACAATTGAGAACAATCTACTGCAGCAGATATCCAACTGTGTCGCCTCCCTCAAGAGAAGATCCCCAGGACTAATGGGGCGAGAACAGTTGCCAACTCACTCATCCTCCAGATGCTGTGATTCCCTGAACATGAAATCTATTTTTGCCCACATTCATATCCTCAATCCATGCACTTATCCAAGGATGGTTGTGGCCTGGATCCTAGCCACCAGTATGGGTGGAAACAAACTTCAGCCCACGCTCTAGTGGAGGCATGAGCCTAATAGTTTTTGAGGTCCATGCCAACTGTTGGGAATTCACCGAATTCTCTTATTTCCAAAAATTCCACCCCATCAATTCACCTAGTATCATTGGAAGATGAGAGCAATATATCTCAATCTATCAAGGTTGATGATCAATCTCATTCTGATCAATTGATTGAAGATTTGATCTCGCAGAGATTAATTCACTCTGATAGATTATGAGCTTTTACGAAGCCTATAATTATTCCCTCTTTTCAATAATAAAAATTAGGTCAAATTATAACCTGAATTTTTAATTTAAATTTTATTACCTTTTTAGAGAATCCACTCAGTGTAACTTCGAGAGAAAACCTGCCCCATTGGAAGTGTATTCCAAAGCTTCCAGAGTGGTGCTCACTACAGGGGCACTCTGAGGTATGCACCGTGAAAACGCCAATAATTACCATGGATTCTCAATTTTCGCCTGAAGAAGCTCAAGACCATGAGCAAGGCCGCATATTACGATGGGTTCATTTATATGAAATCCAAATCTCAAGATTACCTTCCACGTTGGAATCTCGTGCCAACTTGGAATTTTATGTTCCTAACTTAAGCTTTACCTCAGATAATCAACTACCACCTGAGGTTTTAAAAAATATTATCAATCAACTGCTTGAAGGTGCTTTTATTCCTAGAATCTGTGCTACCCAATCTCATTCTAATGCCATACCCTCTATTTTATGGGAAGTATTGCAATCCTCCCAAATGCCAGGATTTGGCTTTAAACAATACTTGCACCAGCTCGTTCAAACCACCTTATACCATTTATTGCCTATAGTTAGGAATGCATCATCAAGGGATGTTCAATTTACTAAAAAGACTTCAATCCCCTAAAATCATGTTTCCAAATTTTTAAGACTGCCTCCAAATTTAACCAAGATACTTGCAAGGCCATTATTATTAATCGGACCCTTCTTAACGAAATTCATCAACAGATTATTCAGCTCGATACTAGGATATCTAGTTTTGTTAATATTCAGATCACAAGGCGAGTACAGGAGATTCAGAGAGAATGGAGTTAGGGTCTTTCCCAACTCTCTGAGTGTAATCAATGGAGGCGGAAGTTAGATACTGTCTAGTTCACTTGGAACAGTTGTACTCAGGAATTCAATTCTGGGTTAACAAGGTAGAGAAAATCACTGGAGCTATGGGTCCCCTCAGGGGTTGAAGGACCTCGTGGGCCACCTGGGGGTGTAGGACCACGTGGACCACCTGGTGCTGATGGACCTTGGGGACCCCCAGGAATGTAGGGCCTCATGGTCCACCAGGCGTTGAGGGACCTTGGGGCCCTCCGGGTGCTGATGGGAATTCTGGATCCCTTCAACAAATTGACTCTCTCTTGAGTACGATGGATCCCTTGCATGAACAATTTATAAATTGGCCAAGAAGTGTAACTTAACCCCTGATGGGGTACCAATCAATACCTTTTTGTCACTTCAGTCTTAATCTGATGAGCTGGTCAATTTGGGTAAATGGGCAAAGGACAACGATATCCTACTCCATGCTTGTGAATCTTTAGGAAAAATGCTCCAAGCAAAGGTAGAGACGCTGGAACTCAAGTATAATGACCAACAGGAACAGATTTTTGAGCTATCCTGCCGATTAGATGAGAAAGTGGTGCTTGCTGAGCTGAACCATTGGATTAGTGAAATTCATACTGAAACTGCTGGTCCTTATCCTCAATTTTCTTCTCAAGCATCAGACTCCAATTAGTATGTTTCCACTCAATCTGAACAACCTGGAAGTACATGTTTTGACCTCTAATGCCCCATGAGTTTCAAACCACTATTCAAGGATAAGTACTCACTGGGGGAAGGCAGCATTATTTCCTTCCTCTATCTTTATGAAAAAACGCTAAGCGAGACTACAATTCACCAGAAGATGAATTATTTGCCAAATTGCCTTACTCATTTGGCTCAGGATATCATGGTACCCCACTTGACGACTTGCTCTACCTGGTCTCAGGTGAAGGAAGCGCTTATCAAAGAATTTGGAAGTGAGAAAATTCTGTCTTCTCAAAAAACAGGCTTTTATGGGTATACAGTCCCACCAAAATGAATCTATCAAAGACTTTGCTCATTGGTTCTATCAGGAAGCTCAGACTCTAGTGGCTTGTGGTCATTAAATTAGATGATGCAATTATGGAAGTTATGTCAGCTTTTTCTTCCAGAACACAAATGCAAGTTTATCTAATCAGTGTAAAAAAGTATTTCCGAAGTATTTTGAACATTAAGGAGGCTCTGTTGGAATTGCCTCCTCAATTATCTGAAAACCCCTTAGTTTATGGGTCTCCCAGACCTAGTCGCCCCAAAATCTATGCTATGCCTGAGAATAATAGGGTGATCCAGTGTAACTACTGTCATCAATATTTTAATACTGAGGATCGTTGTTTCAAGAAGGAAGCAGATGAAAAGAAGAAAAGAGATAAGCCCAATAAGATTCTCCACCTTGATAATGAGATGAGTGCGCAGCAAGAGTGTTGAATCTTGGCGATTCAGTATGTACCCACTAAAGGGTTTTCGCACAGGGTTCCCCATTGAATAATTAGAATGGTTGATATGATAATCGCATGTTCCTTGATACACTTGTAACCACTTAATTTATAATAATCATGGGAGCAATTTACCCAACCACTTCTTTATTAAAATATAATTTGTCAGTGAATTCTCCTCTGGTCCGCTCTTTTCTTCCCTTTTTTTCCTTATAAAACCTTCCAAGACTACTCCTCCAGTCCCCTCATTTCACTGATATCCCAGCAGCATCTGTCAGTACCAACCCTTCCACTTACTTTATTCATGTTGCCATCTTTTCATTGGTTTTGTGTTATTATTCTTTAATCATTTATCGCCTTGATTCAAGGCGATCCAATATCCTTTTATCAAATGTCGACATCGCCTTATCACCCTATTTTGAAGGCAATCTGATAAAACCTGTTATGACCCATTAACACCTTATCCTAAAGTGACCAATCACTTATAGTTCTGAATCATCCTCGGCGGATTCTGTCCATTGATCCTTCAGAGGAATTCCTTTTGATGATCTGCGTGGTCATAATAGTGGCTTGTCATCCAGTCATATAGATTCTCAACATTACCCCCCCCTTTGACTGGACAATAAGGTTTATACCTCTTTTTTCCTGCAATCATTATGTGAACCATTCCGCGCCAACATCTGTGAGTCTGTGAGTTCACTTTCTTCTACTGTTTGTGGTTAAGTGCGGAGTTACCTGAACAAGGCCATATCCCTCTTCCCCAATTCCCGTTTCCCCCAGATGATGAAGATGAGGCTGATGTGGATCTCACAACCATGCTAACCCAGGAAGAGATTCTTCCCAAATTCGTTAATCACTTGGCCTCCTGGCGCGCCCCCTTCAGGGACATCATGGACCAGCTACGCTGGGGAGGGCGGAGCTGAGGGCCTTCACATAACAAAGTGGCCCAGCTCCTGATGAGCGGCTTTAGTCACCTAGTGCTTCCGACTCCTGTTGAACCCCATCCCATGGCTCTGTCTGTACAGCGGATTATGTGCTTTGTGCAGTGGGTGATAGCCTGTGGTCAGGGTCCTTCCCCTGTTCTCCTACTCACTTCTGATCCTTAGGCGTAAACTTCTGCAACAACTGATTAGCTCACCTTCATTCCAGGGTCACTGCGGTGTTCACTGCCCTCAGCGCTGACAATCCATCACAGTACCTTCCCATCATTGCGCTCTTAAGTAACTTAGTTTTGCATCTCACAATACTTTAGGTTCAGGAATAGAGCAGCACTGGACAGCCCTTGAATGGGCCCGGCGAGTGGCATTAACTGCAACTGCTCCCTTTCTGATAGCATATCCAAGCATGGAGGACTTCCTTGTAGAATGCCTGTCCCTGGGCGCATCCTTTTCCCCTAGAGCCAGCACTCACCTGCTCACTCGCCACCCCTTATGACTTTGGCCCCCTCTGTTGGCGTACTCCTTAATTTGTTAGGAGCATCAACGCATGTGGTTACAAGCTCTGCTCCTCATGGGACAGGAACAGTTCTGACTCAATCAACCAGCTGAACTCTCCCCACCTGCCTGTTCCCCTGGAATCCCAGTATGTCCTCCTCTCCTAGTTCCGTTGCATCATCCTCTCCTCTTCAACCTAGTGTAATGGCCCAGGAGCGGACACCAGCCCCTTTTCTTTCACCTCGGCAGCCTTCACCTCCACCCCCAACCCCAGTCAAGTCCATAGAAACTATGGAACGCCCAAAGCTTTGGAAATAGAAACACAGGTCCCACTTATTAAAACAAAAAGAACACCACAAGGAGCCAAAAAAAGACAGGAAGATGAAGACAGCTAAGTGAAAGACCTCAAAGGACAACCCACATTAAAATAAAACCCTGCTAGCATCCATATATATATATATTTATAGTAGCCAAATTACTGCTTATATGGCCAAAGGAACTTAGCATGCACACAATTTATGATCTGGCTGCTCGCAGGATCCTTGATAGTATAAGCATCAACTCCCGTTTTTTATTATCTCAAACGGCCAATCCAAATATTATCAAGTTTATGCTTCCCCCCAAACCCATGCTGATCGTGGAATAGCACCATATCCCCATCTTTGAACTGTGTTAGGCCACTACGCCATACTTAATCCATAGCCTGGTTTTTGATTTTCTTGGCAAGGCTGAACGAGTACGCTTCAGTTTGTAACTTAATCAGCGTATTTGTAAGGGTGGTTAAATATTGTTGCAGATCCACTCCACCGGTGTCCTCTACACAGGCATATAGCAGCGCAGGCAGAGCGGGGTGCTTCCCATAAAGCAATTGGAAAGGGCTTTTTCCTGTGGCAGAATGGTAGCTAATATTGTAGGTGAATACCGCGGTAGAAAGAAGGGTACTCCAATTGGATGATCTATCCATAATCAGCTTCCAGAGTATATTCACCAGAGTCCCATTAAACAGCTCAACCATTCCGTTGGACTCAGGGTGATATGGGGTTGTTAGGACTCCACGGATGGCCATTAATTCGTTGAGCTTAGGTAAAATGTGGGAGGTGAAGTTGGTTCCATTGTCAGTAAGGATAAACTGTTGGCAGACATGACACTGAATAATACATTACATTACAAACTTAGCCACAATAACTGTCCCCAGATCCTGGATGGCACGCGCCTCCACCCACCTAGTCAAGTGTTCAAAAGCCACCATGATATACTTAGACCAATTTGCTCCAGTTGGCAGAGGGCCCATGACTTCAATAGAGATGGTATGCCAAGCAAAGCGAGGCTTTACCAACTGGTATGAAGACTTCTGGTGGAACGGCCTCTCCACCTGGCACTGGTGGCAGAAATACAGGGTCTCAAGCACGTCATATTGCATGTTTTCCCAATAATACCTTGGCCTTAACAATTCAAGAGTTTTCTGGACTCTGCCATGGCCAACTGCTCGATGTGCACTCATAATAATATTTGAGCGGTTGGAAGGCCTTGGGATATTCATGGTAACGTCCCCTATACGCTTATACAAATTCCCCATTCCTTAGGAATGTATTGGTCCTGAGTTCGTCTAGTAACTTGATTACTTGAGGTGGTTCATCTTTATATTCTCCGCTGAGCATTTTGTCAAACATTATATCGCTTAGATCTGCTGTAACTGCAATTGTTGGTAATCTCAATAAACAATCAGCGTTTTGGTGTTTGGCTCCCAGTTGATGTAAAATCTCATAGTTGTAAGCTTACAGCTTAAGAGCCCATTGGGCTAGCCACCCTTCAGTTCTTTCAAACTCTGAAATCTTTGCAACAATGCATGATCCGTCACAACTTTAAACTTTACTCTATGCAAGTAAATTCAAAACTGTCTATATGCATAGATCACGCTAAGCATTTCCACTCAGTTATGGTGTAATTTCGTTAATGGCAATTCAAGCTGCAACTACATTACGCCACGGGGTGCTTGTCTCCATCATCGTCCTTCTGAGACAGGACTACTCCAACAGCGGAAAGGGACGCATCCATTTGCACTATAAATTCCTTATCAAACTTAGGACAGTGTAATACCGGCGCACTGACTAATGCCACTCAAAGTGTATCAAAGGCATATTGATTTCAATTCGTCCATTCAAACATGGCATATTTCTTCAGTAGCTCAAACAGCGGACCTCTGATGCAACTGAAATTGGGTATGAATTGTCAGTAGTAACCCACCATTCCCAGAAACACCTGAATGTCCCACTTATTAGTGGGCTTAGTCATCTTTTGGATGGCTTCTACCTTATCTGGCTGAGGTCTTAGCCCTGTGGCATCAACCATGAACCCAAGCTACTCAAGCTGATCCTTGAAGAAGTGGCATTTTCGAGGCTTGATTTTTGATATTGGCCTCAGCCTGTCGGCAAAATACCTCTTCCAAATGAGTGAGATGCTCAGTAAACATGCGAGATAAGACGTTAATATTGTCAAGATATACAAGAACGCAAGACAGCTTCAGATCACCCAGTATAGTGTTCATTGCTCGTTGAAACGTAGCTAGGGCATTACATAGTCCCTGTGGCATGTGTGTTGGTTGGAAAAGCCCTTTAGAGGTGATTACTGAACAATTTTCTTGCTCTGCCATGGGCAAACATTTTGCCAATAACTGGATATCAAATCCATCGCCGCTAAGTAGCGGGCTCCACCTAGCAAATTTAGTGCATCATCAATCCATGGCAGAGGGTATGAGTCTTTTTTGGTGACACTATTAAGCTTCCAGTAGTCAATTACTATGCGGTTAGTGCCATCCTTCTTTTTAACAATTAGGACAGGTAAATCCCACAGACTATTAGATGGTTCGAGCATTCCCTGCTCCGACAGCTTTTCAATCTCCTCAATGACAACTTCTTCAGCTGCCCGTGATTGCAAATTGGTTGAGACCTTATGGGAGGATGATCCCCAGTGTCAAGCCAATTAACAACCCTCTGAGAGCACCCAAATCATGATTGTTGACCACAAAGATCTCTTTGTACTTTTGAAATAGCGCTTCCGCCTGCTCCTTCTAGTCTTCTGATAACCCAGATAATTTTTCCCGCGGTACAACCACCATTGCGCCAAGAGGCGGTCTGATGGGAAGGCCAAATTCATTCAGAGAACCAAACTTATGAACATGGTTGATCTCTTCAACCAGGTTCAGATGTAAATATGCTATAATCTGATGCTGGCGGATTTTTATGGGGCTGTTATGAAGATTTGCTATCAGTAATTTGATTTCCCCATGGCCTGGTAGTACAATGCTGGGAGCCACATGGGGCTCAAGCCGTGATTGCTGATAAGGCCCAATGATCTCCCCATAGAGCCCAGCTGGCACTTCCACCTCTAACTCAGCTTCGATTATTACTTGATTTCCAGAGGGAATGGATATAGCTCCAGCTGCTCTAAGCGGTAACCCTTGGTATTTGTATATCTGATGAGGAAGGGCTCGCGTTTTCTTTTTCAAGCAATGATAGCGCACTGGAATCACCCCAGCGCTGTAGGCAAGGTTGATCTGTCCCATATGCACTGAACCCTTCAGCGCTCCACTAGAGGAGAGATATATAGGTATTCGTTGTCCCACAATGGCTAGGGTCTCTTCCATCATGTCAGCTATAGCCCTATAGTGTAGCATAAATGCAGTTCCAATCAATAAATCATAGTTACTGTTTGGTAATACCACCACTGGAGCCACCACAACAATAGATCCGAACTGCAAGAGAATAGCGCTATATGCTCCCTCAGAAGTGATGGTTTCAGCTCCAGCGGTCCCATACACCACCCGGTGGTCTATGTCAGGTTTTAAGGACAACTTCACTACCACTTTAGTGGAGACAATATCAACAGGTGCGCCTGTATCAATGATAGTCCATACCCGAGTTTTAGCTACCCCAATGTTACAGTAAGTGCATTCTGAGTAAGATGCACCCAGCTATTTACTACGTGTACACTTAAGGACTCATGTTTTCCCAGGAAACTCATAATACCCGCACCAATTTTAGGGTATCTGGTTACAATAGTGTCCACTGGGAGGGCGACGTCTATTCTCCTCAGGGACAGGGCATCTGCTACCGGTTCTAGCTGATCTAATAGGTTTTGGTCAAACATCTGACAAGCATAAAGCTTCAGTTGATCCGATGAGTTTTGTTTGCCATTTCTTCAACATGTGCTTGGGTCAGCACATTTACTCCCCCAACTGGCGGGTGGTAGAGGAATGTATCGTCATACTGAGAAGCTTCAGCTATATTTAACAAGGTAGACTCAGGTGGGACATGTAAGTTCAAGGTAGCAGAAGTAGAGAGTCCCTTCTCTACTCCACTCGGGATTTTATCTGATAGCCCTGCTCTCATTGCAAGCAAGGGATCCATTGGTTGGGACACCATCATCCCATGTTCCCAGTACAACTACAATTAAAACAACTTACTCCATAAGACCTATGGCCGTGTTTAGGATAAGTTGGTTCATTTGGTAGATGATTTTGAAAAAGATTGATGTAACCAGACCCCCAACGGTATAACCACAGCCCCCTGTCAGCGTAGTTAGGCCCAGATCAGTAGTTGGTTCAATGTTGATCAGAAATCAAGGAATGCCCATTGGACGGAGGAGAGTATTTTGATGGAATTCTCTCTGACCAGTTATCTCTTCCAACATGATTAGGGTGAACTATTGTGACAGTGTGGATTTGCTCAGTATTGGTGTTAATTCTCAGCAGTTGAGCTCAATTCCACAAAGTTGGTTTTGCACAGGGTATGAGCCACTGAGCAATTAAATCAGATGATATGAGGGTCGCCAATTTATAATAAAACTTAATGACATATGTATGGAGCTATCGCCCCTTATTTTGACCTTTTATTTTAATATCAATTGCAGATTTATCTGCATGCTCCTTTCTTATAAAAACCTCCTCCACATTTAACTTCCATCAGACTCTTTATACCTAGGTTCCCCAGCTGGATGCGTCCTCAGCTTGGTACTCTTCTATTCTACTTCCCTTTTTAACTTACTCTCATTTGTATCTAATCTCAGCATAAATCCTCTCGATTTGCTGAATGCCTCATTTCAAAGCATTTAAATCACCAGTACCGGTTCAATTCCAGCGGATTCCATACATTCCACCATATTGACTTAGAATTTATCGTCCAGTCATATTGGAATCGCGACATTACCCCTCCTTGACTGGATAATAGGTTCTTACTGTTTGTATGCTCAAAGGAACTTTGCATGGACTCAGTTTATAACCTGGCCCCCAGCGGGTTCCTTAATTGTGTAGACATCCATGCCAGTCTTCTCAATAATCTTAAACGGGCTGACCCAAATGTTGGAGAGCTTATTTTTTCATCTGAATCCATGCTGATCGTGGAATAAAATATAATTTCCTATAGCAAACAATGGAAGACTGCCCTGGTGCTTCTGGTTGGCCGCCTGGTCGCGGATTTTCTTCGCTAGACTGGTGGAGTAGGCTTCCATTTGCAACTTGATTAAAGTATCCATGAGTTGATTCAGATATCGCTGAGGATTCACCCCACCAGTGTCCTCTACACACGAATATAACAAGGAAGGCAAAGCTGGATGTCAACCATACAGCAGTTGAAATGGGCTCTTACCAGTGGCTGAATGATAGCTGATATTATAAGCAAACACAGCAGTAAGTAGAAGGGCACTCCATTCTAAGGGCTGATCCATTAACAGTTTCTATAGTATGTCACTAGGGTTCCATTGACTCGCTCCACCATCCCATTGGATTCCAGATGATAGGGGGTGGTTAAAACCCCGCGAATAGCCATCAACTTGTTTAACTTCAGCAGAATGTGTGAAGTGAAGTTGGTTCTGTTGTCCATCAGAATGAATTGCGGTCATCCATGCCGCTGTATAATGCACTCCATAATGAAATTAGCAGTGGTGACTGCACTCAAGTCACTTATAGCCCTGGCTTCCACCTATCAGGTCAAGTGATTGATAGCAACAATTATATACTTGGATCGATTGGCACTATTTGGCAGAGGTCCCACTACATCAATGGAAATGGTGTTATGAAAACCGGGGTTTCACTAGTTGGTAGGTGGTTTTCTTGCGGAAAGATTTTTCTACTTGACACTGATAGCAGAAGCTAACCGTTTCTATTACATCATAATGCATGCTTTCCCAGAATTATCGGGGTCACAAGAATTCTAGCATATTCTGAAATCCTCCATGGCCAACAGCCCAATGAGCATCCATAATTATTGAGGGTCGGGCCAAAGGCTTAGGGAAACTCAGCGTCTGGTCGCCAATCCGCTTATATAGTTCTCCCTCACGTAGAAAGGTATCCACCCAAAGTTCATCTAATGCCTTGATCACATGCAGCGGCTCATCCTGGTATTTATTTACCATTATCTTCTCAAACATTATGTCAGCTAGATCTGCTGTGATTGCGACTGTTGGCAGCCTAGAGAGACAATCTGCCTTTTGATGTTTCGCTCCCGTCAATGAAAAAATCTCAAAATCATATGCTTGCAGCTTCAACGCCCAACGTGTGAGCCACCCTTCCGGTTCACACAAATTCTGCAACCAATTCAAGGAAGCATGGTCCGTTATGACTTGGAATCATACCCCATGCAGGTATACTCAAAACTGTTTATAAGCATAAATTACTGATAAACATTCTTACTTAGTAACGGTGTAGTTCCATTCATGAAAGTTCAAACTTTGACTACAGAAGGCAACAAGATGCTCCACGCCATCATCGTCCTTCTGAGATAATACTGCCCCTATAGTGGAGAGCGATGCATCTGTTTGCACTATGAATAGCTTATTGAATATGGGGTATTGCAAAATGGGTGCACTTGCTAATGTGGTACGCAATACATTGAAAACGTTCTGACATCATTCTGTTCAATTGAAAGAAGCGTTTTTCTTTAATAGCTCGAAAATTGGGGCCCTGATGCAGCTGAAATTGGGAATGAACTGTTGGTAATACTCAACCATTCCCAGAAACACTTGAATGTCCCACTTATTCACTGGGCGAGTCATCATGCTTATCACTTCCACTTTAGCTGGCTGCGGTTTAAGCCCATGTGAATCCATGACAAATCTGAGGTATTCTAATTGCTCCTTAAAGAAATGGCACTTTCGAGGCTTAATTTTGATATTAGCAGCGGTGAGGCGCTGAAACACTTTCTCCAAGTGGTCTAGATGCTCTGTAAATGTCCACAAAAACACATTGATGTCATCAAGGTATACCAAGACACAGGACAGCTTTAAATCACCCTAAAATTATATCCATGGCACGCTGGAACGTAGCTGGAGCACTACACAACCCGTGCGGCATGTGCATCAGCTGGAACAATCCTCTCAAGGTGATGATCGCACATTTCTCCCATTCAATTAATGGCAGTTCGATCTGCCAATACCCCAAGATCAGATCCATGGCGGAAAAATAGTTTGCCCCACCCAATCAGTCTAATACATCATCGATCTGCAGAAGAGAGTAAGAATCTTTCTTTGTTATGTTATTGAGTTTATAATAAACAATAACCACTCGATTCATACCATCCTTCTTCTTCACAATGAGCACAGGTGATGCCCACGGACTGTTTGACAGTTCTAACATTCCTTGCTCAATGATTTTATCTACTTTGTTGTAGACAAACTTTACCGCTGCTTTCAAAAACCTAATGGGTTGGGAACAGATGGGAGGGTGATCCCCCATATCTATCCGATGTACCACCCCTTGAGCGCACCCCAGGTCATGATCATCATTAGCAAAAATATCCCAATACTTTTCAAATAAGGCCATAGCCTTATCTTGTTGTTCCACTGATAATCCCATGAGCACTTCCCATGGTACTACAGTCAGTACGCCAAATGAGGAGCAAGCTGGTAATCTGAGATCTTCCCATGAGCCAAAGTCATGAATATGACAAACTTCCCTGATAGGGACAAAATGTAGGTAAGCCACCACTTAGTGCCGCCTGATTGTTATTGTCTCCTTCTGTAGGTTTGCGAGCAGCACCTTCACTCCCCATTCCCAGGAAACAATAACCCCAGAGCCACGTGTGGTTCAAGCCGCGAGTGCTGATGAGGCGCCAGGATTTCTCCATAAAGCCCCTTAGGGACTTTGATTTTGAGCCAAGTCCCTATTATGCCCTGGTGTCCAGACGGTAAGCTTAAAGGGCGCGTTGCTTGAAGCGGGATTACCTTATACTCATATATCTGGTTGGGGAGGATCTTAGTCCGCTGACTCAGTCACTGGTAGCAAACAGGGATTACTCCATCACTGTATGCTAGATTGATCTGACCGGAGTGGACTGTATCCATTAGGATCCCACCAGAGGAAAATATACTGGAATTTGTTGACCAAGTATGGTAAGGGTTTCTTCTACCATATCTATCACAACGCCAAATTTTCTCATGAAAGCCACGCCAATTAATATATTGTAGTGGTTATTTGGCAAAACCACCGCTGGAGAAGATACCTGGACTGACCCAAATCATAGAGGCAACACTCTATATGCTCCTTCCAACTCTGTGCTGTGCGTTCCCATGGTCCCATATATACTACGCGATGGTCCACATCCAGTTTCAACATAAGTTTAGCCACCAACCGAGTGGAGACTATGTTCACAGGTGCTCCCATGTCTATGATAACGCGGATTTTCATGTTTTGAACGAATATGTCACATTAAGTACATTCTGAGTAAGAAGAATCATTGGTGTGTATTGCTTGTACGTTCAAGAGCTTTGTGCTACTCAAAAAAGAAGAAATGCCCTTGCTGACTTGAGGATACTCACTAGCAATTTTCTCCACCAGAATGGCTATGGTAACCCCTACTAAAGGAGTGACGTTCAGTGAATGATCCAGTTTGCTAATGCCATTCTGTTCCAGGATCTGCCTCACACATGGCTTCTGCATGTCCTAGCGAAATTTGGCCTGATGGGGTGAGCCTTTACTCATGGAAGTGGAAGCAGGGGTATCCAATGAAAGCTGTTAGTATAACACATCATCTGATTGAGGTTCAATTTTTTCCCGAAAAAATGGTTGGGGTTTGTTGGAGACAAGTGAATTAGACTTAGCGGAGATAGAGCATCCCGTCTCTACTCCACTCAAGCTTTTCCCTGATCGATTATCTTTGTTGGCATTGTGAACACACATGGGTGGCTAGGGCAATTGGCTGCATAATGCCCTCTTTGTCCGCACTGGAAGCAAGTGTTCATAAAAGGTGTGCGTATATAGTTAGGGGTGGAAGAACCAGGTCAAATGTTGCTGGAAAAGTTCCAAGGTCGTAGACAAACTGGTGAAGTGTACTTGGCCTAGAAAGGGTCTATTGACTCATGTGAGAGATGAATACGTTCCAGTGGCTGATAACCCAGTTGCTGCGGCCTAAATGCCACAAGGGTTGGAGTGGGGGCAATAGCGATTTTCTGAGCTATGTTGGGGGCGCTGTTCATGGCGGAGAGCTGACATAAAGCATTCATGATTTGGATGAGTCCGGTATCCCCATCCAGCACATGGGACATAGCGTTATAAAGCTCCCAATATGATTTGACAGCCTCCGTCATTGCTATACCCACCTCCTCATTAGATAAGACATAGGCACCCAACAACACATGAGCCTCATTAGTGAATCGCTCCACAAACTGTGTTAAAGACTCATTTTCTGAAAAGATATTGTTAGAAAATCTGCCTTGCGTTGAGCCATTTTTGCTTTGCCCCCAAACAGGCAAATTACAGTCTCCTTCACCTCTTGGTACGCTACAGTACTGTCTTTAAGATAACAAGTAACTTGATTAGCACTTAAAAACATCCAATGCAGATAACAATAGTTTAGATTTTCATTGATTGGAAGCCCCCTCTATGGCAAACTCAAACCTCTCAAAAACCCATGTATCTTACCATCACGGTTAAATGAGGGTAGCCTATCACTGCAGATTTCTTTTTCTTTTATGACCCTATCTAATTTATACTTTGCACAGTCTAGCTGCTCTGTCGTGCTGCTCAAAAGGTTGGTAAGTTGGTTGGCATGGTCACCCACCAGAAGCAGTTGGCGGGAATAATGGTTGAGCTGCTCAGTAATATTCTTGTTCTCCTGAAACAACACTGTTTGCGCCTGAAGTAAGGTATCCATAGCAAGCTTCAGTTCCCCATAGTGAGTTATTTCAACCAACGGGGGTAGCACCTCATCAGAGCAAGCTGGTTGCGCCATAAGCACCATTGATAAAGTTGTGATTAGTTGATCAATGAGTCCCCCTGTAGTGAGCACCACTGTTAATTTTTGGTGGTTGAGCTCAATTCTGCCGAGTTGGTTTTGCACAGGGTATGAGCCACTGAGCAACCAAAATCAGATGATATGAGGATCGCCAATTTATAATAAAACTTAATGACACATGTATGGAGCTATCGCCCCTTATTTTGACCTTTTATTTTAATATCAATTGCAGACTTATCTGCATGCTCCTTTATTATAAAAACCTCCTCCACATTTAACTTCCATCAGACTCTTTATACCTAGGTTCCCCAGCTGGATGCGTCCTCAGCTTGGTACTCTTCTATTCTACTTCCTTTTTGACTTACTCTCATTTGTATCTAATCTCAGCATAAATCCTCTCGATTTGCTGAATGCCTCATTTCAAAAAATTTAAATCACCAGTACCGGTTCAATTTAGAAAATTCCATACATTCTGCCATATTGACTTAGAGCTAATCGTCCAGTCATATTGGAATCGCGACAATTGGGTGGAGTAAAAGTTACAGATTAGCGACATACAAACTGAACAATATTAAGAAGAGATACATTAGGCTCTAACAACAGAGCTATGCCATTGTAAAGCTCAGGGTATGGCTTCACCTCAGAGGCCATCGCTATACACACATCAACTTCAGATAGAATGCCTGTTCTGATCAGCACATGCGCTTCCATAGTAAATTGGTCAGCAAATGCGGTGAGGGTCTCATTTCGCTGAAATTCAATGGTCAAGAACTCAGTTTTCCACTGCAACATTTTTGCAGTTCCACAGAACAATTGCAGCACTGTCTCCTTAACTTTATGGTACGAAATGTGACTAGCTGAGAGGTAACAAAGGACTTGATTAGCACTTCCAACGTCCAAAGAGGAGAGTAACAGTTTTGCCCTCTGTCGATCTGAAGTACCTTCAGTTACAAACTCAAACTGGCGAAAGAACCCATGAATATTCCCTTTACAATCAAATGGCAGCAGCTTATCACTGTAAACCTTCTGAAGCAACTCATCCTGCTTTTTGAGCACAGTATCTAACATGAGTCTCAACTCCTTGTAGGCCCCAAGGCCATTGTTTATGCAGATTTCATTTTTGAAATAACCTGTATGTGACATAGCCAGCGGCTGAATTTTCACAATTTTGTTATTGGTCAATGGGCCCTTGTAGTGAGCACCATTATTGAATCTCGGCGATTTGGTATATATCTACTAAAGGGTTTTTTACACAGGGTTTCCCCATTGAACAATTAGAATGGTTAGGGGGTGGAAGGCGAGTTGGTAGGGCGTACAGCTACCAACCTGAAGGTTGTGGGTTCGATTCCCACCCTTTGCACATCGATTGGGGTGCCAGCTGAAGGAAGCTATTGGCGGTTAGTAGGTATAATAACACAAAAACCTTACCCATGATGTAACCAGAAAACTCGAGTCCCGATCTGGAGGTGAAAAAAAACTTTCTATGACAGAGTTGACCCTGCTCAGGTTTCATATCGATACTTTCTCTATTTTGGTAATGTCCGTCCCCTGGTCAGCTTGCCTTGAATAAATAAATAAAACAATTAGAATGGTTGATATGATGATTGCATGTTCCTTGATACACTTGTAACCACTTAATTTATAATAAACATGGGAGCAATTTTCCCAACCACTTCTTTATTAAAATATAATTTGTCAGTGAATTCTCCTCTGGTCTGCTCTTTTCTTCCCTTTTTCTCCTTATAAAATCTTCCAAGACTACTCCTCCAGTCCCCTCATTTCACTAATATCCCAGCAGCATCTGTCAGTACCAACCCTTCCACTTACTTTATTCATGTTACCATCTTTTTATTGGTTTTATATTATTATTCTTTAATCATTTATCGCCTTGATTCAAGGCAATCCAATATCCTTTTGTCAAATGTCAACTTTACCTTATTGCCCTATTTTGAAGGCAATCTGATAAAACCTGTTAAGACCCATTATCACCTTATCCTAAAGTGACCAATCACTTATAGTTCTGAATCATCCTCAGCGGATTCTGTCCATTGATCCTTTAAAAGAATTCCTCCAATGATCCCCATGGTCATAATAGTGGATTGTCATCCAGTCATATAGATTCTCAACAAATAGCATTAGAGCCCAATTGAGCATAATAAAGATGAACATTCTTCTTATTCCTTGTCCTCCTTGTTGGCTTTATCAACTCAGTTTGGAAGCAAATTACCTATATTGACTTCTGAATGAACCAAATCAATGCCAAAGCTATCATAGACACAGGATCTCCAGTAAATGTTGTTTCATCAAAATTCATCAAGTGAATCAAATTAACTCCAAATATTTCTCACTTTGAAGAATATGGTATGGCTGGAACTCAGAGTACTTGGTCAATTGGAGCTTTTTTATCCCTTCCCCTGAAAATTGGGAAATTAACTTTTACAATACCTAGCCATTGTAATTGACAACTTGAATTATGCCTACTTTTGTGGACTCAATATTTATTAAAATTTAATTGGATTATCAATTACCCCAACTCATCATTGTCTCTTTTGGGGTATAGAGTCCCTTTACTTTTATCTGACCATGATTCTACCTGATGTCAGAAATGTCTGCTAGAAGGAAACAAAAGGTTTTATTTACTTCACTATCACTTTGGAGATTATCACGTAAAACTACCCCCTAGATTGGCTGATATTGAAGAGGGAATGCCTATTTTCTCCCCAAAAGCTTAGTTATTCCGCCAAAATCACAGGTAATTGTTAACACTTCTTTGCAATTTTTGATTCCCAAAGAATATTTGTTACATATTCAAGGCAATTCAACCCTTCTGCAAAAAATCTCTTGCCTTGTAATGGAGTATTGATTATGCTTATTCAGGATCATTATCTGTCTTACCGGCGAACCTTACAAATGAGCCAAAATTGGTAGATTGAGAGCATCCAATTGCTTATGTCAAGTTACTGCCTTTATCTCAGATTTATGTTGTTAAACCCTTCAAACTCTACAAGTTTTAGGGATAAAAAGTGATCAGGAAATCCTTACTGTAGGTCCTGCTATCAGGAAAGACCTCTCTAGTGAACAGGAGAGATAAGTGATTCAATTGTTAAAGGAATATTCCAACATTTTTGCTAAGCATACTTACGATTTTGAGAAGATGAAAGGAGTAATGCACACTTTTGAAACTGGCAATCACCTTCCTATTCATGCAAAGCCCTACCGTAAGCCTAAAGTAGAAGAAGCCCAGCGTACTAAGGAGCTGCATCAATTGTTAGAGGCTGGATTGTTGAAACCCTACAATAGTCCTTGGGCATCTCCATTGTTATTGGGTTAAGAAGTTGGATGGTTCTCACCAAGTTGTTATGGATTATTGCAGACTGAACGCTATTACTCAACGATATTGTTATCCCTTACCTAGGATCAATGATTCTCTTAGGAGATAGCTAAATCCACCTATTTTTTGACCATGGACTTAGCCAGTGGATACTGGCAAATCAATTTATCGCCAGAAGATTATGCCAAGTGTGCCCTGATTTCGATTGAAGGGTTGTTTGAACCATTTCATACGCCTCAAACGCTAGAAAAGCCCCAGCAACTTTCCAAAGGGCTATGGACAGTATGTTATGGGATCTAAAGCTTACTTGTGTTCTGGTATATCTTGATGATTATACTATGTTTTCTAAAACTTTTACTGGGCATTTGAACCATCTAAAAAAAGTTTTCGATGAATTTGGAGCTCTTCCTTAAAACTCAAACCCTCCAAATGTTCTTTTCAAAATGAAATGGACTTTTTAGGACATCAGGTCTCAGATAAAGGGATTCAACTCCTCTTGGACAAAATTCAAGCCATCCAACAAATGCCTCCTCCAACCTCTCTGCAAAATATTCAAGTCTTTCTCAGCAAGGTTGGGTATTACTGGCAATTTATACCCAACTTTGCTGATATGGCTGAACCCTTTTTTTGCCTATTGCAAAAAGGAGTGCCCTTTGAGTGGTGATCAGCTCAAGAACAGTCGTTCAATTCTCTACGTACTGCCTTGATCAAGGCACCTGTTCTAAATCATCCCCAATTTGACAATCCTTTCTTTTTACACACTGATGCCAGCAATGTCGCTATTGGGGCTATCTTATCCCAGTGTGATGAAGAGAAGAATGATCATCCCACCACTTTCTATAGCAAAACTTTGTTGAAGGCTGAACGCAATTACAGTGTCACTGAGAGAGAGTGTTTGGCTGTAATTTTAGCAATCAAGCACTTCCATCCCTCCTTATATGGTAACCATTTCACTGTGATTAACGACCATTCTTCCTTAAGATTGTTGCAGAACGTAAAGTATTCTGATGTAAGATTGGCCCGTTGGGCTTTTAAGGTTGCAAAATTATGATTTCTCCATTGTTCATTGTTCAGGTGCTCAACATCAAAATGCTGATGGGCTGTCTCAATTGCCTATTCTGACTTTGAAACTAAATAAGGAAGAATGCTTATATAATCTTATTGGACGACCTGAGTTGTGGGATCGAGAAACTGAAGAAAATTGAATCTTTCTAAAATTAATTACCAAAGATACTATGATTTGGGACATAGCTTTACATAAGAAAGTCAAATCCAAGTGGTTGCCCTTTCTGCATCCCAACTCTAGATTTAACTCTGTAATAGAAGGTCATGAACAAGTTGGTCATAGTGGCTTAAAGAAGACTCAAGAATGATTGAAGACTCGATAATATTGGAACAATATGACTGAATTCATCCAAGAAACCCTTGCCTCATGTCTTATTTGTAAACGCCATGGAACTACTAACCCTACTTTTCTAACATCAAGTTATACCTCCAACTAAGGCATTTGAGGTAGTCAGCATTGACGTTGTAGGCCCTTTTCCTCAATGATTGCATGGTCATCAGTATATCATTATGGCTATCAACCATTTAACTAAATGGGTTGAGACCATTTCCATTGCTACCCCCTCGGCTAAAGCTACGGCGCTATTCCTATACCAAAGTATATCACTCTCAACATGGGTGTCCCAAGGTCTTTATGTCAGATAATGGGACTAACTTCACCTCACAACTTATACAGGAGCTATCCAAATTATTTAACACTGCTCAGCAATTTGTTGTCCCCTATAATCCATCTACAAATGGGGCCATTGAACGAGTTAATGGAACCATAGTCGCACTTCTAAGGAATATGGCATCTACTGACCCAACTCAGTGGAATTTTTATTTGCCTAGTGCTGTGTTTACTTATTGTATAAGCTATCATCACATTATCAAGATGTCCCCTTTTAAGTGCATATATGGGTGGGATCCTTAAGTTCCTTCCAGTGTTCAGACAATCCTTGAGGAAAGCTTTCCAGAAAATTCTGATTTAATCATGAGGAATCTGGATGATGAGATTATCCATCTTCAAGCTCAAGCAATGAAATCAATTGAAACAACCACTCAAAAAGAGTCTCAAAGGAGTAATCAACACAAACCTGCCTTACCTGAATTCCAGACTGGGTATTACGTTATGTACTATCATTCTCAGCCTGGTGGGTGAACTGAAAAGTTAGAAACTAATTGGTCTGGTCCCTATTGAGTTATATTTTGAAAAGGAGAGTATTTAATTGTTCATGTTGATACTGGTATAGTGGTAAATCGTATTCATCCTAGGTTTTAAAGAAGTCACCCTCCACTGCGATCAAATCTTGAGGGGGGAAGTGTCAGGAATTCGCCAAATTCTCTTATTTGCAAAAATTTCACCCCATCAATTCCCCTGGCATCATCAGAAGGTGAGAGCAATATCTCAATCTATCAATGTTAATGATCAATCTCATCACAATCAATTGATTGAAGATTTGATAGCGCAAAGATTAATTCACTCTGATAGATTATGAGCTGTTATGAAGCCTATAAGTATCCCCTTTTTTCAAAAATAAAAATTAGGTCGAATTATAACCTGTATTTTCGTTTAATTTTATTACCTTTTTGGAGAATTACTCAGTGTAACTCTGAGAGATAACCTGCCCCATTGGAAGTGTAATTCAAAACTTCCATACCAACCTATATTAAGCACCTGTATAAAGTAAATCTTAGTCCCATACCTCCCACAACAGCGCTGGTCTAGAGCGGCGAGGGCCAACTTTGCACAAGCGCTAAAACTATCAAACCCACACAACCCGTCCAGCCTCCTCAAACATCTTGCAAACTGCCCCAACACAGTGGGCCCACATGAAACCCCCTTTAATTTAAACGCCTTCTCCACACCATTTGGCAAATAGGGTGGACCATCACTATTACAGGCATTAGTCATGGAAAGGTATGTCCCAGAGCTCACTTCACGCAAAGGAAACCAGAAGACCACCCCCAGAGGGACACACAAGATGTTAGATTTTCATACGTTTAAATGAATCCTCAACTTGGGGCCTCCAACTTATTGTTTTTTGGGTAATCTCAACATATATATTACCATTATTAATCTAAAAATCGATGCTTTGATGGGCCTAAAGCCCATAATCATTATTAACTTCAATTCACTTAGCACCGTCCAAATACAATTAATATTGTATGAACTTGAGATAAATTATAATCATATTGCTCCACTAATTGATAATCCATGCTGATAAACTCTATTGCAACTATAATTCTTCCTTTAGGGAATTAATCCTTATTTCAGTTTATTCAACCTTATCTCTACCTTCTCTTTATCTTATAAATACCTTTACCTATCAACTACTTCCCTTTATCCTATAAAAGATTTGGTATATTAATTCCAAATCTAGTCCCAATTCCACTAAGGTATAAGCTGATCATTCTTATATCCCTTATCTTATCTTTTCTCTTATTAGCACTATTTAAAGTGCTGATTATTTACCTAATAAAATAACTTTATCACTTCTACCCTTAATTAAGATCTTTATAAAATTCACTCACTTGTTTTTGGGACCTCTGAACCAGTGTGGTTAAGTATCTAACTATTTTCTATTAAGACCTCTGAAGCTGTTATTAAGGTTAAGTATTCCTCTCGCCTGTCACCTCACCAAGCTTCGAAGTACCAGCCTTCTGACCACCCTTAGTCCCAACACAAGGCGTGACCCATTCATTGCGAGAATTGACTACCTAGATGCACTAGACAGCCCATATGATCTCACAACACAGAAGGCTATGGAGGCTAACTCATCATCCAAACCTACAGTCAAGGTATGAACTAAGACCTGGCGTTGCCTTAGAAGAACCTACAGAACAGCAGATCGCTCCAACTCCTTTCATGCAACGTGCGCAGTATGTGGAGGGGATGGCACACTGCACCACCGCCTAGAAGCATTCCCCCATCTAGAACCATATGGCAGGAAGTTTCGCGTCTTTTAAGAACCAAAAATGATCAGTATCTGTCTGTCTCCAGAAGCCTCCTTGCACTTCAACTTAAATCCCAATACCACCCACACTCCACTCCCTGATAGTCGCCATTGCAATTTGGACAATCCACATAGTAGCACTGGATGCCTTCAAGGGAACTGTGCCCACCATCTGTGTGACAATCAGCAGCTTCCATCTACACCTACTAGAACACTTTCAAGCCTGGCTTTATGGATACATAAGGCTAAAGCAACAAAAACTTGTTGAATCATGGTTTCCAGTCTGGTTTCTACATATGGACCCCTTCCTCCACACTTGCTCCATAGTAGGAAATACCCTTTAGAGTAAGGCATTCAACTCCCCTATACCTGGCGGTACCAGCAAGCAACAGGGGTAGCTTGTCTACTCTGGGGTGCCAAATCTTGCTACACTTCACCTCCCCCTATCCCATTACATATATCAGTATTGTCTGTCCCCTGGTCGGCTTACCTCAGTTAGATAAAATAAATCCAATGAGAACCTGGAGGAATTAATTAAGGTTAGGTTAATAAAGCGAAAATATCTCTCCCCTTAGCACAATCAAGGAATCTTTCCATGAGTATTCATGAAAAAATTCATATTATTAATTTGGTGAATAATAACGCTATCCACTATGTAAATACCTGATTATAAAACTCTGAGCGTACATATGCATATATCATAGTCAATCAGATGATAGTGCAGGTGATAATTGATGTGGAGTGTTTATCAACATCATTTAGCCAAAAATTGGTAAAATGAATGCAGATATCACTGGATCTAGTACACCGTAAGGAATATGGTACAGCCTGACCATCTATTACAATATTCTGTGGAGTATACAGTGCACTGCCACTCTGTTTTAGATTGCTTGTGGTATGCTCCTGCCATAGTGTTGGATTATCAGAATTACAAAAACTTATTGAGACAGAATTCATGAAAAGTTATGGATTAAAATATGCTTTTTAAGGAGAATATCCTGACATTTTTGTGGAAAACCTTGTTCTTGGTATATTAGGGGGAAGGAGAACCACTGCTGACAAAGAAGAGCTTTTTTGTAAACATGATTTACAATTATGGCATCATTCCCATTCAGTACTAGTTGATTAAGAAAAATGGAGGGAAATACCAAAGAAGATCTTTGAAAATTGTGGGATACCCTTGAGATCAAAAACGACAAATACTTTACCACTAGGAAAATAAATAATTATTAAAACAAGGTTAACGCTCAAAATCTTGGAGCAGATATATGAAGAAAACATCAGCCCATGGAGGGAATTGAGAATCAAGCCATGGGTAGCACTGGAGATTGTTATTCTGGGACACAGAGTAATAATTGTGCTGCTGGCTAATCTGGGAGAAAAACTGATAAATATAGAGAAGAATTAAGTCATCGCATTCTGCCATTTAATTTTAATGGCAGAGATCAATAAATTTCATGACTTTGGAATGTTAACCAAGATGAAATTACTGGTGGATATTGCCAAAGGTGTTAATGTTTTAGTTGATTAAGAGAAGCTGGCTTGATTATCAGAGCAGCAACAAGAAGATGTGCTTGATTATTTGAGAGATATCAAGAGATATTTGCCCAAGATGACCACAACCTGAGATTTTTGAAAAATGTGCCCTACAAGGTCACACTAGGGAATACCTGCTAATAAGGATGAGATCTATCTGCGAGTCTATAGATGCTAAAGCTGTGTTAGCACTAAAATCAACAAGCTAGTTGAGCATGAGCTCACCTTCTATCATCAAGTCCATGGGTTAATCTGATCATATATCTAAAAAAAGGATGGATCAAATCAAGTAGTGATCAATTATTACCAATTTAACACAATCACTAAGAAGGATTCTTATCCGCTGCCAAGGATTAATGACGTGCTTAATTGCCTAGGGGATTCCAAGTACTTTTCAGTGACGGACTTTATTTTAGGATATTGATAATTGATTTGACAAAGGAGATTCAAGAAAAATGTGCAATAATTACTGCACAGGGATTGTACCAGTTGAACTGAATGCCCCAGAGATTGTTCAACGCTCCAGAGACATTTTTAAAACAATGTACTTTATTCTCAGTGATTTGAAGCTATCCTGCATTCTAGTATATATGGATGATAAAAATGTACACAGAAGGACCTTCACGGACCTTTTGAAGCAATTATAAGAAGTGTTTAAGCAACTTGTTGAGGGCTAACTTGAATATCAATCTGAGAAAAAACTTTTTTTCAAAAAAGAGCTTAAATACTTGGTGTTAATGATAAACTCCACTGGGCTGCAACCCCAGCTGCAGAAGATTACAACTATCAACCGTATGTTGATCACAAAGAGCATTTGGGATATCCAATTATCTCTTGGATGGTCAGCTATTATTGATGATCCACAAATGATTCCACCAGTATCATGGAGCCATTATTCCACTTATTGAAGAATCCAAAAAATTTGTGTGGAACATTGAAGCCCATGGATCTTTTAATTAGTTTCTCCAATATTTGATGGCCAGTCCTGGCTTAAAATACCCAAATTTCAATAAAGAAATTAATTGTCCAAACTGGTGCTTAATTTAAAGCAATCGGTTTCATTTTAAGTCAAAAGGATGATGATGGGATAGAATCCTGTGGCCTATGTGAGCAGAACACTAATGCCAGCGGAAGGAAACTACACTGTGACTGAGTGCAAAAGTGTCTTGTGGTGATCTATGCATGCAAGAAATTCTGAGCGAATATCCATGAAACACTTTGTAGTGGTGACCCACCAATTGTCTTTATGTGGGTTCTAAAACTTGTGGGAACCAGAAGGGCGAATGGGACAATGGTCTTTAAAATTACAAGCCTTCAAATTTGAGATAACTCACCAGTCCAGAGCAGCACATCAAAAGCTAACGGATTATCAGATTGCCTGCAGTCCAAGTTGTCTACCATCAAGCGGATAAGCTAGTTCAGAGGATGATAAAGGCAATATCAGGAAAGAGCCCAAGAAATTCATGGTTTGCTAAAGAAAGTGATGGAAAGCACTAAGATGAAAAATAACATTTTTACAAAATAATTGATGGATAAAAGTTTTTATTCCCAAATCTGTCAGTATGAGCAGAAATTATCCAAACAGCACATAAAGTTGTTGGTGATGGTGGCCTAAGAAAACAATGGAATATATTCGCCAGTATTACTAATGGGAATTGATCAACTATGATGTCTCCAACTACCTTACCTGTTTTGTGGAATGCCAAATCCACAAGTCTCGTAAGAATATAACAGGATACCATCTAGTGCACCCTAGGTTTGCATGGCACATGCTGTCAATTTAAGTGATGGGACCCCTGAGTATTAGTACAGGAGGAGCAAAATACATCATAAGTGGAAATAGACCATCTGAAAGATGCGTACAAACCAAAGCCTTAAGCAAAGTGGATGCTTCAAGCATGAAGAGATTCATACTGGACCAAGTGGTCTACTGGTATGGATTTCCACAAGTCTTATTGAGTTAAATTGGAGCCAATTTTACCTCCTATGTGATCCTAAGGCTGAGTGAAATGATGAGAATCTGAAGAGTGGTATAAATTCCATATCAGCCAGAAAAAAGGAATGGTAAAATCAGTAAACAGAACTCAAGCCATGACACTAAGAAATTAGTTGTTGGGAAAACTTCTTCCTAGGGAACTTACCTAAGTTTGGTTACCTTTGCATACAATATCAGTCATCATACAGCGACGGTGAATGCCATTTGTACTATTATATGTACAAAGGTCAGAATAACTGCCAATTTTGTAACCTGCCATAGAACCAGCATCAGTATGAGTACTGATCAATACCTGAACTGACTGTTAATTATAATGATCAAACCGAAATTGCAGGCGTTCAATACTACCTTGAAGAAAATGATTAAAGATAAGATGATTTTTGACAAAGAACCCACCAGTGATACAAGAGTATTATCTGGGGATATGATATCCTATTGCGACACCTATGGTTTTGGAAGAAGAAACAAGTTGGATGCTTTGTAATTTGAGTCCATTTGAAGTGATCACCAAGTCAGCGACTAATTCCTATATGATAAGAACCTCTTGGATGGCCGTATAGTGAACCAGGTCCATACTAAATATTTAAAAATAGGATCTAGGGGAATGACAAGTTGCAATGCTCAGGAAAAACCACTGGGCCTACAAAAAATAGGTAATTTTCTGGTGTTAGTCAAGTCCCAGGGGGAACCGCTGAACCATGATAGGTGGTTAAGTCTTAAAAATAGACCTCTGAACAACAATATATGGTTAAGTTCAAAAATTAACAGCTAAACCAGAGTAGGGGAAACAAAAAGATGGACCTCTGGATCTAATTAAAGGTTAAGTGTCATTGTAAAATAATCTTAAGAAAAAATAAAAAATAAGATAAAAACATAAAAAAATGTATAAAAATAAAAAAATTAAATATCAATTTTTATTTTCTTCATAAAAACATCTGGACTTTTTTTCCGCTCAGTGCAACTTTCTGAGCAAAATTAAATGGATTAAAATGTAGATTTGATCACCTGACATAGTTTTTCTCTGATGTCCTTGGATTCCCCACCGGCTGCCCCAGTTGAGGCAGCGGCAAAACTCCCCCATTATTTTCTATCTGACAGGAAAACGCGCTTGGACTGGCTCGCCCAGTCATACCAAACCCTTGGACAATTCATTCCTCCCAAGAATCTCAACACCCACCTCACTTAAACCCAAGCGGTGCCCCATTACCCCCTGATGCTCCCCTGGAGAAACATGCATTTTGGCCTTAGAGTCAAATATGGGAAACTATACACCTACCACGACCAAGCCATTATTTAAAAGGCTCAGGCGGTGATGCATCCTGCCACATTTATAGACTTCCGCCTCTATAAGGGGTATTTTGATCATGGCTTCACCTGTGAAACTGACGTCGCCATTGCAGCAACTGTGCCCCTGGTTTTCCAGGGTACCCCTCTCCCTTCAACTCGCTATAGGCTCCTAGAAGACACCACTTTGGTAGTTCAGTTAGCTGGTTTGCCCACCCACCTTCCCCCTGAGGTGCTCCACCAGGAGCTGATGGAAGTTTTGGCAGTCTATGGCTCCAATCCCATCTTGCAATTTGTGGTCCCAAATGGTGCCACACACCTCGCTGGGCATCAGGCATAGCCACAATCAGCCCTGAATCGAACAGAATTGCCTTGTCAATTCCCCTTGCGCCGTTAACCCCTCTGCCCCCAAACATCCATTCTGGGCCTGCATCAAGGGCGGACAGACGATCTGTCCATCCTGTTTTGGGTTAGACCACTCAAAACGCAAGTGACCATCCCTAGCTGCTTCCAACAGCGCTGATTTTCATACACCAGCCTCCAACCTACCGCCCACCCTGCACCAGCTTTGGTATGGGGTATCATCCTACCTCTCCCTCCCCCAAAGCCTGATGCTGCAGCTGCACCTGCAGCCATCAATAAGCCTCCTCCTCGCCCCAATGCCACAAACGCTCCATCCAATCAAGCACAGGATTGGACCCCAGTTCAAACCCCATGCATCCTCCAATGAATCAACCAAACCTCAACCATAAACCTATTCCCCATTCAATTCAACCAGAACCCATGGGAGTTATTAGCTGAAATTGACAAATCAGTTAATTTCATTGAAAAATAATTCATGCAAATCGAGCGATTTTATAATGCAGAATGGGACGCCATGTTCCCCCCTTGTTTATATGCTCCGCAGCCAAATGCTGAATCATCCTACAGCAACCACCAATTTTCAGTAGAAGCAGCTGCCACACCAGATTGTCATCCTCTCCGCAAAGCTGCCACCAAATCAGTGACAATGCTCACAGAAGGTATTCCCCCTCCTGTTATCCCTCAACCCTCACCCCACAATGTAAGATTAATATGAAGCAATTGCACAAAAATATCAATGACGCTATCCAGAACGTAGTAACTGTAGCACAGAATCCAAAGCTGATTACCCAAAACAATATTATCACGTTCATTGAATTACCAGACGCCTGCATTAAATCCAAAAAAGCTGTAGCCAAATATATCACTGCTCTTTTTGTAGTTGACAATTTCTCAGAAACGCCAATCATAAGTGATATCAAACCACATACCGCCAATGCCCAGCGCCCTTGCTATCCGCTTTGACACATACCATACTCTGGGATGAGAGAGCTGTTGCCAAAGATTAGTTCCCTGATCCCCACTTCCCCTTCCGCCATGGAGGGATAAGCAGTCTCTGCTGCCCACCTGGCTGTTTCATTTAGTGTTTCATTCTATCCAATCATCTGGGCATTTTGTTTGAATCAATTAGTTACGTTAGTATTAATTATAGTTTTAGTTCAGTAATGTCCGTCTCCTAGTTGGCTTATCTCAGTTAGGGTAAAAGAAAAAACTTCTGTTGATGTCCCTTATGTTATTAATAGGACCATCTTGGGTTGAAACTGGTCCTTTATGAGTAGTCCTGAGGTTCTGGAAGAAACAAGCATATTAGCAAAATTAGGAAAGCGTTGAAACTGGATCCACCAGAAAAAGGCCCTAAGAAATGAAGCCCAGCCTGGGGGAATACAGGGATCAAGGAATTAAAGATGCTTCTCAAGAAGGCCGTTCAATGACAAAGTGTCATATAACCCCAACTTGGTTGAAAACAGGATTTCATGACCTTTTATCAGCAAAAAACCTGAATTAGGCTGCATGGAGTGGGGCCGTAGGAACTGCGCTCTTCAGAGGTGGCAGTGAGGAGATAACAGAAAGGAATTGTGCTAAGAAGAAAGGCTATTCAGAGATGCATTGGGTAAGTAAAGGATATGGACCATGAGAATTCCAATATAAACCATGCTGGAAGACTCAGTCAAGATCAAAGCAGCGTATGATTCCATAAAATTTTCATCACTAGATAATATTCTTAAGCGGCGGGTTGTGATGGGATTTTGATATGGCCACATTATTAAATGCTTAATTGATTTTAATACATCTGCTTGTTGATTAAGGGATTCATCCCGCTAGTGTATGTGGGAGTTATTGATTATATACAATAATATTGTTCTGAGTATTATTCTGAACGAATATTTAGCAAGTTGCCAGTTTTTGATCTACCAGATCATTAACGTTTTGTTGGGGGTGATCCCTGACAACAAACAAGGAATTAGGTTGTTGACTTTTCTATTGATAACTTATTAACTTATATTTCTCAAACAGGGTTTAGTCACCAATTGACTAAGGGGTTTTAAGTTGCTGTGTTACTGATGTCGCCTGTAATAATACTTATGAGGTAACCTTTTAAAGTTTACAAACTTCTATTTATGAGTAAGAGTCCCATTAACTAAGCAAATCGTTACCTAATAAGGGTCACTTTATGTGGGTTGAGAGAAGGCGTTTGGCAGGTTTTTTTTTTCAACCAAGAAGAGGTTGCACTGAGGTTTGTGGAAGAATATGCTTAAAACTGAAGAGGAAGATTATTATTTTGTGCGACCCTGGAGGTATAGATCATTGGTGACAGCTGCTGTTTTCAATAGGGGTGCCAACAGAAGAGTTGAGTGCGAGTTCCCTTATAAATTCCCTTGCATTAAGAAAAGTGAATCAGATAGAAAAAAATATTTACAAGTTAGCTACTTAATAATTAAGACTGTTTGCTCATAGGACTAGATTTGGAAGTATAATAGATCCTTGTTTATTTTATTTTTATCTTCTGTAGACTCTATGTGATGAGAAATAAGAGGAACCATTGAACTTAATACTAGGTTAAGTTCAGCAGAAGAGAGAGGAACCTCTGAACCTAATCCTAGGTTAAACCTACAGAAGTAGGAAGAAGTCCCTATCTATAATTCAAAGGGTTTTCCATTAGGACAAACACTATTTTAGAGCTGGACTTTTAATCACCTTGGCTACTATAAGCTCAACTAGAGTAAAAATTTTCATACTATTACCGCCTAATTTAATTAATAATCAACAATATATACAACTCAAATGAATAGGAGCCTGTGCAGTAAATAAAGTGATTTGAAGCAATCTACAATCAGAAAATTGTAAACGGCTCTCAAAAATAAAACACTGCCCTTCTAAAGTCTTAGAAAAAACTAGGAATTAATCATTGGAGTCTAACAAATACAAGAATCTAGCTGCGTCATTAGCCATAAGGAACAATACTTTATTTCCTGGTATATAAGTTCCACTAGTATTTAAACTCTTGGCCAAAACTAATGGGGCCCAAAGGAGCGTACCTGGCATGTTGAGTATCCCATCTCTATCTGTTGGATAGAATATTAAGCCTTTTGGTTTAAAACAAAGTTGCTTCCTGAGGATGGTGATTCCAAGGTTAAAATACCTCTCAGTGACCCCCATTTTCAGTATAACTCAGATTCTCATGTAGTGGTGGAAACCTGAGTCAAAATTTAGATTCCTTATTTAAATGTTCTATAGTTGTATAAACATTCAAATACTTCTGTCAAGGAAGCCTTGACCTGACCTGGGATCTTGAACCCTTCCTACAAAAGTTCATCTCCATTTTGTTGAGAAATTTAACAGATCAGTGTTTTGACTATAGAATGCACACATCATTTTGCTTAATAGATTATAGATATCCTCCACTTTAGCTGCAAGGACCAATTTTCTACAATAAACCCATATCAGATGTAAGAGTTATCATTGATATGGTAACTAATGTTGGTTTTGTTTTTCTTATTTTATGTTAACTGATTCATTAGATTTATTTTACAGATTAATGATGTTCTGTTGGGAGGAATCTTGACAATGTTTACAAGTAATTTGATTATTAGTTTAACAAATAAAGGCTAAATTACAATGTGCAAATTAAACAGGATTTGTTGCCAGTTGATATGGGTTTTTTGGTAGTTGCTGAGCGTTGACAACGTTTTTGTTGGCAGCAACTTGCAGGTTAGTCTAAAAGAGAAATTCAACCTCCTGTTAATTAGTAAAAGGTCCTATTACTTATGCAGGTTACTAGCATAAGAAGGATAATTTGCTGGGGTTTAGTGAAGGCGTTGGGACACGCTCTTCAGTTATTCAACTCAGGAGGGGTCATGATCTAGTCAATTGTGGAATCTGACTAGGCATATAAAATTATTTTTTTGGAAGACTCCTAAGAGCTAAAATTATTTTCAATAAAGAAGTTACTATTGTGGCAACAACAGAAGAGTTGAGTACTGATATCCCTAAATAAATTCCTTGATATCTTAGTATATATATAAATCATTGTATGTATATTAATATATATAAAAACAATATATGTATGTGTGTGTGGAAGAAACATTAATACATTACCAAGTACTCCAAAAGCACCTAACTTGGTACAAATTCTTTAAATCTTTTAGGGTTGTCTTAGGCTATTTTCAAAAAAATATAAATAAATTTTAAAAAAGTTTTATATAAGATTGAAAAAAGTATAATATTATAATGTCGATAATAACATTTTGGCTGATAATGTTGGTGTTATTCATTTTAATTTGATAGGTTCATAGGTTTTAATAAGAGGTTGGCAGCTTTTGGTTGATTTAAAGTTCAATTGGTTTGACTGAGTATGGCTGGTGTATTTAGGTTTATTTGATAGACATAATGTTTCAGATAAGTGATGATTTATTTCAAAAGTACAATATTTTTCCTGAGTGGTTGGTGGTTTTATAATGATTCAAAAAAATTTGAAAATAAAATTCTATAGATGACCATCTAAAAATATTAAAATAATTGATTTTAGATTATTTGGTAAACTTTAAACCCATAAACTAATCAGATAAATCTGGTTATTGATAAAAATTATGCTGAGAATTTCTTTTGAAAGTATCAATATGGTTATCTGTCTTTTATGATACATTTTCTCATGAACAAATAAACTAAAATGGCCAAACTTGGCACTAGTACTTTATCAAAATTTGGGAAAGGTAATAGGCTATATTTCTTTTTTAGCATGTAAAAGGTTATACTTCAATAAAATCTTATTAATTTTTTATCTCAGCTTGATTAAGACCTAAAAATTATATTTCTAATGCTAAGTCTATATTTTTTCAGCTGAACATTTTGGTAAATTTTTTAATTTGATAGGTTCAAGGGTTTTGATTACCATTTGTAGATTTAATTGCTTTATAAGTTAAACAATTGGTTTGGCTAAATTGTGAATGGTGGTTTTAGGCTAATTCAATGGGCTCAATTGTTTCAAGTGGTTGGTGGTTTAGTTAATTACATAAGTTCGTGTGATTTGGCTGAGTGCTTTGTGGTTTTATAATGGGTGATAGATTTAATTTCTTCTTGGCCCTATCAATTAACAAACATATATACGTCCAAAAAATAAGGGCTTATATAGATCTAAAAATGCATACATGCGTTCAAAAAATAAGGGTTATATATTTAAATTTCAAATTTAATGAATATTTATGTTACAGACAAGGACCAAAAAATTATCAAAAGCGTAAACATTGGCTTAAATTATTACTAAATCTAAGGGTCAAAAAAATAAAGGATTTTTACTCGAAAGTCAGTGAAAGGGTTAAACTCATTGATGGCCATTTTTTAAATTAGAATTAAAGATTAGGATCATCTGCAGATTTTCAACGCACAAGCAAATCTAGGTAAAATTAGGATATCTATGAACACAAGGCTTTGAATCTTTATAGAAATGAATATTTTTATATTTTTTAATATGTGATAAGCTGTCTCATGATTAAACAAACCTTAAATTACCAAATCTTGCACATATACACTATAAATTTTGGAATTGTAGTAAGCTATTTTTTTAAAAAAGTATATTATTTTTAACAAAAGTTATATGAAAGGTTCAAAAAAAATATATTTTAATGGTAATTGTATTTTGTTTCAGCTGGGAATTTAGTATCATTCATATAAATTTATTAGGTCAATAGTTTTTGCTAATCAGTTCATGGTTTTAACAGTTTTATAAGTAAATTCAATAATTTGTTTTGGCTAAAAGATTGATGGTTTAGTAAATTCAATAGTTTTAATTGGTTTTGGCTAAGTGGTTGATTCTATACTCAACTCAATAGTTTCACTTGGTTTCTTGCTAAGAGATTAATGGTATTATACTGTTTCAATATATTTGGTTTTATAAACTTATTGTTGGTTATCACCATTAAAAAAACAGTCAGATAGAATACTTTTGTTAGTTATAGACCCAAACAAAGATGGGTTACTTGACTACTTATTTAATAAAAGCAGACTTTTCTAGACAATTTAGTTCAGAATAATCTTAAGTTTTTAAACTAGTTCTTGGTTTTGCTTCTGTTTAGTCTGTGGCGTAGATCCACTGATTAAGTATCAAATACCCTGAATGCGGTGATGGTTACTTGGGTGTAAAAAAATATCTTTCTGAGGTTGGTATCAACTATAAAGAAGACTAAGTGCAATCTGTTGTCAAACAATAGCACTTATTTCATTACTTTAGACCATTCTGTAGTTTTAGGATAAATCTGATTGAGTTGGTAATGCTTTATAGAAAAGATGATTGGTAGATATAGTCACACACTAGCACTCTTCTTTTTCTTACAATAAGTCATTTAATTTGCAACCTTATTTTATATCCATTCATGATTATTTGATAAAATACTTGTTAGTTGTAATAGATATTTAGAATTTTATATATTTGTGTGCTATTATGACTAAAATTTGGAAGGTTATCTTTCCTTTGTCTATATAATGCACTCAAGATCTCAAGATCTCTGATGTTAAGTGTGGAAGGAAGAAGTTCCATTATGTCTAGAAATTGACAACTGCAGTATAAGATTTAAATGGATAGTTTTTCCATTGTTTTAAATATTTTCAAGTACCTTTAAGTATTAGAATAAAGAGCAATAGCATATGTCTAGCGTTAAAGAAATACTCTCTTGGTTATAAAGAGCTGATTTAGTAATAGTATGAACATTATCACCCACCCATATATTTATATTAATAAACAATCTATTCAACGCAATCCTGTATCTAGCAGTAAACAAGAAAATGCTTAAAATTTGTGCTCACTATAGGGTTAGTTGGTTTTCCGGGAAAGTTTACACAAGATATTATCAGCGGAATGTCATACAAAAACAAAATTCAGGATTTGTGGATGGAAAAAGAAACAGTGAATAAGATAATGTTGAACTCAACGTCATGATCCAATCTAACTACATTGGATGAATAAGTGACTAAAGCCAAGGAAGATATAGAACAAAAGGGCAACAATTATCTTTATTGAAAAGACAACTCCATGAAGCAGAAGGAAACAGAAGTAATTAAAGAATTGCTTTTTCAGAAGGTTGACAAAGAATCAGATAGAGAACTTTCTTCCAGATATAAGAGTATATAGCGCAGATTCTAAAGCACTTACAAGGACTTGGAAATTTTAAGTGTGATTACACTCAGATGGAGAAAGATTATGCTGACTACAAGATAGGTAAAAGTACTATTGGGTAAGTACAGCCCCAAAGAAATATTCCTGGAATCTTTGCTGAAATTTTGAAGATGAATCCTGAAAATGCCCTATTGTTAGTCATGTTGCCATGCAGGTACCTTCTGCCACAGTAGTTATAGAAGTATTTAAGAATATGTTAAAAGTAACTATATTCTTATGAATTGGGACCATCTAGTAAAAAAAAAAAACTATATTCTTATGAAATAATGCTCCAGTGTTTTCTGCCTATTCAATATGACAATGTTCAGATATGGCGACTGACATAAAGCAGTAACACTGATGAACTGCTTGGACACAGATAGCCAAAATCTGGTGTTTCCCCATCATATAAGGGATGATTGGGAATAAAGCAACTCCAAAGAAACAATCATTATCAATCTTGGTAGCCCTGAGCAGATGGCTAGCTGCAGACAGGTGTCTATGGTAATTCAGTTTAAGAAGGACAAAACATTAGCCACTTTTGCTAATCGATTTTATCAGAAGCACAAATTTCTGGCAGGCATGAAAATTCTGTCAGATATTAATTCATGGATAGCAATGAAAACGGCACTTTGGTCCTATAGAGATTTTCACTGACTAAGGTTTTGGTGCTTGAAAATCAAACACCCACATCACATATTTTGGAGTCTCAAGATTCTAGGAGCAACTCTTGAGCACCTTAATAAACTTTTAAAGCTGTTCCTGCTAAATGTATTCAGAATAAAGCGAAGTGTGCTGTTCCTAATATCAAATTGCAGAATCGAGTTGTAATGGGAAACAAGCTTGAAGGACTGAAATAGGAGGTGAAAATTTAATTACGCTGCCTCAAATGTGGAAACCCTGACCTCTAGCCACTCAATGTTGGAGAAAGAAGCATAAAGAGCAAGTAAATCTAGTTCAAGTTAAAAAAAAAGAACTGTGAAGGATTTATAAAAAGGACTGAAGTTTAGATATGAGACAATCTAGCACTGCAATTAATTCTGTTCCCCTGACATATTTAAATAATACTTGGATATTTTCAATCTTCTTGTAGATTAATATACACCTGATCTGCTTTATAAAGTTATTAATTTGGACATAAATTCAATTGTCAGAGCAAAGACAAAGGGAATAGACCCCAAAATTTGGAAAAGAAGTCACTCAGAATAGCTTTTCAGTTAGTAGGAAAGATAAGAACCTCTAAGAGCACTGAATATTTGCTTGAGACGGAGCTTGACAATGGAACATTTCTCTCCAAACTAGAGAAACCAAGGTTTATTTCCTGATTCATTCACATGGTTAATTCATACATCAGATTTAGAGTATAATGCTGCAATTCAATCACTAAACACCTTATTACAATACTTTGAGTGTTTGTACATGGGCATTAGTCATTTGAGTAAAGATTTTAGGTGATAATTGAAAGTGTATCACCCAATAATATCGTTTTGACCAAGTTGGTGAAGCAAATGAAGATTAGTTCATAATTGAAATACTGGAAGGAATATGGAACTGCTGGACTGGAAGCTACAATATCCTATGGGGCATACAGTGCACTTCCTCTTTATTTTAAGTTACTGATTATCCAATCCTGCCATAGTGTTTGCGAATCAAAATTATGACATTCCTATTGGATGAATTTAATAAGAAGTAATAGTATCAAATGTGACTTGAGAGATAACCTTATCAATTTTGGGCCTAACGATGCTCTTTGTATTAGCAAAAAGGAGTAAATTTTCTGACGAATAAGAATAAAATTGTAAATCTAATTTACATTGATGGCATGATTCCCATCCAATACAAGTTGTTTAAGAGAAAGAAAGCTATTCTTACGCAGAATCTTAGGTAACATGGGAACCGTTGTGAATAAAGATGATGAATACCATTCTGCCATAAATGCAACTAATTGTTATAAACAGTGTTAACTCTAGAAATCCTGGAATAATTATAAGTGGAAATTATAGCCCCATGGAAAAATTAAGATTAGAGTCTTGGGTAGCTCTGGGTATTATAATGCCAAACCATGTTGATATCCAAGTTCTACTGGTCAAGCTGAGTGAAAGATTGATGAAGGTAGATAAAGCCCAAGTTATTGCATTTGCACATTAAATCCTGACAGCTTAATTTTAGAGTTCCATGATTTGGAACGCTAGTAAAAATGGGATTAACAGCGGATGTTGCCAAAGGCATTATTGTACTGGTCATTTGAGAGCAACTTGCTGGGTTAACAGAACATCAGCAGGAGAAAGTGCTACAATTATTCAAAAAAGATTGGGTGGTATTTGCCCAGTATGACATTCCCTTGGATGAGCTAAAATCTTGATACATAAGGTTGACATTGGGGAATACCCGCTAATAAAAATGTGACCTGACACTGATCCAAGGCTGCTGAAGCAGTAGTCAGTGAAATAAACAATAAACTGATTGATTATGGGACCTCATACCTTCGTCAAGTTTATGGGTGAGTCCTATCCTTATTCTGAAGAAAAGGATGGATTAAATCGAGTGGTGATCAATTACTGTCATTTAATAATATCACTAAGAAGGATTTTGTATCCACTGTTGAGGATAGAAGATGTTCTCAATCGTCTAGGGAAGCCAAGTCTTTTTCAGCGATGTATATAATCTTGAGGTACTGGCAGAAAGACTTTACAAAAGAAAACCAAGGGAAGTGTGAAATAATTACTGCACAAGGGTTATACCAGCTGATGAAAATGCCACAGGGATTACGTAATGTGCCAGTTACCCTCCAGCAGATGATGGAACCCATTTTTAGTGATATGAAGTTTTCCTGCGTTTTTGTATACTTGGATGCATCAATTTTTAGTAGGACTTTCACCAATCACCTGGAACACTTAAAGAGAGTGTTCAAATGCCTAGCAATGACTTATTTGAAAATCAAGGCAGGGAAATCCACTTCTTCAAGAAAGAGCTTGAATATTTGAGATTTTTGATAAGCTTGGGTGGTTTAAGACTGCATCTGCAGAAAATAATGGCCATTGAACAGATGTCAATCCTGAAGAGTGTTTGGGACATACAAAACTTTTTGGGATGGTCAGCTACTATTACCAATTTATCAAAGATTTTTCCAATTTGCCAAACCATTAGCCCCTTTAAATAGGACCCAAAAAATATCATTTGTATGGGATGAGGAGGCCCAAGAAGCATTTGATGTATGTAAAAAATATCTAATGACTAGCCTTGTTCATAAGTGCTCAACTTTTAATTAGGAGCTTATGATTACGTTGGTCGCCTCATTAACAGTGATTAGAGCCATTTTAAGTCAGGTTGATGATGACATGGAGGAGCGTCTGATAACGTATGTGGTTGGATATTGATGCTGGCAGAAAGTAACTGAACCGTGATGGATTGCAAATGACTCAGGGTGATATACTCCTGAAAACAATTTTAAGTTTACATTAACAAGACACACTTTTAGGTTGTGACTGACCACTTGTCGCTGCGCTGGTTGCATAATCTTAAAGAACCAGGGGGAAAATGGCTCAATGGGATTCAAAGCTGCAAGCCTACAAGTTTGAGATTAAAAACTGAGTGGGAGTAGTCCATCAAAATGCTAATGGATTATCACGCTTACCTACCATTCAAGTTTTGTACCAGCAAGCAAGTGCAATATTTTGTTGGATGACCAAAGAAAATATCAGGGATGAACCCCAAGAGAATTAAAGCTTCTGAATAAAGCGATGGAAAAAATCCAAGATGAAGAATGGAAAGCTGTATAAATTAATTGATGGTAAATGGTACTTATTCCCAAAACCATAAGAACGCTCAGAGACTATACAAGCTACACAAAAAGTTATAAGGCATGTTGACCTACAAAAATTATGAATCGTCTACATCATTATTATTACTTGGAATTGATCAATTATGACATAGCCAATCATTTAGCCTGTTGCGTGGAGTTTCAACTCCACAAGCCCTCAAGAATGTGATGGGATACTGGCTAGTACGCATTGGGTTTTTATTGGCACCCAGTGCCAATAGATGTGGTGGGACCCTTGAGTGTTAGTATTGTGGGAAGTAAAGTACATTATACTTGAAATAGAACATCTGGCCAGATTTGTCAAGACTAAGGCCTTAATCAGGGTAGACGTAACAAGCACCACAAGATTAATACTATGCCAATTAGTTACTGACATAGATGCACATAAGTGTTACTCAGTGATAACAAAACCAATTTTAGGTCCTACATGATTCCAAGAATAATCAGAATAATGGTGATCCAAGGAGATGTGGTCATTCCATAACATTCATAGACTAGCGTAATGTAGAGAGAGTCAAAGGAACTCTAGCTGCAACACTGAAAATTTGGTAGCGTGGAAAACCTCAACTTGGGGATCTTATCTTAGATCAGTTGCCTTTACATATAATATCAGTTATCATATGGCAACAGGGAAAACGCCATTTGAACTATCCTATGGATGAAGAGCCTCACTACCACTGAATTTGTACTTAGCATTAGAACAACTTTGGGGATGAGCATAGAGAAAAATTTAACTCAACTGGAAAATATTATAATCAAATTGTGCACAGGCATTTATTATGATGTTGAAGAAAAAGAATTAGAGCAAAGAAACAGGGTAATCAGAATTGACTGGCATCCAAGGAATACCATGTGGGGGATAGGGTAGCCTATTGTGATACCCATGGATTTTGAAGAAAAATACTAGTTGGACGCCCTATGGTTGAATTGTTCAAGATTATTGCCAAATCAGTGAAAGATGCTGTCAGGATTTCGCTGAATTATCTTGTCTCCAGAGATTATACTCAATCAATTCCACTGGCTTCATTGGAGGGAGAGCTTAATTTATCTCAATCTGTCAAGGTTAATAAGAACGATCAGCCTCATCCTGATCAATTGATTGAATATTCGATTGCACAGCAATTAATTAGCTCTGATAGATTATGAACCAGATCAAAACCTATAGGTATCCCATCCTTTTAATAATAAAAAAGTATGTCGATTTAAAACCTATTTTTACTTTAATTTATCGCTTTTGGAGAATTCACTCAAAGTAACTTTTAGAGAAAACCTGCCCCATTGGAAGTGTAATTCAAAACTTCCAGAGTGGTGCTCACTACAGGGGTCACTCTAAGTTACGCACCAGTAAAAACGTCTATCACTACTATGGATTCTCAATTTTCGCCTGAAAAAGCTCAAGACTATGAGCAAGGCAGTATTTTATGATGAGTCCATTCAACTAGAAACGAAATCCCAAGAGTACTGTCACGCTGGAATTTCGTGCTAATTTGGAGTTTTATAATCCTGATATAAGCTTTACAGCGAACTTTTCAAATCCCTCCTGAGGTTTTATAAGATATTATTAATCAAATGCTGGAGGGAGCCTTAATTCCTGGAATCCGTTCCACTTGATCTAATTCTAATGCTGTACCCTCTATCTTGCAAGAAGTGTTGCAAACCTCCCAAATGCCAAGAATCGGCACTGAGCAATACCTGTTTCAGCTAGTACACCCTACACCATACCATCTATTACCAGTTGTAGGAATTCATCATCAAGTGATTCTCAATTAACTAGGACTCCAGTCCTTGAATAATTATGTTACCAAGTTTTTCAAATGCCACCTCTGAATTCAGCAGAGATAATTAAGATGCCATCATTAATAATTGGACCCTTCTAAATGAAGTACATCAACAGCTTATTCAGCTTAACCATGATATGTCCAGCTTTGTTGATTTACAGTTTCCCCAGCGAGTCCAGTAAATTCAGCAAAAATGGAAAGAAGGAATTTCTCACCTTTCTGAGCAGAGTCAAGCAATGGAAGAAGAAATCAGAAATTTTTTTTCTCAATTGGAGCAATTGTACTTGGGAATCCAATCCCAAGTCATTGAAGTGGAGAAAACCTCTGGAGCCTTGGGTCCTTCTGGGGTTGAAGGACCCCGCGGTCCACCTGAGGCGTAGGTCCATGAGGACCCCCGGCGTTGAAGGGCCCCACACATAACACCAGGTGCAGATGGACCTTGGGGGCCCCTGGGTGCTGATGGGCATTCAGGATCCCTTCAACAAATTGACTCTCTATTGAGCATGATGGACCTCTTATATGAGCAATTTTACAAAGTGGCCAAGGAGTGTAACTTAACACCTGATGGGGTAACAATCAATCCCCTCCTATCGCTTCAGTTTCTCTCTAATGAACTGAGTATTCTGGGTAAATGGGAGAATGGCACTGACATCCTGTTTCAAGCCTACGAATTAAAAGGCAAGATGCTCCAAGCCAAAATTGAAACATTAAAACTTAAGTACAATGCTCTGCAGGAGCAAATTTATATACTATCTCGTCAGTTGGATGAAAAAATGGGGCATGCTGAATTTAATTGACAGATTGGCAAAATTCATACTGAGACTGTAAGCCCTTATCCTCAATTTTCTTCACAAATTTATGATTCCAACTCTTATGTTCTTACTCAATCTGAACATCCTGGGGTACATGTTTTGACGGCCAATGCTCCAATGAGTTTCAAATCAGTATTTAAAGACAAGTACTCTCCTGGGGAAGGTAGTATTATTTCCTTCCTCTATCTTTATGAGAAGGCTCTAAGTGAGGCCACAGATCATCAAAAAATGAATTACTTGCCTAATTGTCTTAATTAATTGGCCCAAGATATCATGGTACCCCACTTAATGACTTGCTCTACTTGGTCACAGGTTAAAGAGGTGCTTATCAAAGAATTCAGAAGTGAGTAAACCTTATCCTCTCAAAAACAGGCTTTTATGGGTATACAGCCCCTTTAAGATGAATCAATCAAAGATTTTGCTCATCTTTTCTTCAGAAAGCTCAAACTTTGGTAGCCTGTGGTCAGTTAAATTTGGATGATGCAATTACTATAGTTAAATCTGCTTTTACTTCCAGGACAAAGTTGCAAGTATACCTTATTAGAGTAAAAAAGAATTTCAGAAGTATATTAGACATCAAGGAGGCCTTGTTGGAATTGCCTCCTCAATTCTCTGGGAAACCCCTTGTTGATTCTTCAAGACCTAGTCACCCTAAAGTTTACACTATGTCTGAGAATGCTATAGCGATTCAGTGTAACTAATGTCACTGATATTTCCATACAGAGGACCTTTGTTTCAAAAAAAAGAAGATGAGAAGAAGAAAAGGGATAAAACAATAAGATTCTTCATCCTGATAATGACATGAGTGTGCAACAAGAACATCAAAGCCCTGTTGAGTATAATAAAGATGAACATTCTTCTTATTCCTTGCCCTCATTGTTGGCATTATCCTCTAAGTTTGGAAGCACCATCACCTGTATTGACTTCTGAGTGAATCAAGTCAATGCCAAAGCTATCATTGATATGGGATCTCTGGTGAATGTTGTCTCATCAAAATTTATCAAGCAGATCAAATTAACACCAGTTATTTCTCATTATGAAGAATATGGCACAGAGGGACCTCAGAGTACTTGGTCAATCAAAGCTTTTTCGTCCTTTTCACTAAAAATTGGGAAGTTAACTTTTACCATCCCTGCCATTTCCCTTGATAACTTGAGTTATGACCTACTATTGAGGACTCAATTTTTGTGGGAATTCAATTGAATTATTAATTACCCCAACTCATTGCTATCACTCTTGGGATATAGAGTTCCCTTACTTTTGTCCAAACATACTCATACTTGACGTCAGTTATGTCTATTGGAGGGGTCTAAAATTTCTTATTTTATTGAATACCATGTTGGCGACCCTAATGTAAAATTTCCCCCACCTCAGCAGTTATCAAAGAGGGGATGCTTATTTTCTCCCCCAAAATCTAATTATTCTGCCAAAATTGCAGCTAATTTTTAATACTTTTTTACATTTTTCAATCCCCAAGGGATAATTATTACAAGTCCAAGGCATTTTCAATCCTTCTGCCAAAGAAATCTTGCCTTGTCCTGGAATATTAGATTATGCTTATTCAGGGTCGTTATCTGACTTATTGGCAAATCTTACCAATGAGCTGAAAATGGCAATCAAAAGCACCCAAATGCATATTTCAAGTTATTGCCCTTATCCCAGATTTATAATGTTAAACCTTTTGGAAGACTAAAAGATTTTGGGTTGGAAAGTAATCAGTAAATTCTGACTGTGGGACCTGCTATTGGAAAACACCTCACTAGTGAACAGGAGAAACAAGTAAATCAGTTGTTAGAAAAATACTTTGACATTTTTGCCAAGCATACTTATGACTTTGGTAAGATGAAAGGAGTAATACACTCCATTGAAACTGGTGATCACCTTCCTATTCTCGCAAAGCCCTATCATCAGTCTAAAGTGGAAGAAGCCCAGGTTACAAAAGAATTGCATCAACTATTGGAGGCTGGAATATTGAAGCCCTCCAATAGTCCTTGGGCTTCTCCGTTGCTGTTGATTAATAAGTAGGAAGGTTTCAAAGAGTGGTTATGTATCATTGCAGGTTGAACGCTATTACTCAAAGAGAGAGTTATCTTTTACCTAGGATTGATGATTCCACTATGTAGTTGGCTAGATCAACTTATTTTTTGGCCATGGACTTAGCTAGTGGATACTGGCAACTTGAGTTATCCCAGGAAGACTGAGCTAAATGTGCCCTAATATCCAGTGAAGGTTTGTTTGAACCAACTCAGATGACTCAAGGATTGAGCAACGCCCCAGCCACTTTCCAAAGAGCTATGGATGGTATGTTATGGGACTTAAAGCTCGCATGTGTTTTGGTATAGATTGATTATATTACCATGTTTTCCAAAACCTTTACTGAACATTTGGGTCATCCAAAAGAAGTTTTCAGGTGAATTTGAGATTCTTCCTTAAAGCTCAAACCCTCCAAATGTTCATTCTTCCAAAATTAAATGAAGTTTTAGGACATCAAGTATCAGCTACAGGGATTCAACTCCTCTCAGACAAAATTTTAGCTATTCCTCAAATGCATCCTCCTACTTTACTACAGGATATTCAAGTCTTTATTGGTATGGTTGGGTATTATCAGCAATTTATACCCAAATTTAAATATATTGCTGAACCATTATTCATCTGTTACAAAAAGGGATGCCTTTGAGTAAAGTTCAGCTCAGGAACAGTTATTCAATTCTCTGCAAACTGCCTTGACTAAGGCATCTGTTTAAATAAATCCTCAATTTGATAAGCCTTTCTTATTACATACTG
This sequence comes from Massospora cicadina, assembly GCA_022478985.1. Taxonomy (NCBI): domain Eukaryota; kingdom Fungi; phylum Entomophthoromycota; class Entomophthoromycetes; order Entomophthorales; family Entomophthoraceae; genus Massospora; species Massospora cicadina. The sequence continues at coordinate 235,976 of JAKSZP010017100.1, forward strand.
ATGCAAGCAATGTCGATATTGGGGCTATCTTATCCCAGTGCGATGAAGAACATAAGATCATCCCGTCGCATTTTATAGCAAAACTTTTCCCAAGGCTGAACGAAATTACAGTGTCACGGAGCGTGAGTGTTTGGCCATAATTCTAGCAATTAAACACTTCTGTCCCATCTTATATGTTAACCACTTTACTGCTATTAATGACCATTCTTCTTTACAATGGTTGCAGAATATGAGGATCCTGATGGCAGATTGGCTCATTGGGCTTTAAGATTGCAAAATTACAATTTTTCCAATGTTCATTGTTCAGGTGCTCAACATCAGAATGCTGATGGTCTGTCCCAACTGCCTATTCTGACTTTGAAAGTGGAGAAGGAAGAACGCCTATATAATCTCATTGGGCGGCCTGAGTTGTGGGATTGAGATTCTGAAGAAGATTGATCCTATTTAAAATCTATTACCAAAGATACTATGATTTGGGAGGAAGCTATATATAAGAAGGTCAGATCCAAGTAGTTATTTTTTACACCCAAAATCAAGATTTCAGGCTGTTATGGAAGGACATGAGCAAGTAGGCCATAGTGGGTTGAAGAAAACTCAAGAATTGTTGAAACCCCATTATTATTGGAATAGCATGTTTAAATTTATCTGAGAGACCCTTGATTCATGTTTTATTTGTAAAAGCCATAAAATGACCAACCCATCTTACCAACGTCAAGTTATTCCCCCAACTAAAGCATTCGAAGTGGTAAGCATTGATGTGGTAGGTCCTTTTCCTTGGGGATTACATGGCCACCAGTATATTTTTATGGCTTTCAACCATTTAACAAAATGGGTTGAGGCCATTTCCATTGCCACCCCTCAGCTAAAACTACAGTTCTATTTTTATACCAACACATAATCTTTAACATGGATGTCCCAAGGTCCTTATGTCAGATAATGGGACTAACTTAACCTCGCAACTCTTACAGGAATAATAGAAATTATTTAACACTGCCCAATGATCTGTTGTTCTGTACAATCCCTCCGTGAATGGGGCCATTGAACAAGTCAACGGAACTCTAGCTTCAATTTTAAGAAAGATGGCTTCTACAGATCCATATCAGTGGAATTTTTATTTGCCTAGTGCCTTATTTGCATATTGGATAAGCTATCATCAAATTATCAAGATGTCGCCTTTCAAGTGCCTATATGGGCGAGATCCCTCAGTCCCTTCTAGTGTTCAAGCCATACTTGAAGAAAGCATACCAGAAAACTCTGATCTAATTTTGAGAAATCTGGCGGATGAGATTATTTGTCTTAAAGATCAAGCCATGAATTTGATTAAAGTAACTACTCAAAGAAAGACTCAAAGAACCAATCAGCTTAAACCCGCCTTACCCGAATACCAAATTGGAGATTATGTCATGTATTACCACTCTCATCCTGGTGGGCAACCTGAGAAGTTAGGAACCAACTGTCTGGTCCTTATCAAGTTATATTTTGAAGAGGATTAGATATGATTGTTCATGTTGATACTGTCATAGTGATCAATCATATCCACCCTAGGTTTTAAGAATTCACCCTCCTCCACAATTGAATCTTGAGGGAAAAGTGTTGTTATTTTACCAAACTCTCTTGTCTCCAGAGATTCTACTCCATTGATTCCCCAAGCTTCATTGGAAGGAGGGCTTAATTTATCTCAATCTATCAAGGTTAATAAAAACAATCAGCCTCTTTGATCAAATTATTGGAGATTCAATCACGCAGCAATTAATTAGCTCTGATAGATTATGAACCATATCAAAACCTATAAATATCCCATCCTTTTAATAATAAAAAATTAGGGCGATTTATAACCTATCTTTACTTTCATTTATTGCTTTTTGTAGAATCCACTCAAGATAACTTTGAGAGAAAACCTACCCCATTGGAAGTGTAATTCAAAACTTCCAGAGATGCTTTTATGCCAAAAAACATCATAGATGGTCATATAGTGAATTAAGTCCATAGCAGATAATTAAAATATTGGATCTAAGAGAAATAAAAAAGAGAAAAAATATAAAAGAAAAAAACAAAAATAAATTTATTTATTTAAAGAAAGAGCATCCTTAAGAAAGAAAAACTGTAAAATTACTATTATATAATATAAGTTTATTGCTACAACAATTAGTATATGGCAGTGCTCTCACCTTCTTTTATCTTGTGGGTAGAAGGATGCTGTACTATGACGAAAGTAATGAAAAATAAATTGAACGTTTGGTAGGACAAGCTCCTGTTGAAACTGGGCCGTAAAGAGGCATGTGGAGAGAGAGTTTGAAGTCTTGTGCTCATCATGTTGTGAGAAGCCCAGAATGGGGGAATACAAGCATTAATGAATTTATCAGCGAAATTGACCAAGAAGTACTTTATATGGCGTCAAGTTTTAGGAGCCTTGACCTGTTGGTAAACATGTGTTCAGGAGAGTGTTATTAATGAGATTGACTGAAGTAGTCCTTATGTGGCATATAGCCCAGGAATTGCGCTTGTTATAGGTGGTAGCAAGAACAAGATGGAGAGGAAACATGCAGAGGAGGATGGGCACAAATAGATACTTTAAGCAATGAAAAAGAAGATTTAGCTATGCCAAAATTAAATTTTCTGATATGCTGGCTGATTCATGCTCCGTAATGAAGTGGCATCTGCATCAGAAACTTTAGTTTCACTGGATAATCTTGTCAAGCTGTGGTTTTATTGGAATTTTATAATTTGTACATAATCCAGCTTAATAGATTATAAGTATATTCTGCTTTATCCGCTAGGGACGATTAGATTTAAAAACTCCATAGCAGATGTGATATTTACTATTAATATGGTAACTACTATTGATTTTTATGAAATATTAACTAATTCATTATTTAATTTCCCAGAAAATGATGTTCTGCTGTGGAGGATTTTCAATATTGTTTCTATTTGGTTTATATATTTTTGAGACAATTATTATTAATAATCATGTGTGAATTAATTTGGGATTTGTCACCAGAAAAAAAGGGTTAATGGTAGTTGCTGAGCGTTGACAACGCTTTTTTTGGCAATAACATGTGGGTTAGCCTAAAAGCAACGCGACCTTCAGTTAATGGGTAAAAGGTCCCTACCTAAGCAGGTTGCTTGTTTTATAAAGATAATTCTCTGGGGTTAAGTGAAGGCTTTGGGACACGCACTTCATATATTTAACCCATGAGGTGTCATTATCTAGTTGCCAGGAGAAATCAACTGGGAGATTAAAGTAATTGTCATTTTTTAAGATTTTTTATGGCGAATTTCTTTGGTGAAGTATGTTGTGACTATTGCAGCACCAACAGAAGAATTGGGCGCCAGATTCTTAAGAAATTCCATGTAATTATATAATAAAATCTTTGTTGTTATTAAAAATAGTAGAGAAGAATCTGTAGGTTTCAGATAATACTTGGGTTTTCTTCTGTCAAAGGGTGTAGCATAGGTGATCTGGTTTATGTTTCAAATACTCTAATGAGGAGGAAGTTACTTGGGTTAAGTTGATACCTGATTGTGGTTAGAATCAAATATAAAGAAGACTGGTTGGCTAACTGTTGTCAAACACTAGCACTTATTTATTTCTTACATTATATCATTCTGTAGCTGTAGGAATAAATATGATTGAGGCGAGAATCAATTACAGAGAATACTACTGGCTAGCTGTAGTCACACACTAGCATTCCTATATTTCTAATAACAAGTCACTTTAATTTGCATCATTATTTTTATACCCCTTTATGATGTAAAAAAACTTGTTACGCGTATTAGGTATTTAAACTGTTATAAATTTTTTTGTACTCTAGGGGCTAGAGTTAGAGTATAGTTTTCTTTTAAATATATATTGCTTTTAAGATCTCAAGATCTTTTATGTCAATAGTGGAAGGTAGAAGTTACCCTGTGTCCTGAAGTTACCAACTCTAGAGGAAGAGATGAAGGGATATTTTTTCTTTTCTGGAATATTTTCGAGACCTTCAAATAGCAGAAGAAAGAGCGTTAGAATCTGTCTAGCATTGAAGAAATACTCTCTTGGTTTTTAAGAGCTTAAATAGGATAATAGTCTTCATAATAATATTACCCTACCCAGTTACTAATTAAATTCAACAAACTATACAACTCACACCTCAAATCTTTGCAGTAAACAAGAAAAAGTTTACAATCTGGCTCTGATTTCCTTAGTATTTGATTATCACTTATGTATAGCTCTATTTTATCAAACTTATCCCCAATGTAAAACATTTTGGCACCCTACAAGATCTAGGGAGATACTTGATTGCTGTAATGGGCGGGTTCACGCCAATACACTACAAAGGAATTGGGCAGTGGAAGCCACGTTGCTGACCATACTAGGGCAGACCTGCAGAGGCCCATCCCTGAACCCTTCTGCCATGCCTCATCATTGCCACATATTCCCACACCACTGTCCCCATGACGCTGCACACCAACAGCAGGACTTGGTTATAAGACAGGGCTGAGAACGATGTTAACGCCATGCCAAGCTCACTATTTGAGCTCATACTTCTATCCAATCTTATATTTTAATAAATTGATTTTTTTATATTAGCAAGCGACTTTTATTATATTTTCTGGTATTTTTTTAGAAGATGCATCTGGCCATTCAGGGCCAAAACACCCTCTATAAAATAGCACTCAGCAAGCATTTTGTAAACTCCCTCCTATGCTAGGCTCTCTCAAACACCATCCAGCACATCGTTCATGAAGACTCCACATCCCACAAGGTCATCATACACACCGTGTGTAAGCCTGACCTAATACTTTCATGGATGCATTTCAGTTTCAGGATGTCAAATCTCACTAGCTCTGACTTCCTAGAGTTCAAGACCCTTTGGATTAAAGCAATATTCAGATCAAACGCCACCTGATCTGAGGCAATGTATGGATCAGGTGCCTCCTGATCCGTTACATCACCCCCCTGTGAGGCCCAAAACTCCTGGACCTTCCCCGGGCATTGTGCGCAGTCTTCCTTCATCTTCCATGTCGCCTCCTCCACTGGATAGCCTTTCCAATTCACCATCAGTTGCTGCTGGCCCCTCACCCATCTCACATCCAATATCCGTTCCACCTCATATTCTGGAACATTCCCTTCCCTATGGTTTAGTGGTCCCAGTCAATCTGGACCTATTCTCTTGACTGCCAATAACTGGGAAGCGTGAATCACCAGATGGGCCTTGGAACCTTTTTCAACTTAATTCAAAAGCATCCTTATTAATGGCTAGGATGATCTGGTATGGGCCTAAAAACTTCAGTCCCAGTTTGAAACTCTTAACCAGAACAGCATAGTTCTTAGTTGCCACCAATACCCAGTCCTCAGGCTCAAATTCTGGATCTATTGCTCTTTGTCAATCTTCCTGTTGCTTCTGCTGAGCCACTAACCACTCCAAATTTTCTTGTAGCTTCCTCCCAATATCCGCCATGGTATGCACCATCTCATCCGCCCCCTGGCACACTCTGGCCACAGATCCTCCATTTAATCTGGGATTCAGCCCATGATTCGTGAAAAACGGAGTCATTCCTGTTGACAATTGACAATGAATGTTATAAGTGAACTGAGCCAACAAAACCCACAGAACCCAGTCATCCTGCCGTTTGGAGACATAACACCGGAGATAATGCTCCAGTAACTGATTCACCCTCTCCATTTGTCTGTCAGATTGGGGATGGTATGCCAAGGACTGACCAGGCCTGATTTCCAAATTCCCCAGCAAACTTGACCAGAATTTTGAAAAAAGTTGTGGACCACGATCTGAAATAATTTCCTAAGGTAATTTACGCTGGGAGAACACTTCATTAATGAAAATCCTTAATGCATCCTTTGCCAAAAAACTTCCCATGCATGGGAAAAACTTGGCGTATTTGGTCAGTCTATCCATGACCACCATGACCGCGTCCTTTCCTGCACCTTCAGAAGACCCATTATTAAATTGATGCTAATTAAACTCCAAGGCGCTCATGGTATCTGCAGTGGGTTTAATTTACCCAATGGAGGTTCCCTTGAGGGTTTTAATCATGCGCATACCAAACACTCACTCATGTACTTCTTGGCATCCCTATGCAGGCCTGGCCATAAATAGTCCTGTCGCACCAACTCCACCATCTTCTCCTCTCCCAGATGACCCTCCAATGGGTGATCATGAGAGACCTGAATTACCTCCCATTGCAACAATGGGTTGGGCACCCACACGCGAGAATTATGGTATAATACCCCACGCCTCTTCATGAAGGCCTTATGGAGCTCATGCGGCCTTCCCTCCTTCATTTCAGCCTTCAATCACTAGCTGAATTCCACCTTATTTTCTTCTGGCGGACTTCCTCCCCAACTCACTTCCCTCACCCTCAATCATTGCAAACTGGTCCAGCCAAAGAATTGTGTCTGTATTAAACTCCTCCAATTTCTCCTTCTTATATGCTAGGCCATTGTCTCAACTCAATTAGTCTGCTAATCCATTTGACAATCCTGGCCTGTATTCTACCAGAAGTTATATTGGACTATCTCCACATGCCATCTGGCTTGCTGCTGGTTTATCTTCCTGGGTTCACGATATAATCCTATGCTTTATGGTCTGTTTAAATAACAAAAGGGTTTTGGGCATAGCTCAGGTGGTGCTACCATTCCTGCAAGGCCACTATCACCACCAGCAGTTCTTTATCATATATTGGATAATTAATTTTATTGAGGAGAATTTTACAGCTAAAGTAACACAGAGGGTGTTCCAGCCCGTCTTCCCCCTCCTGAAGTAACACTGCACCTATGGCAAAATTTAAGTCATTGGTTTCTACCACAAATGGCCTCCCAGGATCTGGATGGGCCAATACAGGCGCAGTAAGTAACTTATTCTTCAGTAATTCAAATGCCTGCTCCTCTTTTCCTCCCCACACAAACTGGACATTCTGTGTTAGACGCATGAGAGTTAAGGCCATTTGGGATAGATTTTTCACAAACTCAACGTAGGAAGTTCAATGTTCCCAAAAAACTCCGCACCCCCATTTGATCAATAGGGGCCTTCCATGCTTGCACCGTGCGCAGTTATTCTGGACATACCCCCAATCCATTCTGGAAAACCACGTTGCCTAGAAACGTCACCAAGCTAAAATTGAATTCACACTTGAAAGGTTTCAATCTCAGACCCATCCGGCCAATTGCACTCAGAACTTCCTGGATATCTCAGACATGATCCTCTTGAAACCACAAAAAAACTAAGATATCATCCATATAGGCAGCACAGCGTCAACTGATTATCCCTCTAAGAACATGGTCGATCATCTTCTGGAACACCGCTGGAGCATTCCTAAGACTTAATGGCTTCACACAATACTGATACACCCCCAGGTGACACTTAAACGCTGTGTATTTATGATGTTCCAGTCTCACCAGAAACTGATTGAATGCATCCATGAGGTCAAGCTTTGTAAAAATGGTGTATCCTGTAACCATTGGGAGAATATCCTCCAAAAATGGCATTAGATATGGATCAGGCTCAGTGACCACGTTCAGAGGCCAGAAATTCATGCATGGGCGTAGTTTGCCACTCACTTTTGGCACCAGTAACTCAGAAGACACCACCGGCGACTTGGAAGGTTTGATCAAACCTTTGTCCAACACTGATTTCACATGGCTCTCCAATGCTTCTTTCGCCCGTAGGTTAAGAGGGTATACCAGACTTCCACGGGGAAGCTCTGACCCTTCCTTGAACTGGAATGAAAACGCAAAAGAACAAGTAGGGGGAGAAGGCAAGTTCTTGATAGGACCAAATACATCCACAAAGTCACTATATTCAGCCAGTAACTCTACCTCCTGCATTCAACCCAAATTTCTGCGTCCACTCAGAACATCGCTCCCAACCTCCATCTCCCATCTCATTTGAGGCCCCGTCAGCAGATTCAAAGTGATTGTATTAAGCATCAGATCAACCTGGGGCTGGAAATGATGCCACCATTGCGTCCCCTAGTATCACAGTATGTGCCAGTTTTCTGATTGAACAGAAGCCCTATCTGAACCAAAACTAGTTCTTCTGAACAACTACTCAAGGCTCCAAACGCCATGAGTGAGCTTTCCTTGACACGTTGGCGAAAACCACCTCAGGACCCTTCTTCATTTCCAACTTCAAACGTTCTGCCAGAGCAAATTCCAAATAGTTTTCCTCAGCCCCTGTATCCACCAGAGCCAACACCTTCTCCGTCTGACCTTGCAAATATAACTCCTCAGGAATAAATAACCGGGATAAAGCAAAGATGAAGATTTTTATTTTAAACATTCTCAGATTTCAAATTTTCAGGTAAGATAGGTCTAGGACTATTACTCTTCCGGGGTCCCTGACCTCCTGTTCTCCCCAACTCCTCACCGTTTCCCTGGTGAACCCTCCCTGTATATTTCCATAATTCCTGGGGATCCCTGCCAACCTCCTCTATAAGCCACTGTGGGTGACTGGCCCCTTCCTGGAGACATAGAATCCTCCTGCCAGTTTCAAGCCAAGGCCAATTGTTTATCAACCTGTACCGCCAATGTAATTTTTTCAGCCAACGTACTCTGAACTTTAGCAGCTGCCATAGCGGCCAACATATCCACTTGCAGCCCCTGTTGAAACATTCGTGATGATTGCAAATCTGAGACTCGTGCTGCTTTTGCCAAAGGATGGAAAATCCGCCCATATTCTTCAACCAATCCTCGCCCCTGACACACCGTCAGCAAAGCCAACCACGCCTTATCCTGCACCTCATCCAGACAGGCAGCCTGGTCAATCCAATTGACACACTCATCCATGGATCCTGGGAGGCGACATTGCTCCTCAATCAACTCATGCACATACCCCTCGAGGTCTGAGGGTAGTGCCTCCACAATTTGCGCAATCTGCAGCAAGAAAGGGGTCTCTCCTCCCATCGCTTGAGCCAACCGCGCCTGAAAAAAAATCCATGACACCACTTGGTGAATCTTGTCCTAAGCTTTCATGGGCGATGCCGCCCAACCTTTTGGAGATGTAGATCCTTCATGGCTCTCCTCCACCTTCATGGGACTTGTGCCACATACTTGAACCACCTCTCTTATTATTAATTTAAGTGAGAAACTCACCATCACCACTGTCAAAACATGGCGATACCATTCCTCCACTCCTGTGGCTACCACCTCTTCATTGGGCCCCCACAAGATTGACAAAAATGTATTAGAGTTGCGTCTAATGCAATGGGAGGGTTTGCACCGATACGCAACAAAGGAATTGGGCAGTGGAAGCCACGTTGCTGACCATACTAGGGCAGACCTGCAGAGGCCCATCCCTGAACCCTTCCTCCATGTCTCATCATTGCCACGTATTCCCGCACCACTTCCCCATGAAGCTGCACACCAACAGCAGGATCTGGCTCCAAGACAGGGCTAAGAATGATGCCAACGCCACTCCAAGCTCACTAGTTGAGCTCATACTTCTATCCAATCTTATATTTTGATAAATTGATTTTTTTATATTAGCAAGCGACTTTTATTAGATTTTCTTGTATTTTTTTAGAAGATGCATCTGGCCATTCAGGGCCAAAACACCCTCTAATAAATAGCACTCAGCAAGCATTTTGTAAACTCCCTCCTATGCTAGGCTCTCTCAAACACCATCCAGCACATCGTTCATGAAGACTCCACATCCCACAAGGTCATCATCCACGCCATGTGTAAGCCTGACGTAATATTTTCATGGATGCATTTCAGTTTCAGGATGTCAAATCTCAATAGCTCCAAATTCCTTGAGTTTGAGGCCCTTTGAATTAAAGCAATATTCAGATCAAACGCCACCCAATCTGAGGCAATGTATTGATCAGGTGCCTCCTGATCTGTTACAACGATCATTTCCCTATTTATGAGTAAAATTGGGGCACCCTCACCTCCTGACCAAATTCAAGATTAGGAACTTTGTTAGAAGCATATGAAGATATCTTCTTCAAAGGACCTGAAGATTATGGGAAAATGACTGTAGTGATTTACCAAGTTGAAACCAAGGAGCATCCCCCTTTTAGAGATCGCGCTTACCAAACATTTAAAGTAGAGGAGGCTCAAGTAGCTTTTGAGTTATAAAAAATTTATATAGGATGGACTACTGGAACCCTCCAAAAGCCATTGGAATTCCTCTCTGCTTTTTAATTCAAATAAAGATGTAGAACATCAAGTTGTCATGGACTATAGCTGTCTAAATTCTATTACTCAGAAATATAGTTTCTGATACCTTGCATAGAACTCTTCACATCTAATGTCTGGATGAGTATATTTTTCTGCTTTAAATCTTGCCATCAGTTATGGAAGGTTGAACTATCCCCAAGGATCATGAAAAATGCACCCATCTTTCCCTAAAGGGCTGTTTGAACCTACAAGACTCCATAGGGGCTATGAATCGTCCCCTCTCCTTTCTAAAGATCAATTGTCGAGTCATTAGGGTTCTTAAAATGATCTTATGTGATAGTCTATCTTGACAACATAATAATCTTCTCGTGAATCTTCAAAGCTCACATAGTACACCTAAAGGAGGTCTTTCAGTGATTATAGAAGGCTTATTTGAAACTAAGATCATATATATATTCCTTTTTAAAAAATTTGATGGATTTTCTAGGACGTAAGATAGGTCAAGAAGGAATATCAACGATGGATGACAAGGTTATAATTTTTCCAGAATGTCACCACCTAAATCCACTTGAGATGTACAAATATTTATCAAAATTTGTAAAATATTATCGCTAATTTACCCCTCATTTTGCAGATACATCTGACCCCTTAGTTTATTTGTTAAAGAATGGAATTTTTTATTTAACTGAGGCAAGCTGACCAGGGGATGGACAATACTGAAACAGAAACTTCAAAACTAAACCACCCAAAAACATGAACTGACCGCCTTAAACAAGCTGCGGGAAACACAAAAAAATGATAAATCAACTTACCAGGTGGCATAGTGGCGAGCTGCTTATCACACCATGGCGGAGAGGGATGGGAGATCAGGTGGATCATCATCAAGTTCAGCATTGAATAGGTGGATCAATGCTGATAGCAAGGGGGTTGGGGAATCTGCGGGATGAGGGTTGAGGTGAAGTAGATAGTTGTTGTTATTAATAATTTGGGCCTGGAGCATAGCCTCTATGAGTTTGGCAACATGGTGTTTAGCTTGGATGCGGGCTTTGGGAAGCTGAGCTAATTTCGCAATGTTGGTTCTGGTGACATGTGTGGATGGGGAAAAATCTGCCAGTTCAGCGACATGTTTTACAGTAGTGGTGGAATTTTGATAGAGGCGTTTGATTTCATCTTTTGCAATAGCATGGAAATTAGGGTGGAATTGGGGGATATGCAGTCCTTCCTTAAATTCAGCGACAGATTTTGCCATGGCTTCACAAAGATGGCGATTTTTGGGTGAGGCCACCAAAGCCTCAACAAGCTGGTGGTCGTTTTGGAAAGGGGTAGCACTGTGTTTGGGGACATATTGGTTGGGCGGGGTGAGGCATCAAATTCCTAATTCAGATAAGGTTCTAAATCAATTGAGAATCTGCTGGTAGGACAATTTCAGCAGATTTGGTCACTTCATCAATAAGTCCCATGGATTTTGGCTGACTTGGATTGATTTGGTGATAGGTGGCTGTGGTTGGATAAGTTTTGGGGGTGGGAAAATTTTTGGATTGAATATGGGTCCAAACCTGCTCCTGATTGGTTGGCATGGGTGTGAATTGGCTAACTTGGATTTGGGTTGATAGGTTTTGCTGCTGATTCATCGAGTGCACAACCTGGGGGATGGGGACAGCCAAAATCCACACTTGAATGCTGTTGGTGTGGCCTTATGGGTGGGGTTGGCAGTTTTTGCAGTGTTTGAATTGTATCAACATATTTTTTTGGTATGGTCCAATTCATGGCAGAGGGGGCAACTAACAGCCGTTGTCAATGGAGCCCAAAAAAATGGTCAGGTGTGGATGGGATATAGGCACGCGGTGGGATGTGCTGGGCCATGTTCAGCTGGTAGAGGGTAATGGTGGCCATTGCCCGAGGTGCTGCAAGGTTCTCAGCACCACTTGGGACAATAAATGGAGGATGGGGTCTTAGCCATAAGTAATCAGCCTTGACATCAACTCCTCATAAAGTGTTTGAGGGGAAGGTGTGAGGGGAGGCTTGCAAAGGTCACCATGAGTGTGGTATCAACTGGGAGATGTGTTCAGGTGGTGGTAATGGGGGTGTTTTTGTATATTAAGGGCGTAGCTGCTGCAGCGGCCGCGTCCTCTTCAGTGGGGAAGCCTATATCAAAATAGCCCTTGTAAGGACAAAAGTCAATAAATTTGTCCGTGAAAAGGTGGCAGTTGCCAGCTCAATTATCTCTATTTCAACATACAGGAAGAGACGTCCATATTTGACATGGAGGCAAAAGCAGATTGTGTATCAAGCTAGGGCTAAAGGATGGGGGCAGGTTGGGTGGACTTGTGCGAGGTGGAGTGCTAAGTCCCTTAGAGGGATATAGCGGCAGGATGTATTTGGCAGACTGGATGAGCCAGTCCACATGCATTTGCCTGCTGGGCGGTAGATACTGGCGTGTGGAGCACTGCTGCCCCACACTGGGGCAGCAAGTGTTGGATCCGAGGACATAAATTGGAAAATTTATGTGGTGAGGCAGTGGTGGAAAATCAACTTTTTTCAAAAAAAGCTCAAAAGTGATGTCAAGTGGAAAGAAAAAATAAATAATGGAATTTTTTCCATTAAAAATAGAGTAGGAAAATTCCTTTAATATATTACGTGTCACTCTGAACCATTCCCTTGTTCTTATGAACCCAACTTTGACAACTCCGTTTTATAATTAGTGATGATAGTGATATAGCTATAGGAGCTATACTGTCCCAGCATGATGAAAATCTAGCGGACCATCACAATGCATATTAAATCAAAGCTCTATTAAAAGCTGAAAGTGACCAAAGTGTAACAGAATGTGAGTTTCTGGTGGTTTTGTTGGCTTTCAAACATTTTCCCCCTATTTTTATGAGGCCCACTTCACTATAATCACTTATCATGCCTCATTGTGATGGCGCCAGAAGATGAAAGATCCTGATTGGATTTTGCCCAAGGGCTCTAAAACTTCTGAATTAAAATTTCACTATCATCCATCACCTAGACCATTACATCAAAACGCAGATTATTTATCCAGATTACCTATCCTAACCCTAACCAAGCTAAGAAAGATTGATTCTATGATCTTATCTGAAAACCTCATCTATGGTAAGATGAGTTAATCATAAACCAAAAGGAGTTGGAGGAAAGGTTGGCAAACACTCAAAACTGAGATTTGTACCCTATATAAACTAATATCAGCCAATGGTTACCCCTATTTCTGACTACATGAGAGGAAGTTTATTATAGAAGGAAATCTGCAAGTCAGACATGGAGGAGTTTGAAATCCTATCAATGGCTCAAGACCCAGTGCTACTGGGAAGGGATGCTCGCTTCAATTCATAGTATATTGGAGTCTTGCCTAGTATGCAGATGTCAGGCCGGCCCTAATCCCCTGACCCCAACATCCAATGGTTCCTCCTGTGAACGTTTTCATATGGTAAGTATAGTTGCTGTGGGCCATCTACCATAAGCAACCAATGGCCACTAATGCCTCATAATGTACATTAATCATTTAACAAAGTGGATTGAAGCCATATCCCTTTCCTTAGCTTTAAAAAAACTACCGCTTCTTTTATGTGTAATAGAATCATCACCCAACTTGGGTTTCCTAACATAACTTTTTCTAATAATGGACAAAGCTTTTGGTCATTACTAGTTCAAAGATTAACCAAGTTAAAGGGTATAATCAAGTATATTTCACCAAACCATCCGGCAATCAATGGAATGGTAGAGCAAGTGAACGTTAAATTAACTTAACCTTTCAAAAAATGTTCACCACCAAGCCTTTACATTGGCCACAGTATCTACCTAGTGCAATTTAACCTACTGAATTAGTTACTATATGATCATAAAAATGTCCCCCTTCCAAGGCTTGTATGGAAGGAATCCCCATTTACCCCAAATGTACAATCCCTTTTTAGATCAATACTTTCCCAAAACCCCTAAGGTCTCTATGAGAGTTATAACTATTAAAATCATTTAGCTTCAAGCTCTTGCCTTGGAGAATGTGTCTGACACCATCTCCTGAGAAGAAAATACAGTTTACTAATAAACATGAACCCCTTCATACCTTCCTAATAGGTGATTTGGTCCTCTTTTACCATCACTGACCAGATGGAAGAGACAAATAGTTAGGTTCCAGTTGGTCAGGACCCTACAAAGTTATATATAATTAGGAAATGAACAATCAATTGTCAAAGTTGCTCAAGTAATGGTGTTAAATCACATTCATAGTTGATTTTTACAACCCTTTACTCCCTTACAACAAGATCAATAAGGGGACATTGTTGGCACTCCAGACCAACCCAAAGGTTGACTAACCATTGTCAGGGATCATCGCTGAACTAAAACTTAATTACCTCTGACAGTGATATTCAAATCTGATCCAAAGGATTGATAAATTCCCTTCTGGGGATCATCCTAATCTTAGGAATTGAAAAACTCCAGATTTCAGAGTCCAAACCAAATCTAGAAAATTAAATGTTATTACTATGACCAAGTAGCAAGATGCCACAAATACCTTGAATAGTGAATCAGTATAGATCTTGGCTTGAAGCGCCTGGCGATTATCCTTAAGGCTTAATACCTGATTTCCCTTAATTATTGGTTTTTCAAATAGACTAGGAAGTTCTTTTGCAGAAATCAAGTTGTTACTATTATTTTAGTTATACTACAAGGATTCTAACCAATTAAGGAGTTTTTATTAATTGTTAGTTAGTCTACAAAGGGTATAAAAATTCTTGTGCTGGTGACTTCAGTTACATGAACTTATCCTGAATCATTAGTTTTTTTCTTAGACTTCCTGACAGTTTCCTCACAGGTCCAAAGTCACAATAATTTATGAAACTTCAGATAAATTAGTGCAGAACTTAACTATTCTGCTATGTTTTAAGAGTAAAAAACTAAGTCTATTTTTGTAAAAAAAACCTCATATGTAAAAGGCTCAAAGAGGCGCCATTGTCATTAAAGCAAATCTGACACTTGGGATAACACAGATGAAAGTTTTTACAAAGAAATTAATTTAGAACCAAAAGTTTAAATGAAAAGAGCACCAAAAAGTGGCGCAATAGAATCAACAGGTTCCAAGGAGAATTGAAACAGAGTGATTAATTGTAATCCAAAGTTAATTAATCAACCAGTAAAGCGACCTACTGAGAGCAATGTAAGCACAATTACAATCCCTGAGAACCCATGACCCCATGCATCTGCCTTCACCCCATGGTATAAAAACCAGCAACCTTCATTGTAAAGGCTGCTGAGTTATTTGTTTTTTTCTAAATCAATATTGCAAAAACTAAATTATGTTGTTATCTATATAATTTATCTAAATTGATTTTCTCTTACTGAAGTTCCTTCTCTTTAGCAATGGCTGTCCCTACTTCCTTTAATACAGTTATAATGGTAGCATTATCCATAGTCATTAATATCCTTACAGCATCAGGTTTGAACATGAATAAGGCAGGGTGGCTGTTCATGTACCCCAAACTACTGACATAGAGACAATTTTTAGGGAAAGCTTATATTTTAGTGCCACTAAAAACGCCTATGGGGTTTTGGAATATGATCAGGTAGGAGAGGAAGTGTGAAGATCCCAGTTAAGTGGCAAGTAACAAGTGGATGGAAGATTAACTGGAAGTTTGAGGAATCCTAATATGAGTTCAAAGAAAAGCTCCAGCGTTCAGCTAAAACATATAAACCCCCTTATATTACATGCTAACTGTTACACACAAAGAAGAGAGCAGCTATTTTAATTGGTTTGACCAACCATTGGGAAACTATTTTTTAGTTATCTTTTTCTCTAATTTAACTAATAAATAGATAGCAGATTCAATTTGTATAGTAATTAGCTCACCCCTCGGCCAAGCTTTTATTTGAAGTGGCCTAAAGTATTAATTTACTATTAATTGAATCCCTCTTGAAACCAGCGCTATAGCATCATATTATAACTGCACAGGTAATTACACCAATAACTTAAAGTACTGTATGATAACATTAACTTTGATCAAATTCTTACAAAAACGGCACACAAAATCAGCAATAGGGGTATTATATAAGAAAACAAGAGAGCTCCTTGTAGTATTGAGTACTGCCAAAGGCTCACGGCTTGCTTCAGTAAATGACCTGATCAGCTGATACAACTAAACTCAGAAAAAGATCCCCCTTGCCTTTGGCACTCCTCCTTAGATATGCACATTCTGCCAACATTCTCATTGATGCTTCTCTAATTACCAAGCAGCACTCCAAAATTGATAGACTAAAGTGGTGAAATCCAAATTGGACAACTAAACATAAGCTAAAGCTCAGAGTATTTTCCTTGAAAAGATATATTCCGCTGAACTGAGTCGAATTATGGCTGGATAGCCCTGTAAATAATAACAACCTTACTACCAATATTTTACTCTGGTACAGGGGAAGGACATAGAGTAATTCCGCCACAATTGAGATAGGAATTGATATATGTATTAAGGCAAACGCGTGGAAGCTGAAAGGTTTAGTGAACCAGGGTTTTGCCAGCTGAGTTTTAGGGCTCCCCAAATAATAGATTAATACTTTAGGTCACTACTTATAAAAGCAGAGGCCGCGTGGCATATTAGCTACATCTCTCAATTTGCTATTTAATTATTAGTTACAATATGAATTAAATAATTGGAATTATTGTATCCAGAAGATTGGTTAAACCCAATTACTAGTAATCTAAAAATCCCCACCAGCATATTCCCATTCCCTAAAATTATCAGCTACTAATTCTGGGGGCTCATTTACTATATCGCCCCCTATTCTATTCTAGCATACTGTCGGGATTCTCCCTTAATTGGGGGAAGCCCCAACTAGGGGTCGCGACCCGCCTTCGGGCGGATGCCGGATTGGGCTCCCCATTAAATTGGGTTGAGCCCAATCCGAAGTATCGGGGACCGGCCCCGATAATTAAATTATTAATTCAAATTCGGCACCAGCGACTAATGCCGAGGATGCCGACCACTCAATCGGGTCGCGGCGAAATCCCTTTCGGCGCTCGCACCCAATCGATTATCCTTTCAGGCGCACCGGCGACTTATGCCGAGGATGCGCCCATTTCCTTATAATTTATTCGTTCGTTCGTTCGTTGGCGGCAATCAATACCGAAACTTTCAGATCCTTCCCGATCCGTCGAGGTCATATAAGTACCTCGAGGATCCATTTAACAAATAACCGTTTTTTCCCAATTCCTTTTCCGTTTTTAGCTTTTCTTTGGGCCTTGATGGCCTCTTAACTCGCTGGGGGCTTCGGGGCCCTATTATTAGAGATCGGGTTGGAGTTCCTCCCTCGAAATCCCGACACATACTATTATATTTCTCCCAGTGCCAGCGTAAAATAATCAATAATAGGAACTTATATTTATTATAGCCGTCTGCCAGTAATTCAACTTTATCTAGCATATTGCATTTTTTATGGAAATGAAAGAGTGGTTAGTCTGGAAAGGGTGGTTAGCCAAGCAGGTAAAACTGCTCCACTCTAGTGCAGGTTTCGAGTTCGAAACCTGTACTGGCTAGAAAAATTCTTTGTGTGGTATATTTGTCTAAGGTCGACCCACCTCGAATATTTTTTTCTTTTATGGAAATGCCTCAATCCTTAGTTAATTTATCTCTGAGTCAAAGTGTATTTAGAAATTTTAGTCTTCCATTTGGAGGTGCTGCTTAGTAACCAAGGAAAGCACCAATGAGATCTCTGGTAAAGAACGCATATCTGAGTAGGATTGTCAATGATAAGTTATCTTTTCCTGGAGAAGCTGTAAGAGCGAATCCTAAAAGAATACCATTAGCAAGCCCTGTGCCACTGGAAGTATTCGACACTACAGTGCGCTCCTTTGTCTGACTAAAATAAACCCTGTTTACATATATAAGATTTTTCTGTTAAAATTTTTAGTCAAGCTTACTGTCCTCCTAATGTACCTTTTATTTAATGTGTTTAACCTGTGCACTGAAAGCACGATGCTGCTGCACTGTTTTCACATGTGGTGTTCACTACAACGGGCTTCACCTTGTTCTCCTGAGTCAATTGTTAGTAATATGAATTTTGAAACCCTAGTTGTGGACACCTCGACCGCAGAGGTGGCACAACTCTTTGAAGCAGTAGTGGTTGTCCACAAGTCCCTGTAAAATTACTCTGCCAAGATTTTTCAGGTACAAGCAGACATGAAATCTTAAGCTGGTCTGCTCTCTGATAGCATATCAGGTTATGATCAGCAAGTGAAAGATTTAGTAAAAGGTATATATGGAGCTTTCCATTCCATTACTGATTTGTATCAGGAGCTTCATTCCTTATGTCAGGAACCTAAAACTCACGGACAAACTGTGAATTCTCTAGTGCTTAAACACAGAGCCTTGAAAGCGGACTTCACGCTTTTAACCAAAAAATTGTTGATATGGAAATCACATTGCAGGCAGAACAACGCCATTTTTTCTGAAATGCTGAACCAATTTAAGTTGGCAACTCAGCAATATATTCGCCAGTGCTGACAGTGTCAAGTTGCTCTGGAAACCCTGCTTACAGAACAGTATATTGCTCCTCCCATTCTGATCATTGGTGCTTCAGGGCACTCAGCCAATGCAGCAGAAAGATGCCATGTCACTCCCCCTTATTGTATCAGTAATTTGGGAAGTCAGATAGGGTCACTGCAGGCCCCTCATCCCTGCATTCATAAAAATCAACATCTTATCTACCCTGGCACTATATAAAAGTTTTAAAAAAAGGTGAAAGTGCACTTTTATTGGAATTTTTTTGAAATATGTACAGCTGGAGCACCTGAGACCGCTAAGTTGTCAGTGGTAATGAATTTGTTAAACATTAAAATTCAGGAGTTAGCTATGCCAAAATTTAAGAAGGCTGGCATGTCCTGTCTTAACACTAGGGATCTTCTTATCAAAGAATTTGGCAGAGCTAAAAGGATGACCAATCAGAAAATAGAACTCTTTAATATCTTGTTTATAAAGTGTCAAAACTATTTAAATGTTTGTGAACATTTTTATTTGGAAGCTTAGATGCTATCTGAAGCAACTGTTTAAATAACTTTGACGCCCAAATCGCTCTTTGCCATGCCTTCAAGCCCCACATGAAATTTCATATTGTTCTTATATCAGTACTGAATGAGGAGAGTGAAATAACCATATGGTGAATTATCTCCATCAATTTGCCGTGACTTTTGAGGCGCTTAAATAAGGTCCACAGGAGCCTCATGACCCACAATACTGGCCCATCACCCTGAAGCAAGAACTATAGCAGACCTCTGGCCCTTGTTTTGATAAATCTGATCTTACTCAAATCACTTGTTATTATTGTAAGAACTTGCGCAATATGAAAATCATTGTTTAAAATTAGGTTTTAGATACAAGATTCAGTTGTGACCCAGTGCACAAAAAGTACTTGGGAAAAGACAGGGTGGGGTAGAATAGGGATTTTCTATCTCCTCCCCATCTAAATATTCCCAAGTCTGAAAAAACATACAACTGCACCTTCCATTTTGTAAAAGCCAAAATGACGTGCCGCTTATGACAGCTCAACAAGTAATAGTTGATGATTTAGTAACTGTGACTAGTCACTCCAGGAAGGAAAGCAACAGCGAGTTAGCACCTGTAAGCAAAGATTATTTGGCGCCAGAAATAGTAATGAAGTCTTATGTTCAACAGTCAGAGCAACAAGAGAATTCAGTTGAATTTGGCAAAATTCCCAAATTTAAAAGGGTCCAAGTGGTGATACCTTAAGTTGTTTTAAAAAGAATCTAGCCCTTAATTGGGCAAAGAGATCCAAAATTGTTTGGATCAGCGGACACTTTGAAGACCACACAATTAATGCTTCTGATGCTTACTTTTCTAAGTGCACCTACATCAAGATTAAAGTAAACGAGCTCAAGGTCAGAGCTATTGTGGACATTGGGGCACAGGTAATATTGTGTCTATCAAGCTGGTTAAAAGAATAGGCCTTGTACAAGACCTAAAATATTGGAAAGTGTATGGTACAGCGGGCCCCCATACCACTACACCAGAAGGAGCCTACAGTGCTTTGCCATGCAGTTTAAGCCTTAGTACTACGTTCTACTGTCATTGTTTTTGCAAATTAGTAGTATAATTTCCCACTTGGAACCTCATTTATGAGAACCTATGGACTCAAAGCTGGGTTTAAAGAGAACACACTATTTATAATGGGTAAAATCTTTTGCTATTTAATAATTGGAAGTTAGAGGCCCCCAAACCTAAAAAACAGCGAGTGTTAACCTTGCTTTTGAGGATGGCATAGTACCAATTTGAGTATCAGCAGCTGTATGGGTGTACTCATTGGTTACCTGAACAGGTCATGGAATATAAAAGGATATTCTGCTATGCACTAATTGTAGCCTGACTACTACGGTGGGCCACCAAATTATTGTGGGGACTAATTTGATTTAAAAATTTTTCTCGTTATTCTATAGCAAAAAAATCGTGCCATTTTGTTGATCTATAATAAAAACTGGTCGCCATGCTGAGGATTATCTTTCCCAATAATGGCGAAATTCATGTACTGTTAGCCAACATATGTGTACCCCTATTTAGATCTAGTGATATCAACTGGTTGTGTTTGTACACTGCTAACAGTTGAAGAAGTTCAGAACGTTTATGGATCATCTGTAACACCTTGAGTAAGTTTCCTGCCAGCTCTCTAACTGTCATGACTACATTACATAATTGAGGAAACAGACTGTAAAAATAAGGCTGGACTTCAGGAGGCCAAAAAGGTCAAGCTGAAACCCTCCTTACTTAAAAGTACCCTGGACCAACTCTGGGTACAGGTGAGATATGCCATGGTTGTTTTTGGTGATGTGCGTGATGCTCAGACAGCCATTACAGCCAGGGCGTTAAACACACCAGCTATATTCTCAACTCTGACGGTTCATTAAAGTTACTTGAGAAACAAAGATTTAAACCTATTCTGTTTATAATATTGCTAAGTCAGGACGAGTCTATTTACAATCTATAACTCAAGTTCAGACAACCTTGAGTTACAGGACCCTGGCTGATGGTAGCGTGTGCCTATTAGTTTGCTTAGGCTTATCACCACTTCCACCAATAAACAACTCTCCGCCCAGTATTTAATTATGTTTCTGTAAGATAACTTTCTTCGTTGGTTGACTTCCTAAATATATTTCCTATTGGTTTTTTACGTTTTTATGGTTCCTTGGGTAAACCTGTGCGCAGACCTCCTTGAGGAGGTCTCCAACAACATTGGCCATTTTATTTTGACAAAAGTAATGATAGCATCTGGTGCACTTCTGGGCCACCCTAGTCCCCTACAAATCAAGGCACCTAAACACTCTGATACTAGTCTCCACTTAATTATGGATTTTCCTTTGGAGTCCAACCAGGTTGTTTCTGTATGTGTTATCTCCTATTATTCAGTGTTGAGAACACTTGCCCTGGTCCCTTCTGCTCCGGCACCCTCTGCAGTGTCCTATTTCCAATCTTACTAATGACTAGTTACCTGGAGGTGTGGCTGCGCATCCCATGCCACCTCTCTGGAAATGATAGAGTTATAGACATCTCCTGACATTAGTCAACCAACCCTTTTATTTTATGTTCATCAGAATAAACCATGTGGGGTATTTTATGTGTAAACTGGGTGCCATGTCTGTTTGTCACAGCTTCTATGATGCTCACCACAATTTTTTTCTTTTTGTTTTTTTTTGTGCGTCTCAGCGTTATTCTTGCAACTACCAACTGAGAAGTGCCTACCCTTCCTGCTTGTATCTGGTGGACTTGGACTCTTTGTGATCCTGTGGTCACAATTCCCTGACTATCCCCCAAAATTTACTCCTTATTACAAAATGCATTTGCTTCCCTATCAGCGGAAGCCTCTTCTAACAATAACAAAAGATCTAGTTCCTATTCACCCTTGCAGGGGGTGGACTTATTGTATTGACTGTCCCCTGAGGTGGCTGGCTGGGTTTTTGCAGCGTTTTGTGCACAGCCGCTTTTGTATAAATCAGTGTACATATTGGAGCATGTCCTGTCTCAGAGTCTCCCAGACGTGTTGTCTTTCCAAGCCTTCTATGAGTTCTTTGCTATGTGCCAAATGGGCCACCCAGTGAAATTAATTTTAAATAAAATTTGCGACAGGTCCCACACTCTACCTTTGCATGACATCATAAAAACGTCATTTCTCCATTCTACTTTGGACCTTCCCACAAATAACCCCAGCGTATTAATTGCCCCCTTCCAACTTTGACCAGATGATTGAAGCTCTTTGGGCGATTTACCTGCCTTGACCCAGAAGGGGCCAGATAATTTAGCTATCATGGTTTCACCTAGGTAGGCCCCAATAATATAGGCCCCAAAAATTCACGCACACCTCAAAAAAGAAGGAATCTTATCCTTCCATTCCTTCAAATTCTGCCAAATGCAAAGTCAAACAAGAGCCTAGCCCCAAAATTAAAAATAAATGTTTCATTCAATTCTGCCATATATAATGTAACCTGCAGCCACCCTTTTAAATATGGCGCCCATGACTATTGTTTTTCCCTCAGATAGGGCAAAGCTCCTCACCAATTCCCTCCCCATTTCAGCGGAATTTGAGGGTTTGGGAGAGTCTAGCCCCAAATTTGACAAAAAATGAATCAATAAAAACGAATTTTCTTTGAATCGCATTTCCATGGTGCAGGACAAAGCATCAATGAAGGGCGTGGTGGGGATGGCCCTGGATAACGAGGCACAACTGACCATTAAAGCTGGTATGGGATCGCTGATGCCCAAAACGCGTTTTATAACATGAACAATATACAAAAAACAAGCCATTATCAGCTCTTGTGGCTCTGATGAGGACCTTATTTTAGTCTATAAAATTACACCTGAGAACCTGCACCTACCCCTACCATGATCCGCATAACACAGGGGTGAAAAGGAGCTCCTTTTAAAATAAAATTGTTTATGAAACTGCTGAAGATATGGTGGGATATGTGGCCTCAGTAGTAAGAGTGGCCAATTATCCCTCTCCATTTTATGATGCGAAAACGTACCCTGGAGGCATGCTTATGCCCAAAAAAGGATTTTCTGATGAGGTGTTGGCGTTTTTTGCTTTAAATAAAGACCATTCTGGATATTTTTTTGATTGCTACTATTTCATCCCCTTTAGGGAAAATTAGCACAACTATTTTGGTGGATACAGGAGCCTCTGAGACTTTTATTAACCAAGACCTAGCCATTACCTTGAGTTGAATTACTTGCCAGGTGGTATGGTTAGGCCGTCTTCCCAGGGTAAACCCACGTTGAAGGTTCTGGGGTTAGTGGAGTACCAGGTTGTCAGGTATCATTTGGCTGACCGCTTCCAAGCAATCAAAAACCTTCTGTACCCTATTATTTTGGGTTTAGAGTGGTGGCAAAAGTTTGACGTCAGAACCAATTTGAAAGAAATTACCTTGTCCTTAACTTTAAAGAATGGTCAAAAACTAGTGGTCCCTTTGTTTGAAGCTAACCATGAGGATTTTTGCCTTAATGGCCCAAGGTCTACACCCTCAGTCTTGCTCCGTTGCTGAAGCCCTCTTTGAGAGACCTTTGCCTTTCTGTTTGAAGGGGCTGGAATCTTCGTTTGATGAGGCTACAGCCAATGCACTACCAGCACATTCAGAGTTTGATTGCAAGTTCAAACTCACCGTGGATTTGGTAGCATATCTTCCCCCATTTACCCTTTGACTGTAAGGGAGGAAGAATCCTTGGATGTGTGGGTTAAGAATAAGTTAGCTAAAGGCACGATATTTCAGCGTACTTCCCCAGTATGCTCACCACTTCTATTTGTTGAGAAGGAAAATGGTACCTTACACCTGTATGTAGATTATGCAAATCTCAACAACGTCAGTCTCAGATCTGCATCCCATCCTAATGGACTCCCAGATCTATCGCTATGTGGAGAAGGTGAAAGTCTTCTCCAAACTGGATTACCTATATGCATTCAATCAGATCCAGATCAAGAAGGGACATAAGTGGCTAACAGCATTCTTTATCCAAAAGAAATCTTCCAGTTTTGGGATATGCCCTTTGGGCTTAGAAACGCCCCAGCTTTCTTTAAACGTCATATATATGTGGCCTTGAGGGCCTGCTGAGTGTCTGCGCGGTGGCATACATGGGTGATATTCTGGTGTTTTCCCCCAATCTAGAGTCCCATGCTATACACCTGCGGCAAGTGGTTGAGAGTTTAAGAGCGGCTGACCTTACACTAAAAATCAGAAAATGCGAGTTTTTTAAGTCCCAGGTTACCTTCCTGGGAAATGTCATATTTGATCAAGGCCATATGATAAACCAGATAAGAAGAAGGATTTTTTGAGTGGCTCACCTAACTTTGTTCAATAATCGAGGAGTTTTTTAATGACGTGTACGTTCCATAAAAGTTCACGCCAAATCTGTCAAGAGAGTGTCTGTAACTCTCTTGTTCCCAGCAAAGTGATGTGGAGCGCAAACCTACATTGCTAGGGAACTAGCCGTTAAGAGAATGGGGAATGAGGCAACTAGAATGGTGATTGAGCAGGAGGTAACCCAGGCGAGGGTGTATAGCACCATATATGAGAACAGGTAAGTAAGAAACCTCCCAACTTGAGTAGACACCAACAGGGGGTCCATAGTCAAGGGTAACTTGGAGTGAGTAGACTTGGGTGTCTTGGTCTGGAGGGGACCTAAACGGCCCAAGAAAGCACCTGGAATTCATGTAGATTGTAATATAGGTAGTGGCCCACATAGTTAGAGACCTTCCTGAAGAGGTCCACCACCATGTTCGCCCAAGTAACCATTGTAAAAAAACATAAAATAACGGTTAAATTTATTAAAGAAAGTCGACCAACAAGGAATGTTGGTCGCAAAAACATATTTAAAGTGTGTCAGGGAAATTTAGGTTCTGCGGAAATGCGCCCAAGCCTTGACGCTCCAATAAACAGATGCTCCATCCGTTTTAGTAAAATACACTGAGAGTGCCTTCACTCGAGTAATCAATTGAAGCCATATTTTACCTGAGCTTAGAATTTCATAGCTAGAGCGGGACTTGAACCCTTGCTCTCCAACCAAGCAAATTGAACCATCCTTGTTCATAACGTAAATTGTTCGTTTTAGTGCCTGGGCTGCGATCAGAGGCTGGGCATTTTGCACCCTATTAGTATCAACCTGGGCATGCTTGGCTTGCACCCAGCGTTGATCTAAGGTGTGTTTCAGGTCAGGAAGAGCCTGAAGCTTCACCTTCTGGGCCTCCTGTCACCCAGCCTTGTTTTTAGCATCTGTTCCCACTATAAAGTCATCCAACCATGACATTACCCTCTCCTCCTTCTTGGGCTCCACCCCCCCTCCAGGGGCGTTTGCTAAGGAGAAGTTCTTATGTGCTGGTGGCAACTTCATAGCAGCAACGGCTGGCTTAGGCTGAGATCCTGCAGCCTCAGGAAAACGATTATGGAAAGATTTGATCAGGTCTTGGGCATGTACACAATCCCATGCTGGCACCCAACTGTTTACTGCCGCGTCAAGCCCTTTCCAGGATACCAGGTACTCAAAGCGTCGCTTAACTCGGCGGGAGGCTACTAATTCCTCCACTTCTCATTCCGGTGCCCCATCCACAAGATAAGCCTTGGGAGTCACAGGAGGAGGGCCCTCAAACAATGTCAACTTGCTTTCATGAAAGATGGAGAAGATCCAAAACGCGGAGGGAAGATCCAACTGGTATGAGGCATGTCCCACCTTTCTAACTACACGGTAAGGACCAATCCTCTTTGGACCCAGCTTTTTGCATGGCTGCTTGATAGGGATGTTGCGAGCATCAAGCATCACGAGATCCCCTTCCTTGTATGCTGGACCCACTCAGTGCTTTCCATCGGCATTCTCCTTATAAACCAGCATAGCCGCCTCCAAACTTGTGGACACCCCTTGATGGACCTTCTTGAGAGTCTTAGCAAAGTCCAGCACAGCTTCCACTTTGGAACCACAGCTGGGTTCCATGTTGTAAGCAGGGTTAAAGCCGTGGTTAGCAAAAAAGATGAACAACCAATTGATGATTGCAAAGTGTTGTTGTAGCTAAACTGGGCCATAGGAAGGTGAGGAACCCAATCTGAATGGTCTGCGGTGGTGTAACAATGCAGAAATTGTTCCAAGCACTGATTCACTCGCTCAGTATGCCCATCTGATTGGGGGTGATAAGCAGTTGAATGGCAGGGGCGGATCTGAAGAGTCTTACACAACTCTTCCCAAAAGACGGAGGTGAACTGGGGTCCCCAGTCACTAATGATTTCTTGAGGAACCCCATGAAGCGCAAATACATGGGCGACGAAGAGCCTGGCCATTTCAGCGGCAGTTATAGTTGTTCTGCAAGAAATAAAGTGGGCGAACTTTGTAAAGCGGTCCTCCACCACCATTATGGCATTGTAGCCATCTGAAACAGGTAACTCCACAATGAAATCCACTGATAGGGAAGTCCAGGGCCCTTCAGCCTTTTGGACTGGTACCAGCAACCCTGCTAAAGGTTGCCAATTGGGTTTCATTTGATTGCAGATCAGGAACTCTTTGCAGTACCACCCTACCTAAACAGGCAAGCCCTTCCAATTGTAAGTGCGTCGTATCAACTTCAAGGTTTTTGCTTTTCCAGGATGACCAATGATGATTCCGTCATGATGGTCCTGGATGGTCTCCAGGCGCAGTGGTTTAGCAGGAACCCATAGGCGACCCTGAAACCACACCATCTCATTCTTCACGTGATAACCCCTGGATAAGTCCTCCTGATTAAGGGCACTCTTAGCGAGAACAACAGCATATTTGGCTGATAACGGCTGAGAAAGAACTACCTTCCTAAACATGCTATATTCTGCTGCATTTTCCAAAGGCATGAGCGCTGGCGTATGTACCGTGGACTTAGGAAGTTGAGGCAGAATCATACTCGGTGGAATCATCAACTGAGTGTTGTGAATTTCTACCTCCTTTGGATTGGGAGCCAAAGCAGGATTGCGGCTCAAAGCATCTGCTAAACCATTCTCCTTGCCCTTGGTGAACTCATAGGAAAATGAAAATAGGGCAAGGGTCTCATGCTAATGGGTCTGACGTGGTGTTAGAACATGTGGAGCACGGTAGTACAACAGGGCTCGGTGGTCAGTGAATAACTGGAATGGTTGGGAAGAGCCATGTAAGTGGTGATGCCAATAAATCAGCGCCTCCACCACTGCTAATAACTCCTTGTCATAAACGGCGTAGTTTAACTCATGCAGAGACATTTTCCTAGAAAAATATCCCACGGGATGCTCAGACCCATCTTCACCCACCTGTAACAGGGCAGCCACAATGGCGAAGTTGGAAGCATCTGAGGACACAATGAACTCCTTTGCAGGATCAACATGGCGAAGGATGGATGTGGATAACAAGGTGCACTTCACCGTTTGGAACGCATCCTCCAAAATGGGGGACCACTGAAGCACCTTGGCCCCGCTAGCCTTATATAAGGGAGCTGCCACCTCAGAGAGATTGGGTGTGAACTTCTTGAGAAATGTACATGTCCCCAAAAAACTCCTCAATTCCTTGACAGAAAGGGGTAGGCCACTCACGAATAGCCTTCTCCTTGTCTGGAGTTATCATATGGCCCTGGTCAAAAACGATGTTGCCCAAAAAAGTAACCTGGGACTTAAAGAATTCGCATTTACTAATCTTAAGGGTAAGGCAAGCGGCCCTCAATCTCTCCACTACTTTTCAAAGGTGTACTTCATGTGACTCATGATTGGGGGAAAACACCAGAATGTCATTCATGTAGGCAACCGCACATACCCCCAACAAGTCTCCCAACGCAGCATTAATGCGGCGTTAAAAGATGGCAGGGGCATTCTTAAGCCCAAAGGGCATAGCCCAGAACTGGAAAATTCCTTTTCTGGTGCGGAATGCAGTTAACCACTCCTGGCCCTTCTTTATCCGGATTTGATTGAACGCATCGAGGCAGTCCAGCTTGGAGAAGACCTTCGCCTTCTCCACATAGCGCGCAATCTGAGAATCTAAAGGGGTGGGATGGAGGTTGGGTACAGTCACATTGTTTAAGTTTCCATAATTGACACATGGGCGTAAAGTTCCATCAGCCTTCTCCACAAAGAGCAGTGGGGAACAAATAGGGGAGATACGCTGAAAGATGGCCCCTTTGGCCAACTGCTCCTTCACCCATACATCTAACGCCTCTTCCTCCCGGACAGTCAATGGGTATATGGGGGAAAAATACGCACCAGATCCACAGTAAGTTTAAATTCACAATCAAACTCGGAATGTTCTGGTAGCATACTAGCTGAAGCTGCATCAAAAGAAGATGCCAACTCCTCCAAACAGGAAGGTAAGGAAAGTCCCACAATGGGCTTCAGCAAAGGGGCAAGATATGAACTGGGAACATTGGGCCAATGGGGTAATTTGCCTGGGGCGTTATCCTCAGACAGAGGAACAATCAGCTGGTGACCTTTTGTTAAAAATAAGGATAAAGTGTTTTCTTTAGTTTTAGTTTTGACGTCAGACTTACGCCACCACTCAACACCCAAAATGATGGGAAGCAAGAGGTTTCTGATAGCTTGAAACTGATCAGACAACAGATAAGAACCTACCTGAAAATTGACTGACTCTCTGATGTTCAGTGTGGGGATACCTTGAGAAGCCCCACCTCTAACTATACCACCGGGTGAGTAACTCAACTCAAGGTTGTCAGCAAGATTTTGATCAATAAATTTATTTGAAGCACCAGTATCCACCAAAATAGTTGTGCTGAACTTTCCATATGAGGAAGTAAGAGTAGCAGTCAACAAGAAGTATCCAGAATGGGATTTATCTAATGCAGAAAACGCCATCATTTCACCTGAAAATTCTTCCTCTGGTCTCAACAAGCCATCAGGGTATGTTTTGGAATCATAGAAGGGAGAGGGATAGTGGGCTACTCTTACTACTGAGGCCACATATCCCACCACACCTTCTGCAGGTGCATACACATCTTTATATTTATGACGAAGTTCCTTTTCCACTTCCTGAGAACCCCTAATCATGGTAGGGGTCAAACGAGGGTTCTCAGGAGTAATCTGGTAGACTGAAATGGAGTCCTCTCCAGACCATATGAGCAAATAAAAGGTTCATTTTTGGATAAATTGCTCACGTTATAAAACGCATTTTTTGGCTCAAATGAACCCCCCCTTATTCCAAAGGTTTGGTACCCTCATTATCCAGGGCCATCACCCCCAAGCCCTGAGCTGATGCCTCGGCATGCACCTCAGAAACGTGTTGGGGAGAAAAAATGATAATGGAATTATTCTTGTTAAATTCGGGTTTGGACCCTTCAATGTTCCCAATTTCCACCAAGACGGGGAGGAGATCAGTGGGAAGCATCTCACGTTTCAAGGAAAAATCACTAGTTGTGGAAGCGCTATTTATAGGGATAACTATGGGTGACATTATCGCGGGGGAATCATTTGAAACTTTTACTTCCTTCTTGGGGCTAGACCCCTGTACAGTTCTGAATTTAGAAGGAGTCAAAGGATTAGAAGGATAAGATTCCTTCATTTTTAAGAAGCGCGCGCGACTTTTTGGTTCCCATATTTATATGGTTCAATCTGATGATGGCCTGATTACCTAGCCCCTTCTGGGTTGAGGCGGGGAAACTACCCAAAAGGGTTTTGAGAAGATGATCACAGAAAGTCTGAGACCACCAGGTGCAAGCAAGAAGGGTGGACACTTCCCAATTGGTAGTTGCAAAAATAACGCTGAGACGTATTAATACAAAAACTAACGAGAAAACTGTGGTGAGCACCATTATGGCAGTGATAATTGGCTAGCACACCCAATTTACTAATATTGGAAGTCCCACATGGATAATTTGTATGCTCATATAATAGAAGGGCTGGTTGACTAATGTCAAGAGAGTGTCTGTAACTCTCTTGTTCCCAGCAAAGTGATGTGGAGCGCGAACCCACATTGCTAGGGAACTAGCCATTAAAAGAATGGGGAATGAGGTTTCTAGAATGGTGCTTGAGCAGGAGGTAACCCAGGCGAGGGTGTATAGCACTATATGAGAACAGGTAAGTAAGAAACCTCCCAACTTGA
Organism: Massospora cicadina; assembly: GCA_022478985.1. NCBI lineage: Eukaryota > Fungi > Entomophthoromycota > Entomophthoromycetes > Entomophthorales > Entomophthoraceae > Massospora > Massospora cicadina. The sequence continues at coordinate 266,171 of JAKSZP010017100.1, forward strand.
GTAGCCACCAACATGGGGTCCATAGTCAAGGGTAACTTGGAGTGAGTAGACTTGGGTGTCTTGGTCTGGAGGGGACCTAAACGACCCCAAGAAAGCACCTGGAATTCATGTAAATTGTGATAATAGGTAGTGGCCCACATAGTTAGAGACATTCCTGAAGAGGTCCACCACCATGGTCGCCCAAGTAACCATTGTAAAAACATAAAATAACGGTTAAATTTATTAAAGAAAGTCGACCAACAAGGAATGTTGGTCGCAAAAACATATTTAAAGTGTGTCAGGGAAATTTAGGTTCTGCGGAAATGCGCCAAAGCCTTGACGCTCCAATAAACAGATGCTTCCATCCGTTTTAGTAAAATACACTGAGAGTGCCTTCACTCGAGTAATCAATTGAAGCCATATTTTACCTGAGCTTAGAATTTCATAGCTAGAGCGGGACTTGAACCCTTGCTCTCCAACCAAGCAAATTGAACCATCCTTGTTCATAACGTAAATTGTTCGTTTTAGTGCCTGGGCTGCGATCAGAGGCTGGGCATTTTGCACCCTATTAGTATCAACCTGGGCATGCTTGGCTTGCACCCAGCGTTGATCTAAGGTGTGTTTCAGGTCAGGAAGAGCCTGAAGCTTCACCTTCTGGGCCTCCTGTCGCCCAGCCTTTTTTAGCATCTGTTCCCACTATAAAGTCATCCAACCATGACAAAATCTTTCTGAGGTGGCAGCGCCCTCTTACAAGGCAATAGGAGCAAAAGTGCACAGTGGTCCCCCGTTTTTCAGGATGCCTTCCAAGCAGTAAAGTGAACCCTGTTGTCCACGTCCGTCCTTCGCCATGTAGATCCCATAAAGGATCTTATTGTGGCTACCAATGCCTCAAATCCGCCATAGCTGCGGCCTTATGACATGTAGGCGAAGATGGAATAGAGCATCTGGTGTGTTAATTTCCTTGGAAGAAGTCTCTGACTGAGCTAAACTGCACTGTTTATGATAAAGAGTTTTTGGCAGTGGTTGAGGCGCTTACCTATTGGCGTCATCACTTGCATGGCTCATCACAACCATTATGCGTTTGTATAGATCACTGTGTCTTGTTATACTACCACGCACCTCATGTATTGACCCCATGGCAAACCCGCTGGCATGAGACCTTAACCCAATTTTTGTTTTATTATGAGTTTGCAAAGGGCAAGGACAATGGTTTGGAGGATTCTTTAAGCAGAAACTCTGCACTAACTCCCAATCCCAAGGAGGTAGAGGTACACAACACCCACTTGATGTTTCCTAAGAGTAAGATTGTGTCCTAACATACCTCTCCCTTGGTCCATGGTTCAGCGCTTGCTCCTCTGGAAAATGCGGAGGTATATGGTATATTCAGAAAGGTGGTCCTTCCACAGCCCTGGTAAGCAGAATATACTATGGTCCTCGCCAAGAACAAGTTGAATCAAGAAGATATCACCAGAGGTTACCACGTGAAGGATGAGATGGTGTGGTTTTAAGGACGCCTATTGGTTCCAGATGGACCACTTCATCTGAAAATCGTCTGAGACCATCATGATGGAATCAACGTTGGATATCCTAGGAAGGCGTGGGCTCTGGAACTAATTCGCCGAACTTATAATTGGAAGAAATTAGCCATGCATGATGCTAATAATTTTAAAGAGTGCCTGGTATGTAACTAAATGAAATCAATTGCCAGCTCCTCGCGGGGTTGTTGGTATCAGTTCAAAAGGCTGAAGGGCCTTGAACTTCCTTATCAGTGGATTCTATTGTGGAATTACCTGCATTGGATGGCTACAATGCCATAATGGTAGTAGTGAACCGTTTTACAAAGTTTGCCCACTTTATTTTCTGCAGACCCCGTAACCAAGATAGGATGGCTAGGCTCTTCATATCTCATGTGTTTGCCCTTCACGGGATCCTGTAAGATATAATTAGTGATTGTGGGCCCAGTTTAACTATGACTTTTTGGAAGAGTTGTGTAAGACTCTTCAGATTCGCCCCCGCCGTTCAACTGCCTATCACCACCCCAAATCAGATGGGTAGACTGAACAAGCGAACCTGTTCCTGGAATAGTTTCTGCGGTGTTACACTGCCGCAGATTATTCAGATTGAGTTTCACATCTCCCCATGGACCAATTAAGCTATAACAACGCCCAGTATGCATCAATTGGTTATTCCCCTTTTTTGCCAACTATGGCTTCAGCCCCGCCTTCAGCATGGATCTTAGCGGTGGATCCAATGTGGAAGCAGTGGTAGACTTTGAGAAAACTATCAGAAAGTACACCAGGGGGTGAACACAAATTTGGATGTGGAAATGTAAGCTTATAAGGAGTACGTGGATGGAAAAATATGGGTAGGTCCTGCGTACAAAGAAGGGGGTCACGTGATGCTTGACGCAAGAAACATCCCTATCCAGCGGTCATTCAAAAATCCTGTATCAAAGAGGATTGGGCCTTACCACATTGTCTAAGAGGTGGGCCATGCCTCGTACCAGTTGGATTTTACTTTGTCATTCCAGATCTTTGCCGTCTTCCATGAAAGTAAGCTAGCTTTGTTTGAGGGCACCCCACCAGAGACGCCAGAGGCTTATCTCGTGGATGGGGCGCCAGAGAGGAAGTGGAGGAAATTGTAGTCTCCTGATGAGTTAAAAGAAAACTTGAGTACCTAGTATCCTAGAAGGGATTTGATGCAGTGGAAAACAGTTAACCAGCGCACAACTGCGTCCATGCTCAAGACCTTATTGAAGATATCCACAAGCGTTTCCCTAGGCTGCTGGACCTCAGTCAAAGCAAACCATTGCCACTATGAAGTTGGCTCCAGCCCACAAGAACTTTTTGCTTGCGCAAGCCCCTGGAGGGGGTTGAGCCCCAAAAGTATGAAAGGGTAATGTCATGGCTTAATGAAATAATTGAGGACACATATTTTTAGGACAAGGATGGACGTCAAAAGTCCAAAAAGGTCAAGTTGCAAGGCCTTCCTGACTAAAGCATACCTTGGACCAACGCTGAGTACAGGTGAGATATGCCCAGATAGGTCATGGGGATGTGTGTGATGCTTGGCCAAGCATTACAGTCATGGTGTTAAAACGCAACAGCTACGTTATCAACTCCTATGGTTAGTTAAAGTTACTTGAGGAACAGGGATTTGAGATCCATTCCATTTACATATATTGCTAAGTCAGGATGAGTCTATTTACAATCTATAACTCAAGTTCAGACAATCTTGCGCTACAGGACCCTGGCCAATGGTAGCGTGCGCCTATTGGTTCGCTTAGGCTTAGCACCACTTCCAACAATCAACAACACTCTCCTCAGTGTTTAATTATGTTTCTTTAAGATAACTTTCTTCGTTGGTTGACTTCTAAATAAATCTCCCATTGGTTTTTTACGTTTTTTATGGTTCCTTGGGCAAACCTGTGCGCAGACCTCCTTGAGGAGGTCTCCAACAATATTGCCCATTTTATTTTGACAAAAGTAATGACGGTATATATGCACCACTGGGCCGCCCTGGTCCCCTCCAGATCAAAGCACCTAAACACCCTGACACTGATCTCCACTTAATTATGGATTTTCCTTTGGAGTCCAACCAAGTTTTTTTCTTAATGTGTTATCTCCTGATATATTCAGTGTTGTACACCATTGCCCTGAGTCCCTTCTTCTCTGGCATTCTATGCGGTGTCCTAATTTAATCTTACTAATGACTAGTTCCCTGGAGGTGTGGCTGCGCATCCAATGCCACCTCTCTGGGAATAATAGAGTTATAGACATCCCCTGACACTAAGGCTGATTTTAAGATCAGGTCACATATATTTAACTTTTCTGTGAGCAGCTAAAATATTTGAGTTTCGTTATTGATAAAACTGGCTTGTGGCCCCAGATGGCTAATTCAAAACAATTAGTGCATAGCACAATTGAGTAGTAATTGTGGCGTTCAAGTTTTCCTTGGAATGATGGCCTAATACTGCGAGTTTGTAGAAACTTCAGCAGAATAGGTGATCCACTATTCACCTCATCAAGAATAGAGTACCATTTGACTGGACTGGAAACTTCCAGCTAGCCTTCAACAAGCTCAGGCCTTTTCTTACCCAAGTGCCTCTTTTGATGTACTTTAATTTTGATAAGACATTTATTCATATAGACGCTTCTCTCACTACCATTTGCTGGTTTTCTCAACTTAATCCGGACAATATTGAGCATCCCATGGCTTTTTGTAGCCAAACCTTGGACGTTCATGAATGGAACTACATGTTAACTGAGAAAGAGTCTCTGGCAGGTAAATATGCATAAAAACAATTCTGTGTTTACAAAGTTGAATACACTTACTGGTTTAATTAGTCACGCCTCCCTTCGTTGGTTAAGGTTTCTAAAGGAGATGGAAGGGCGGCTGGATAGGTGTGCTTTGAAAAATAAGCCTACTATTTTCAAAATTCAACACCGACCTGGTTTCTTGCATCAAACGCAGAAGGGTTATTCTGACTGCCTACTGTAGCCTGGGTGGCTAATGTGACTGATGATTTACTTGATAAAATAATGACTCTAAATTATGATAATGAACTAATGGAAGTTCAGCACTTCTTAAAAATTCATGGAAGGACATAGTTGTCTAAAAAGGGAAGCTTTATAAGTAAATTCCTAAATAATTAGCAATTTTGGATACCCCAATTAATAGAGTAAACTGATGTTATTAGGGCCCACAGGCAACAAGGCACGGTGGTTTCAAAACCGTTTGAGTTATTGAAGAAGCCACTTTTAAAATCTAGGAATTTTGACATTCATGAGACCCTTTGATGTTTTAAGGAATGCCAGGTGAATGGGTACTACCAAAAAGCAACCTTCTATCATTTGGTTAAACCCAACTTTGCATGATATACCAAATCTATTGATGTGGTTGGCCCCTGACCAATACTTCAGGATAATTTTAAATACATAATTGTGGCCATTGATCACCTCACTAAGTCAGTAGAGGCCAAAGTGGTCCAGTACTAGGGAACCATGATGACGTCTAAGTTCATCTTAAAGTATATCATCTATCAGAATGTATGCCCTCAGTTTCTGCTGATGGATAATGAGACAAACTTTACATTCCAGATTATTTCTAATATTAATGGCTTAATGGGTATACGCAGGGTATTGTCAACGCCCTACCACCCTGAGACCAATGACACTGGCAAACAAATGAATGGTAATCTTGTTAGGATTCTGCGTAAGATAATTACAGCAAAGGTGTCCAGCTGGAACCTTTTCCTACCTTCAGCCGTTTTTGCTTATAAGATATCCTATCATTCGGCCACATGGCATTCCCCTTTTGCTTTACTTCATTGAAAGAGCCTAGTGCTTTCTCAATTTTATATTCTTGTGTTAGTCAAGAAGCCATGACTCCCACGAAATATTTGGAAACGCTGGTGCAGACTTTAATCTAAATACAAAGCGCTGCATTTCTAATGTACCAGCTCAAAATAAAATCTGTGAATGGGATAACGCAGTCCAGAGGACGTTACCCCACTTTACTGTAGTGGAACTCATTTTGTATTATGTTAACCATGGATTCAGAAAACTAGCAAGCTAGAGAATATATTTAAGTGGCCGTTTGGCTATGAGAAGACATCTACAGTTGACTACACTATGAGGGATCCTGTTAAAAGCCACCTTATCATTTGAGTGCATGCTAAGCTTTTTAAATGAATATCAGCAGAGTTCTGGGCTGACAGCCCCAAGTTCTCAGTGAATTAATTGATCCCCCCTTATTATTGTTACCCAATTTTAATCAAGTTGTGAAAAATGTTGTAGTTGGTTTGACCAACTATCAGGATACTGTTATTTTAATTAATTTTTTCTAATTTAACTAATAAGTAGATAATGGATTCAGTTGGTATAGCAATTAGTTTGCCCCATAGCCCCAGCTTTTATATTTAGTAGCCTAAAGTATTAATTTAATATCAATCAAATCCTTAAATCCCTGTCAGCGCATTTTTGTTCCCTAAATTTATCAGCTACTGATGCTGTAGCATTGGTTAGTATATTGCCTCCTATTGTATTCTAGCATAATAATATATGTTGCCCCATGCCAGCATAAAATCATCAGTAATAGGGTCCCTATAATTGTTATGGACATCCTAAGTTTGACTTTATTTGGTGTGTTGCAAATTTCCTAAAATGCCTCAAGCCTTAGTTATTAGCTTTCTGACTCAATTTGGATATAATAATTTTAGTCTGCCATTTATAGGTGCTGCTTAGTAACCTTGGAAAGCACAAATGAGATCTCTGATAGAGAACGCATATCTGAGGTTTGTCAATGGAAAGGGTAACTTTTCTAGAGAATCTTGAAGCTATCTAGAAAGAATACCATAAGTGAGCTCTGGGCCACTGGAATTATGTGATACTACAATGTGCTCCTTTGTTTGATTAAAAGAAATCCTATTTCCGCATATAATGGCTTTATATTAAGATTTTTAGTCAATGTTACTGTCCTCATACAGTACCTTATATTTTTTGTTTTTTCATAAGCACTGAAAATGTGACGCTTCTACTACGATTTTCACAGTGGCCAATAGCTAACTCTTGGATTACAATGGTGCTTGTCCTCAGATTAATCTTTGGTGCTGGTTCAATGTTATCCAATCAATATTTTCCTCACCTCTCCCCATGTGGTTCTTTCTCTCACCTTAAATAAATGGCAATGCCAGGTGGATTTTATTTGCTGTCATGGGTGGCTAGATACACAAAGTAAAAGCCAGGCTTTTCCTTGGCACTTCAGATGTATGAAAATTATTAATGGCTAACTTTTAAATTAAAAAAGATAAAGATAATAAGGCCAAAGCATGAAAATATAACAAATTGGCAGAGTCTGAGTCAAGTTTACAGTTATTTCAAAATAATTTATGTAGTGAAACAAAACAAACTGAGCTTAATAAAACTATTACAAGCTTAAAGTATTAGATCCAGGAAAGCGCTGAGAAAAGATATGCATTTATTGACGCACTTTGGTGTTGAAAAATTGTCAGGGAGTATAATATTAAGGTTTCAATATAAAAGGTTTTATGAAAAACATTCCAAAGTTTTTTTGCAATATCTTTTTGTTAAATAACTCAAACTAAAAACTGAAACTAAAAAACATGTTTAGTAAATAGACAATATTAGAAATTTTAAAATAGTATAGTTGAGAAGTTAGAGATATAAAAGGTCTTAAGCTATTAAATAAAATATTTGGGTTATTAATAGTACTTTCAGCTTTTATGAAATTATTGACATTACAAGTAAATTAAATTTATTAAAAAGGTCATTTTAACTAATCATTAGTAGTCTTTTGATCATTAAGTACACTATGGTGAAAAATACTCAAGATTTTATGAAACTGAGGCATCTGTTTCTGCAAGCCAGGGCTATATATTACTTTTTTTAGATAAACACATAAAGAATAATCTAAAAGTTTAAATGGTATATTTGGTCTTTTTAGTTAGGTTCATAAGACTAAGAAAACGTTTGGAATTATTTCACTTTCTGTGACTAAAATTCAGATAGTATAAGTCTTATCAAATTAGATCTTAAAGGTTTTTGTATAATTTTTATGGTAGTATAATAAAATTAAGTATATGTACTTATTCTCAACTAAAGGCAGATATACCATTTCATACTTCATCACCAGATTTTAATTTGTGCTTAAAAGATAGTTTTTTGACAAAATTAATCCATAGAAACAAAGTGGTTAGGCTTGTTACTTTAGGAAACTCTAATAGACTTAGGGGTGAAAAGAACTGATTGATATTAGATGAGAAATACTCTAGTGCATCTTTCACAAATTTAAAATACAACATATAAATTTCTATATTGATGAATCTTTTGCATTATATGAACTTTTCAGTTAACAAAAGCTCAAAAAATATAATTGAATTTTATTTTTAATAGTAGTAGTGATTTTTCTTTCCGCTTGACAACACATTTGAGAGAATTTAAAAAATTACAGAACTAAACAACTCCAGAAAACTGACACACAGCAAAACTCCTTGTCCTTGGCCAAACTCCCGCTGCTCCAAAATGGGGCAGTGGCAAAGCCTCCACTAGAGTATTCCGCCCAGTGGTGTATTGCTTTTGAACTAGGGCGACCAGCCCCACAATTCCTTGGATTGATACATTCCCCCCAAGGATCTCACCCTCCGCCTTACACATTCCCAAGCGGTGCCTCATAGCCCCATTGTGCTCCCCCAAAGCAAGATGTGGTTTGGCTCCAGGTTGAATATGGCAACTTGTATCCCTATAACAAAAAACAAATACTAGAGTTAGCCCAGGTGCTTATGCAGTGTTGGACAATCTCCTTCTCGACTTAAGAAAAAGAATGTTGGAGGTACAAGTGCCCCCAAATCTGCTACCATGATTGGCCCATCACCTGCCTGATCTTCAAATAATATTGTAGTTATCAATGATATGAGTACCCACAGCGAAAAGACCTTGGCAGATTCTCGGTGGAATCCTAACTATTGGAAAAATATGGTTTATAACAAAAATTGGCTTAAAAAGGTAATAACTAATAATAGGATTACTCCAACTTCTCAGCCAAATTTGAGGTGTTCGTTACCACACACAGGTTTGATCACCTCTGAGGTGATAAGATATTACTCAATGATGATAGGGTGCAAATTAACCAATCATTACCACACAAGTCTGACCACCGCTGAAATGAAAAGATTTTAATCACTGGTGATTGGATACAATTCATCAAATTGTTACCACATGGGTCAGTTTTGCCTCAAAATATTTATCTTTAATCTGATAGGCCAAAAGCCTATATTTCCTAATTTGGATGACTCAGCTTTATATACTTTTGCCTCAAAATACCCATGGACTCAAAATTTGAACTAGTTTAAATAGGAAATACTAGTATTGAGAAAAGGACTTTTTCTTGGGTTTGCCCTGCTTAAACAATAAAAGACTTGAAAAAATTTAACAAAGCGCTACTTATTACTTTTATTAAAAAGTAAATATCTCACTTTAAACAAGATATTTGTGGCATCTTTCAGCGGATCCCACAAACTGGTGCTCACTATAGGGGTCCACCCTGAATACTTTGATAAGTATTAAAGAAATGGAGAGTGTCACCCATTGGGTGCGAAATGGGAGGGGACTGAAGATGATGATTGAATGGACAGTCCTACTGCTTTGATGTTTTAAGAAGAACTATTTGAGAGCATACTAATACCTGAGTCTCGTTGCATCACTTGGCCAGCCACTGAAGCTGTGAGAGACCTTACTCATGCCATCCTTAACCCTGGTGATATTGCATCCCGTGAACAAGCATCGTTGGTTGAGGGACGCCACTTGTTTTTCTATGAGATTAGTGTTTTCCCAGAGACCTATGGTCAGCTTACAAATTTGACCACCTACGTACACAAGGTTGCTCACCCTGCCTTGGTACACATGATGCATCTCTTAGCTGGACATCACAAAGAGTTACATTGACACCTAGATAATCATGCAGTTCTGAATTTAGCTTATGATAAGTTGTACCAACTGACCTCTGAACATCTTGGAGCAGTTAGATCTGGTGTGGAAGCTAATCATAACTTCATCATACAGCTGCATGATCGACTTACTACTATGGACACTGGGATTGTAAAATATGTTGAGGAGGCCATGAAGATATTCTAGGATGAACTGAACGCTTCCTCCGCTTGCACCCGCTCTTTGTTGGAGGAGTTTGATTAAGAACTTGAAAAGCACAATGAGCAAATGCATGTGACTTTTCAACCCCCAACTCCATCCTTCATGAGGAATATGAACAGCGTGTGGCTGTGGTGGAGCGACAGTTAATTCAGGCCTTTTCGCGTGTTGATGAGCTTATATGTCATCTGTTGCTTGAACCATCTAGCGCCACCACCACCCTCGTGGCCAAGGTTGTTCAGCTAGAAAAATGAGCTAGCTCTCAAAGCTTCATTTGAAAATACCAAATATTTGGCATGTCGCCTAACTGAATGCAAAACTGAAGCAAAAGTGGTAAAAGATTCACTAGAAAGCCCTGTGGTGTTGAAGGAAGTATTTAGTCATCTCACACAGGTCAAGCGGAAGTATGAACAGTTTAAGGAGGGGGTACAAGGCCCTAGCTCCCACTCTCGTGACGATGAAGAGTGTAAACAAATGAAAGAAGAGCTGAAGAACCACGTGAAAGCCATGGAAACTGCTCAATTAAACCTAAGCTTAATGGTGTCACAACTCCATTTTCAAGTCACTGCAATGGAGAGCCGAGTGGAAGATCTTGAAACTCAAAAATCAGGGATCAAAGCTTAACTGAGACTATGTGAATCTGGGCCCCTAGAAGCCCTCTCTAACATGGAAACCTGGCTTGAAGTCATGCATGACCAGTTTGATCGCCTTTTGCAGACCTTTGATTAGTTAAACTACCACTCTGAAACCTCAGAAGCAGAAGCTCCAGCTATTCATACCCTTACTGGGAATGACTATAATTCATTTAAACCAACGTTTAAAGACAATTTTATCCCCGGCGAGGGTAGCATTGCTTCGTTTTTATACGTTTATGAAGCAGCTATGGAAGGGGCGACTGATCGATAGAAGGCCAAACATATCCTTTCCTGTTTGAGCCGCATGGCACAGGAGGTGATGGTCCCACATATGGATGCTCTTAGCACCTGGTCCAAGGTTAAAGAGGCCCTCATAAACATGTTCAGTTCAAAACAGGCTTTAAGTATGAAAAAGCAAGCTTTTATGTGTATGACTATCCAAAAAGGAGAGTCAGTGGTCACCTTTGCGGAATGATTTTATATGGAAGCACAGACGTTGTTAACTTCAAAGATGTTGACTTTAGATGATGCTGTAGCCGCCGTTTTGACTGGAGTGGCTACTTACCCATCGCTAGTGATGCACATCACCTCAGTTAAACGCTATTTCCATAACATTCAAGACATCAAGGAGGCGTTAATAGATGTTGCTGATTTCCATAAGCCCAAAGTTCCACGTGGAGCAGTATCTCGTCCTCATGTTTTAACCATTGAGGATTCAAAGCCTAAGCCTTGAGACTAGCTATTGAAGACAAGAAGGAGCACCTTCAGACAATGGGCCCTGAAGAGCAAAACCCCAAAACAAAACGTCCTGAACGCCCTTGGTGCAAATACTGCTACAAGTTTGGACACAAAGAGGCTGTGTTCTGGAAAAAGAAAGCTGACGCCGAGGAACAGGAGCAGGGAAAAGAAATGTCAGCGTAGGGAAAGGCACACCTATTGCTGATAAATCTCATGTGCCTGACTCATTTAAACAACTTATGCCATTACCTCGCGTTACTAATACCCCAGGGGATGATTATGAGGGGGGTACAGATGAGGTCAGCTATTTTGTTGTAGGAGTACCTGCTGAAGTGGAAGTCCCCGATTGCTTGAATGCTGGAGGAGTAGATGAAGCCACCATACCTGAAGAGACATATATCTGCCAAGTTCTAGGGGAGTCAGCCATTATTGATACTACTAGCGATGCAGATGAGGTGTTGTCTCACCTTATTCGCCCTCTCCAGCATGGCCATACCATGCAGTCCATCCAGGAAAATTACCCCAAGACCGCGTGCAAATTAACCTCCACTTTCCATTTTAAGTAGGTTTTAGCGCTATCGCCCACTTTTGGGGGGATACTTACAAAGGTCAAAGTGGTTATTCAAAAAGTTTGGGTGATGGCTATCTTAGATACAGGCTCCCCAGTGAATGTAATCTCCTCCAAGTTGATAGAAAGATCAAACTGGCACCTGAATTGGAGTACAATCAAGACTTTGGAACCGCTGGTCCTAACAACACCCGCACACTGGGTGCTTACTCATCCCTTCCCAAATTTGTATTGGGAAGCTTATTCTATCAGCCCCCACAGTGGCTTTGGATAATAACGCTTATGATATGCTTATAGGTACTCAGTTTATGATTGAATATGTCAGCATTATCAATATGAAGCAAGGGTTCTTGTCATTGCTCAATTATGAAGTCCCCTTAGTTCTAGCCAATAATGAACCCAGCAAGAAGAAATACTCTTGCATGGTTGAGTACCTGCCTCCCGCCTTACCTATACATTATACCAACCTCGCAAAAACGGTTACTAAAGAAGGCCAAGCTGCCAATGAGCTCCAAGCTCCTCTACCTTCTTACCAAGTGTCAGATAGGGTTTTATATTACCACAATTGCATAACTCCCTGTAGTGGCAAACTTGGATCAATCTGGAGGGGCCTTTTACCATCATGTATAAGAGAGGAAATGAGTATTCTATAAAGTCTTTGGCTACAGGAATTATCATAAAATGGGTACATGGCTGCTTCCTACGACCCTACACCCCTCCCAACATTCTTGAGGGGGTAATGTCAGACAATCTCCTTCTCAACTTAAGAAAAAGAATATTGGAGGTATGAGTGCCCCCAAATCTGCTACCATGATTGGCCCATCACCTGCCTGATCTTCAAATAATATTATGGTTATCAATGATATGAGTACCCACGGCGAAAAGACCTTGGCGGATTCTCAGTGGAATCCTAATTATTGGAAAAATATGGTTTATAACAAAAATCAGCTTAAAAAGGTAATAACTAATAATAGGATTACTCTGACTTCTTGGCCAAATTTGGGGTGTTTGTTACCACACAGGTTTGATCACCTCTGAGGTGATAAGATATTACTCGATGATGATAGGGTGCAAATTAACCAATCATTACCACACGAGTCTGACCACCGCTGAGGTGAGAAGATTTTACTTGACAATGATAGGGTGCAAATTAACCAATCATTACCACACAAGTCTGACCACCGCTGAGGTGAGAAGGTTTTACTTGACAATGATAGGGTGCAAATTAACCAATCATTAACATGAGTCTGACCACCACCAAGGTGAGAAGATTTTACTCGCTGGTGATTGGATACAATTCATCAAATCGTTACCACACAGGTCAGTTTTGCCTCAAATTATTTCTCTACAATCTGATAGGCTGAAATCCTATATTTCCTAATTTGGATGACTCAGCTTTATATACTTTTGCCTCAAATACCCATGGACTCAAAATTTGAACTAGTTTAAATAGGAAATACTAGTATTGAGTAAATAACTTTTTCTTGGGTTTTCCCTGCTTAAACAATAAAAAACTTAAAAAAATTTAACAAAGCTCTATTTATTACTTTTAATAAAAAGTAAATTTCTCACTTTAAACAAGATATTTGTGGCATCTGTCAGCGGATCCCACATGCAGCTTGCAGGCTTTATCAACTTCTTCCCCTACATGGGGTACTTTGACCTCAGCTTCACTTGTGAAGCTGATGCTGCAATTGCAGCCAACATTCCCCTGATGTTCCAGGGAGCCCTCATCCCAACCACTTGCATCCAGTTGCCTGATGACACCTCTCTTTTGGTTCAATTTTTAGGCCTCCCCACCCACCTCCCATTTGAAACTTTATACAATAAACATTATAACTGGGTTGTCAATATATGATGCTGATCCCATTTTACAATTTGTGGTTCCCAATGGAGCCAACTGACTTGTGTGCCCTCACGCCTTAGCAACTTTACACACAACATCAACCAAAATCGCCATTTTGATTCCCCCTCACACCGTTATCCCCTCTGCCCCCAACCACCCTTTCTGGGCCAGAGTAGATAAGGGCGCACGATCTGCCACACTTGTTTCAACCTGGCCACTTAAAGTGGTTCTAACCCACAATAGCCCAAGCTGTAGCCCACGCACTTGACTCCCCCATGATGCTCCAATTACCAACATAAAAACTTTTTTGTATGGGGCACAATCATCTCTCCCCCTCCACCCAAAATAGTAGACACATATGCCATGGATAATTAATAAGGAACCAACATGTCAAACCACCACTCCTACTTCAACTGATCAGGAGCCAGCACGGACCCCAGTAAATTCAAAAAACCCACTCAACCACCCAATCCAGTCCACTTGTATGCTGTTAAACCTATCGTTTTCAACCAAAATCCCTGAAATCATTTGGAGGTGGTTTATGATTTGGAAAAACCCATCCCCGACACAGTTAAGGCCCCAGGCCTCAAAATGTACCTAAATGCAGATTTTGTAGCTCGATTTCTAACTCAGCAATATGCTCTATGCTCTGATGCTGATGAATTCTGAAGTGAACACCAACTAAAGAAAAGGCTGTTGCTTCCCCTGATTCTCACTCCCTTCTAAAAGGCCATACCAAAATCAGTCGCAATCATGGCCAAGGGGATTCCCACCCCTGTCCTTCCCAACATGCAACAAGTTTATAAAAAGAATTCCTCTGATTCCACCAAGTTTCCCACAAGGCAATACAAAAATTTGTGATGGTTGCAAAATTTGGCCCCCAAGCCCACATTACCAGCAACAACATTGTCACCTTTATGAGCTACCCAAAGATTGCCTCAAGGCTGAGAAAGCCCTATCCAAATACATCACAACCCTCCTCATAGCTAAATTTAAGCTGCCCAAGCCACTCTGCCACCTTGACACCCATTTTGTGGATGCCCTCATGTCCGTGCTCATAGCGCTCTGCCATACACTGTCTGACACAGAGGAGGAAAATGAGCCTCCAGATCCTAAATCATCCCCCACCATGGATGAACAGCAGTTTACCGCATCTGCCCTGATTGGTTCACTTTAGTTTTTTTTTATTTTATTTTTTGATTAATTTGAGTTTAAGCTTGTCTCATTCTGTTCATTAAATTCTAGCTTAGTATAAGCTTTGCTCCTTGGAGCTCAGTATTGTCTGTCCCCTGGTAAGCTTGCCTCATTTAGATAAAGTTATATTAATAGTAGTGATCTAGAACATATGCATCTTATGGTAAGTGTTATACTAAACTTTAATAACCTTTTTCTAAATATCAATAATCAAAAAAACTAAAAATACAGTGATATTTTATATAAAACAAACAACTTTATCTAATATTTTGTGTTTTATTGAACTCAAGATATATGTAGTAATCAGGTTGGTACTACCAGTACTAAGAAATTATCTAAAGTATACGGTTTCTATACTATGTGTAACTATAGCATTTATTGTTCCTGTATTATATTAAATTTGGTAAAATGGTTTTTACAACTAAAAAACTATTACAATAACCGTTGGTAAAGCTGTCACATTCACACCAAATGAAGGATATGGAAAAGCTTTTTCATATAAGTATAACATCTGATAAAATAAAGTGCTTTTAGTTAATTTAAAAGTTTTTAGAAAATTATAGACTATGTGATGTAGAGCAAAATTTTAATTTACTTAAAATAGTTTTAACAATATATTTGAAAAAAATATATCTTCATTGGACTTAAGTCTTCTTTATAGAATCCAATTTTAGCCCAAATGATTGGATGCTAAAAGAGCTGCACTATTTAATTTACAAAAAACATTGCTTACAGTATCCACTACAACTAAACAAACTTAGAATATTAATCACTTTATAAATATAAATATCTTCTCAAACTAATCTCTTTAGAGATAATTTATAAACTTCTGAGTTTCTGCCCCAAACAATTTTTATAAACATAAAAATATTGCATTACTTAATAGTTACCCAGCTAGTTAAGCTTTAACTGCTTTAAGTCAATTAATCTAGAATATGGGAATATATGGTATACTATAATGGAGTATAAAAGTAAATAGGCTGAACATAGCATAAAGGAGTCTAAATTTCTTTTTAAAAGTCATTGATAGATTATAAGGGATAAAAAAAGTAAATATATAGCTTTTGGAAAAGAAAACTATAATATATATTAGATAGATGATGTTGTAATCTTGGTTAAATTTGTGCTCACCAGTGCTAATGTGCAGAAATTCAACAATATTTTTACATAATCAGAAGTGTGTGATATTGCAACTGCTAGTAAGGATTAGGGGAGAAGTGTACCACAAATTTTATTTATATATAAAAATATAAGAAAAAAAATGATATTTTATAACAATTTTATTAATTAGATTGGGGATAAGAAGGAATCCCTAATTATAATGTCAACTTCAGGTATTAAAGGTAAGTTAGGGCTAAAAATAGCATGGGGTGGAATTCATAAGAGGCGCAAGGCTGCTTAAATTTAAATAAATGAAATTTAAGTCAATCAGGCCTCTTGAGATACTTTCTGATTTGGTATGGCTTTTGTCATGGGAGTTGGATCATCAGCTGGGATGTCATAACCGTGTGGCAAAATTTAACGTAATTGCACCAATCATCTATGTGGAATTTTTAGTTTGGCTGGTCACTGAATCTCTTAGAGGGTGATTGGCGGGGAAAATATTTTCACCCCCCTGGACCCCCTTCAGATCTATAAATAGGAGCGTGTTTTTCTTAGTGACTTTCACCAACTTTGAGATGGTGCTTGAGTGAGATTCTAGATGGGGTGGCTTATTCCGCCAGGTTGCAGCGCACCCACGCCAACTAGATTAGGGTTTACAGTTGGATTTTAGGATTATAACGAGGACTCCATTTAGAAGGATTCCACTAAGAATCAACCAGAGTATTTTTTTGGGTATTAAGCGACTTATTTAGCACTAAAATAATCTTTTCTCATCTAGAAAAAGTAAATGTATGACAAATGACATTAATTAATTATAAGAAGTATTGGTAATTGTCTGTGATCTTTAGATCTCTTGAGTTTAAAAAAAAGAACTCATAATTATTCACAATGGAGACAAAAGCTTTTTCAAGCATTTTAGGAGGATTAACAAAGATCTTTCTTGCTAAAGTTTATAATATTGGAATGGTTCAAGTACTTTTTCCTTCCACTATAACTCAATTGTGTGCGAATTTTAAATATAAGGATTAAAACTAAACCAAACCATAATAAATAAACCCAACAATAATATCAAAGGCTCCACTCGCCTGCTTCTTTAATATGGGAAGTAGTGCAATACTCTCTTGAATATTCCACCCTAAGGTAAAATACCTTTGGACTAGTTCTTTTAGTTTAAAGAACTTTTTTTATGTTTAATGCACAAGTTCAATGTGTGCGTTATACTATTGTTGATAGATAATATATGGGTATGTTGATAATTGTTGTAGATAATTATCTTAGTTGAGTTCTTCACAACCAATATGAGTAAATATTCACCGCTATACAGGTGTTAAAGCTTTTCTGTATGAAAACTGGAAGGTACTTTTGGACAAAGTAATGACCCTTAATTATTCCATGGGAGTATTAGAAAAATTGGACAAGGGAAAGATATCCCTTCAACTCTAATCCCAAGACTTGGCACAAGATAGTTAGATAGGAGAAAATTGGTTTCATTCTAACTACAAGATAACAATAACATATTATAGCTATCAAAATGATTTTTCAAAGAGTCTAAATTTACTGTTATTAATTAAAGTTCAACAGATTATTATAGGGAATCTAGCGCTTAACTCTTTTGGTGGAATCCAACTGGGAACAGCATTCTTTGCCAATGAACTTAACCTTACATAGCTGCCTGAAAAATGAACAACTCATACGTCTAATTGTATTCTGCTACCAGCAAGGTCATGAACCCTACTGGGTTGGATTCAGAAATAGCGTGTCCCAACGCCAATATCTGACCCAGCGGATTAATCTTAGCAGTCTAGAAACCTGCTTAGGTAATGGGACCATTTACCCATTGACAGCATGTCATGTTGCTTTAGATTAACCAACAAATTAATTCAATACAAGCGTTATCAACAATTCATTAACTTGGCAATAAACCCTTATCATCCTGGTGACAACCCCCAAACTGATCTGCACAAGATAATTTAGTTAGCAATATTTAAATCACTAATAAAAACACTTACAACTTTTTTAGGGTAACATACCTGGAAGAACATTACTAATCTAACAAAATCTGATTTGGGTGAGATAAATTAATATTCTTTTGGGATAAAAACCAAACAAATCTTATCATCAAAATTAACTCCAACACCTGCTATAAGTTATCTTAATAAAAATTGTGCATTTTCAGATAAAAAGATTATCTATAGAAGTCTAGTAACACTGGATGATGTGGCATTTAAAAATCACAACACATCACCCATATTGATAAGATTATCCAGAAAAGATAGAAATTTAGATGTCAAAGCTGCTTCATCTTTTGGTCTGAGCAGCCAAAATAATTAGAATCAATCTTAGCTGATATAGCTTTTCTCCTAACTTTATGATTCTTCCCATGGCTATTCTCATTAGCACGTTTTCTCTTTTCATTATCATGTTTGCTCCGCCTCACATGAGTGCTGTTCTCCAGGGTCACGCAATTGATCTCGCCAACAATGAACTCTTTAATTAACTACTCCTCCAGGTAAGGGTTCCAATGAGGTTGGATCTTATGGCTACAAACAAACCAGAATTATTTGGTTAATCTCACCAATAAATTCCTCAACGCATGTTTCCCTCAGGTAGAGGCTCTCATGGCTACACGCTGTACCAGGATCTTCTCAGTCAAATTCTCCAATGAATTGTGTAACGCTTGTATTCCCCCAGTTCAAGCTTACCATATTTTAATCATAGTGGATCTTTAAGTTATATTTCCTTGTGACTCTCAACAGTGGACACAGTTGCAATATGAGCTGGTCCTTATAACCATCCACGATCACTTGATCTACTTTACTTCTGTCATAGTATCTCATTTCTTCCTCCCACAACATCTGGAATGATAACACTGTCATATTCACACAATTGCAGCAAAAATAAAATTGATATTATAATATATTCAGTTTTTCCTAATGTTTTTTAGGGACTTTCCCTAAAAAATAAACAGAATTATCTCATTTTCTTTTGTATATGTTTTATCTATTTCTTTAATGTTAAATAATTATTTATATAATTTTCACTTAAATCTAATACTTAAATATTTGCTTTGGACCCAATTCACTATATGACCATCAGCAATGTTCTTTATTATATAGACATTGGTTACTGACTTGGTGGTAATTTATAATGGACACAATCATAGGGCGTCCAACTTGTTTCTAATTCCAAATCATTGGGTATCACAATACATTAACTTTTACCCACATGGTATTCCTTGAGCAGGTCAAATTTCAATCATCCTGTTTTTACTCTAATTCTGTTTTTTAACGATGTATCAAATACCTATGATTAGATTATATATTATGATATTTGCCAATTGAGTTAAATATTGTTCTAAACTCATCCATAAAGCTGATTCTACTGCTGAATAAAAAATTGGCTGTAGTGAATCTCTCCATTCATATCAAATTCAAATGGAATTTTAGGTCACCATATGATGACTGATATTGTACGCAAATATAACTGAACTCAGGTATGATCCCCAAGTGGAGGGTTTTCTACTACTAAACATCTCAGTGTTGTGGCTAGAGTTCCAATGACTTTTCCAAAACTACGTCTCTTTCTGTAGGTAGGTAAAAGACATAGCTCCTTTGATTCCCATCAATTTGTTTATTCTTGGAATCACATAGGAGATAAAATTTATTCCTATTTTACTGAGCATCACTTGCGGGCATCCATGACAGTACACTACTAGGTCCAGTATTAATATCGCGGTGCTCATTGCATTCTCACTGCTCATGGCTTTGGTCTTGACTCATCTAATCAGAAGTCTATTGAAATTATAACGTACTTTACTTCCCCCATACTAACACTCAGTGGCCTCATCATGTCTATTGACACTGTGTGCCATGCAAACCAAGGGCTCACTAGCTAATATCCCATTATATTCTTGTGGGGCTTGTGGAGTTGACACTTTATGCAACAAACTGAAAATCCGCTATGTCATTGTTAATTTTTATATGTGACACATTATCAAACGCAAATAGTATTAAGGCTAATTTTATTTAAATAATTTGGTACTTTATTTCCCAGCTTATAAATTTTACTTTATGAACATTGTTAGATAATAGTCCATTGATCAGCGATGGTTACCAAATAAAAGACTACTCATAATTCACCAAAGGATGCATATAGATTATTGGTTACAATTAATTACTTATTGGGGATCATCCTCAACAATGTTATAGGTAAAATGAGGCTGGTTGGATAGCTGATAGTCAGATTACTAGTGTTAATGTTTGGGCTGAGGCGCAAATAATTAAATCGTTATGAAGCTACCAAGTCTTTTTAACGCTTGTTTTGGTATTTTGAATATGACCACACGCTCCCACCTGATCAGATTATAATAAATCTTCTTATCCACTAGGGGACGAGGCCCTTTGATGGATGCGTGAATTATCATTCTATATGATAACTATTATTATGCAAATTAACTGAAAGAATATTATTAACCCACCAGGTTTTGACCCACCAGATTGATAATGTTTTGTCAGGGATGATCCCCAACAATAAACAAGCAATTTAATTTTTTTTGTATTAATAACTAAATTAGCTTGTAGGAGTTGATAAGATTTTGTCATCGATTTCCTGATAGTCTATTAAGTAGTTGCTGGGCATTAAAAAAGCCTCTGGTGCCAACAACTGGCGTTTTAACTTATAGACAACGCAACCCTGCTGATAATAGGTAAAGGATCACATTACCTAAGCAGTTTACTAGCTTAATAGAGTTATTCCTTAAGGGTTAGACAAGAGCGTTGAGAAACGCTATTTCAAAATCTAACCCATGGTGGATCGTTATTTAGTTGGCAGTAGAGCCTAGTACTTCTTATGAATGAGTGTAAGCCTCGTTCATTGTTGAGCGATTCGTTGAGAATGAAATAATCATCAATGACTGCCATTTTTAATTGGGGCGCAAACAGAAGAGTTGAGCGCCAAAAACCCTATATTCCATTAGATTCATTAAGTAAAAAGTAATCTTTTTAGTTTCAAACATATTTAGTTTATTAACATTTAATGTATTTTTTTGTACTCTTGAGATTATAGTAGTGACATGTTTACATGAACTTATAGAGGGCACCAACAACAAGGATAAGGCTGGGAGGCAGGAGCTCTAAAAGATAAAATTTAAGGACCTTCCTGACCTTATGCACACCTTAGACTAACGCTGGGTAAAGGCTTGGTACGCCCAGGTTGTACAAGTGAGGTGCCCAAAGCCCATCCCCCATTTCAGCTCTAGAGTTAAAACAAGCAAAAATTTGAATTAAAGTTTACAGGTCAAACTGGTTAATCAGGTAATGGGGTTCAAAACCTAAACCATTTATGAAATTTGCTATTTCAGGTCAGATTCAACTTCAGTCAATTATTTGAATAAAGTTGGTTTCAAGGTATGTGACCCTTTTAGATGGAAGCGTGTGGCTATTGGTGCATCAAGGATTGGTACCACTTCCATCAATCCAAAATTCCCCCAAGTTGGCTTAAGAATCTTTGCATGAGAGCAACCTTTCTTGTTGGTCATCTTCCCCAATAAACCCCATAGTCAGTTTTACGTTTTTTTATATATGTTGACTTAGGCGCACTGTGCATGGACCTCTTTGAGGAGGTCTTGCGACATTCTAGCCAATCTAACTTATTTAAAATTATCACAGACTTGAGTACAACTATGTGCCTACAAGGTTCCCTCCAAACCTGGTCACTAGTGCACTCTACCCCTGTACCAAATTCAGTTATGAACATCCCTCTGGGTTTTGGCCAAATTTTGAAGATTGCTCGATTTAATATTACTTTCACTGTGCTCAACACCCTCTCCCTATGTCTTCTTAACTCCGGCTCCCTCTGCTGGGCTATTTTTATGTTCACTTTGACGACTAGTTCCCTTGCTTTCGTTCAGTGCTTTGTGCACCGCCAATCTGGGAACTGGAGAGTTATAGATACTTTCTTGACATTAGATGACCAATCACTTAACTTTACATCATAAAAATCTTCTGTGTGGGACTTTCACAAAGCGCACAAGGTGTTTGCCAGCTGGTGGCCAAGCCACGTTGGGGCTCACCACTGTTTTTGTATTTTTCCAAAGGAAGGAGCATTCCGGCGTTATTCTTGCTATCTCTGACCAAAAATTACTCACCCTTCTTTCCTATACCTGGTAGGTACTGATGCTTTGCAATCACCAAGTCGTGATTACCTGACTTTCCGCCAAATTTAATAAAATCGCCACAAAAAATCATTATTTTTTGGCACTGCATTCAGACAGTGCAAGCGGGAGCATCAATGAAGGGCCTGGTAGTCTTGGCCTTGGATATCGTCATTCAAACCATCATCAAAATGGTTATAGGGTCATTCTCGTCCTAAAACGCGTTTATAATGACATTTCCATATACATTACCAAGCCATGTTTCTTTCCATATGGCTCAGATATGGAACCCATTTCAGCGTATCAAAACACCCAAAAAACCCAAGTTTGACCATAACCATGATCCTCGGAACCCAGGAGGTGGATAAGATGTTGCAACTACGATACAAAAACGTTTATGAAGTTGCTCAAAATATGGAGGGATATGTGGCCTCAGTAGTAAGAGTGGCCAAATATCCCTCTCCATTTTTTGATGAAGAAACGTATCCTGAGGGTGTGCTAGATTCTGAAGAAGAGTTTGGCAGCGGTGTTGGCGTTATCTGCTATAATTAGGGATCTTATAGGTTATTTATTATTGACTGCTACCCTTTCATCCCCTTTAGGGAAAATCAGCACTACTTTTTTGGTGGATACTGGAACCTCTGAGATTTTATGGACCAAGACCCAGCTGAGAACCTTGAGCTGAGTTACTTGACAGGTGGTATGGTTAGAGGAGGGGCTTCCCAAAGTATTCCCTCGCTGAAAATCATGGGTTAGCGGACTATCAAGTTGGCACATCTTATTTGTCTGAACACTTCCAAGCTACCAAAAACCTCTTGTACCCAATCAATTTGGGTGTAAAATGGTGGTTAGAGTTTGACGTCAGGACTAACTTAAAAGAAAGTACACTATCTCTAACTTGAAATAATGGTCACAAGCTGGTTGTTCCTTTGGCTGAAGCCAACTTTCAGGGTGATTTTCCCCACTAGCTTAATATTCACACTCTCAGTCTTGCCCCATTGCTGAGTACCTTGGTGGAGGTTCCCCTATCTTCCTGTTTGGAGGGTTGGAATCTTCATTTGATGCGGCTTCAGCTAATGCAATACCAGATTATTCAGAGTTTGATTGTAAGTTCAAGCTCACCATTGATTTGGTGCGTATCTCTTCCCCAATTTATCCGTTGCCAGTATGGGAGGAAGCGGCCTTAGATGTGTGAGTTAAGGAACAGTTAGCCAAAGGTGTTATTTTTCAGCGAACCTTCCCTGTATGTTCCCCACTTCTCTTTATATCGAAGGCTGATGGTATTTTACGCCTATGTATAGATTATGGGAATATCAAAAGCGTCAATTTATAGACTTACATCCCATTCCCCTGGACTTTCAGATCTCACGCTATGTGGAGAAGGCGAGAGTCTTCTCAAAGCTGGATTGTTAAACGTGTTCAATCAGATATGTATCAAGAAGGGCCAGGAGTGGTTGACTGAACTATGTACAAGGAAAGGAATCTTCCAATTTTGGGTTATGCCTTTTGGGCTTAAAAATTCCCCTGTTATCTTTCAACTTTTTATTGATGCGGCTTTGGGAGACCTGCTGGGGATATGCACAGTAGCTTACATGGATGATATTTTAGTATTTTCACATGACAATGAGTCACATACACTACACCTTCATCAGGTGGTGGAGCGTTTGAGGGCTGGCAATCTTACGCTGAAATCAGTAAGTGTGATCTCTTTAAGTCTGAGGTCACCTTCCTGGGCAACGTTGTGTTTGACCAAGGGCACATGATAACTCCAGACAAGGAGAAGGCGATTATGAGTGACCAACTCCAACTTCAGTTAAAGAATTTTAAAAAAAATTGGGGACTTTTACGTTCTTTAAGAAGTTCACACCAAACCTTTCTGAAGTTGCAGCGCCTAAGTATAAGGCAAGTGGGGCTAAAGTACATCGGACGTCCCCCATTTTGGAGGATGCCTTCCAAGCAGTTTAGTGTACTTTGATGTACACTTCCGTTCTTCACCATGTCAACCCAATAAAGAGTTTATTGTTGCTTCAGATGCCTTTAACTGACATAGCAGCAGCCCTATTACAAGTAGGCGAAGATGGAATAGAGCATCCGGTTGGATAGACTTTTAAGAAGATGTCTCTATTAGAGTTAAACTACGTCATACATGATAAAGAGTTATTAACAGTGGTTGGAGCGCTGATTCATTGGCGTCATCACTTGCGTGGCTCATCCCAACCCTTCCACATATGTACAGATCACTGTGCCTTACTGTACTACCATGTACCTCATGTCTTAACCACATGGCAAACCATCTGGCATGAGACCCTTGCCCAATTTGCGTTTTCTTATGAGTTTACTAAGGGCAAGGAGAATGGTTTGGCAAATGACTTGAGCCGCAAACCTGCACTAGCTCCTGATCCTAAGGAGGTTGAGGTGCATAATACCCATTTTGTGATTCCACAGAGTAAGAAGACACCTCAACTTTCTCTCCCTTGGGCAATGGGTCAGCGCTCGCTCCTCTGGAAAATGTGGATATATAAAGTATGTTCAGAAAGGTAGTCCTTTCTCAGCCTTTGTCAGAAGAATATACTATGGCCCTTTCTTAGAGCGTATTGAATCAGGAGGACATCATTAAAGGCTATAACATAAAGGTTGAGATGGTGTGTTTTCAGGGGCGCCTATGGGTTCTTGCTGGACCACTTCACCTGGAAACTATCCTGGATCATCATGACAGAATCAAGTTGGCCATCCTGGGAAGGCGAATACATTAGAGCTAGTTCGCCGCACTTACAATTGGAAGGGGTTAGCCGCTCAAGTAGTCAGATATTGTAAAGAATGCCTAGTCTGCAATCAAAATGAAACCAAATTGCCAGCCTCTAGCAGGTTTGTTAGTACCTGTTTAAAAGGCTAATGGGCCTTGGACTTGCTTATCTGGGGATTTTATTGTGGAATTGCCTGTATCTGATGGTTATGATGTTATCATGGTGGTGGACCGTTTTATGAAGTTCGCCCACTTAATCTCTTGCAGAACCACAGTCACTGCGGCTGAGATGTCTAAGCTTTTTGTTACTCATGTTTTCGCTCTTCACTGTGTCCCTCAAGAAAAAGTAGTGATTGGGGACCCCAGTTTACCTCCATCTTTTGGGAAGTGTTGTGAAAACTCTTCATATTCGCCCTTGCCATTCAACTGCCTATCACCCCCAATCAGGTGGGCAGACTGAACGAGTGTACCAGTGCCTCTAACAGTTATTGAGGTGTTACACCGCCGCAGATAATACAGTTTGGGTTTCCCATCTCCACGTGGCCCAATTCAGTTATAACAATGCACAACATGTATCAATCAGTTGTTCCCCCTTCTTCGCCAACTATGGCTTCAATCTCGCTTTCAACATGAAGCCCAGTTGTGTATCCAAGGTGGAAGCGGTGGTGGAACTTGAAAAGTTAATCAAGAAGGTACACCAGGGGGGTAAGAACGAATTTAAATGAGGCCATGCAAGTTTACAAGGAGAATGCTGATGGTAAGAGATGGTCAGACCAGCGTACAAGAAATGAGATCTCATGATGTTGGATGCTAAAAATATCTCACTCAAGCAACCGTGCAAAAAACTGGGACCAGAGAGGATTAAGCCATACCGCATTGTCAAAAAGGTGGGCCACGCCTCATACCATTTGTATCCCCCCACCCTCATTTCAAATCTTTTCAGCATTCCACAAAAGCAAGCTCACGTTGTTTGAGGCCCCCCTCCAAAGACTCCCAAGGATTATCTCGTGGATGGAGCGCCAGAGTGGGAAGTGAAGGAGATTGTAGCCTCTCATCAGGTAAGAAGAAAACTCTAGTATCTTGTATCTTTAAAGGGATTTGATGCAGCGGAGAACAGTTGGGTCCCAGCGTTCAATTGCGCCCATGCCCAAGATCTAATTGTATCGTTCCATGATCATTTCCCCAAGACTGCAGGATAAAAGTTTAACCAGGCCGTTGCTGCTTTGAAGTTGGCCCCAGCCCACAAATTTTTTCTTGGTTAATGCCCATGGAGGGGGTGGAGCCCAAAAAATAGAGAGGGTAATGTCATGTCTACATGACCTTATAGAAGGCACCAACAGCAGGGACAAGGCTGGGATGCAGGAGGTCTAAAAGATCAAATTTCAGGACCTTCCTGACCTTAAGCATACCTTAGATCAACGCTGGGTACAGGCAAGGTACGCTCAAGTTGGTACATGTGAGGTGCCTAAAGCCCACCCTTGTTTGGATTAAGGGTTAAAATGAACAAGTTTTGAATTAAATGATGATGGGTCAAATTGGTTAATCTGGGAATGGGGAAACAAAATCTGTTCCATTTATGAGATTGCAAGCTCAGGTCAGATTCAACTTCAGTCAATTACTTCAATAAAGTTGATTTTAAGGTATGTGACCATTTTAGATGGTAGCGTGCGCCTATTAGTGCACCAAGGCTTAGAGCCACTTCCATCAATCCAAAATTCCCCCAAGTTGGCTTAAGAATCTTTGCTTGAGCGCAACCTTTCTTGTTGGTCATCTTCCCCAATAAACCCCATAGTCGTTTTTACGTTTTTTATATATGTTGACTTAGGCGCACTGTGCATGGACCTCTTTGAGGAGGTCTTGCGACGTGTCAGCCAATCTATTTTATTTAAAATTATCACAGCTCAGTAAACCGCTGGGCCTATCAGGTTCCCTCCAAACTTGGTCACCTTTGCACTTTTTTATGTATCAAACTTGGTTATGAACGGCCTTTGGGCCACAGCCAAGTTTTAAGGATTGCTCGATTTATTGTTACTTTCACTGTGCTCAACATCCTCGCCCTATGTCTTAGCTCCAGCTCCCTCTGCTGAGATACTTTTATGTTCACTCTGAAGACGAGTTCCATTGCTTTGGTCCAGTGCTTTGTTCACCGCCAAGCTAGAAACTGTAGAGCTATAGAATTCTCTTGACATGTAGAAGGATCAGATATCCCTAGGCTAAATATTACTATCAAAATCTCTGCGCTTCTGTGTCAAGAGTGAGGAAGGGACAGAAGTTTCACCAAGAATGCCGCTGAACTATAATTGCGGATAAGTCCAAGGAGAGCACCACTAAGCCAGAATTAGGAGTCAAGTCTCAAGAGTAGAAGATCCTTTAAGAACCGCTGAACTACTGCCATTTGGTTAAGTTCTGTTGCCATCAAGGAGATGCCAACCATTGGAGGAGTTTTAGGGAGAGTTATTCTCTTAATATCTGGAAATTTAAAAGTACCTTAATCAGTGGGTTGAAGTAACATTGTACCTGTTCAAAGGAGGACCCTGAGCAGTAGAAATAATTTGTTTTAAAACGCTCAACTAGATACTAGTCTACATACTATATCAATCACCCACCTATTTTATCAGATACTTTATTAACAACTAATGATTTCACATATCAACGAACTTTTGAAGTTAAACAAGGGAGCTGAAGCGAGATATAATCAGGAAATAGCATAGTGTCAAAATTTTAACATTGGTGCTCACTACAGGAGGTGTTTGAGTAGGCAATAGCTCCCAGTTTTAACATTGGTATCACTACAGGGGTGGTTGAGTTTTCAGATCAATTTTAATAGAGTAAACCATCAAAAAGTCCTACAAGAAGGAACTAAGGAATCTTTGGATGAAACTAGAAACTGTTAATAAAAATGTGATGAAGTTGCCGACTTAGGCTGATAATGATGAAGATAATTCTGGTTGAGGATTATCAAACTATGGTGGAATTTGAAAATGACGAGATAGAGAATAATGGAAAAGTTGTTGATCAACAGAATTGAGCTTTGATGAGGAATAAACATTTAGGATCAAAAAGGAATGATAAATCAAATAACTACTACTGGTAAGGTGGCGTGACTGGATATCTTACCGTTAAAGTTGGGGGAAGAAGTCAATAAATTTTGAATTTTTTGATACCTCAAGAGGAGGATGAAGATGCTCAAGGTTTGAGAAAAGGTTTTGCAGTCTAGATGTGGAGCAATCTAGCACTTCAAGAGAACCTGTTTTACTGGACATCTGCTTAGAATGAATAAGCATTGGCAGGGGCCAGCTTGGGTTGCTAATTAGTCTGAAGGGAGTAGTCCCAAGGTATTAGATGAGGTCAAAAAGGAAGGGATCGATCCAGAGAGTTTACAAGAAGTCACTCGACCTAATATTAATCAATTAATGAATAAGGCAAGAAATGCCATGGACAAAGATAATTCAAGTCAAAGTTAGAGGATGTTAACAATGTTATACAAATCCATGCTGATTAGGGGACAGTTTCAATATCTGTCAGTGGAATTAAACAAAACTTTAAGAACAGCGAATAAGGCTAATAATCAAAGTGAAGAGAATTACAAGGAATACTTTTGAACAAACTGCAGATTGGTGATAGAGTCACATTGATGATACCAGGGGAAGCAAGTGCCTGCACTTAAAAGATTAATTAATATTAGGACCTGTAGAAAGCAGTGACATGTTAGTAATGAAGGCAAATGGAAGGGACCATTTGTGATTATTGCGAAGTCAGCAAGAGATGCCTTTACGCTGAGAAACATCACAGATGGACTTATAGTGAACAGGGTCAGTACTAAATACCTAAAGCATTAAATCTAGAAGTAAATTATTTAGATTTATCCATGGGACTTCTGAACCTACATTAGGTTAAGTCCTGGTGTCTTGGTCAAAGATCAAGTGGGGACCACTAAACCATGATATTTTTAATTCCTAGAAATAGACCTTTGAACCATGATAGCTGGTTGAGAAAAAAAACCTCTGAACTAGCGTAGAAGAATAAATTGTACCTCTGAACCTAATAATAGTTTAAGTCCCATTGCAAAAAAGAAAAAAAATCTAAAAAATCTAAAAATCTAAAAGATATATAAATATATATATATTGATTTTACTTTGCCGCAATGAAAGCATTGGCGGTGTTCCCATTCTGCTATTTAAGGAGGGGGGATGAATTAACTTAAAAGAAGACCATTATTGGCAGGACCAACTTGGTTTGAAACTGGGATTAGTGTGAGTAG
This sequence comes from Massospora cicadina, assembly GCA_022478985.1. NCBI lineage: Eukaryota > Fungi > Entomophthoromycota > Entomophthoromycetes > Entomophthorales > Entomophthoraceae > Massospora > Massospora cicadina. The sequence continues at coordinate 295,052 of JAKSZP010017100.1, forward strand.
ATTTGAGGCGCTAGAATGAACAAGAATATTGATAAAATCAGGATGGTTGAAACTGGCTCCACCAGAAAGAGGCTTAAGAAATGAAGCCCAACCTGGGGAATTACAGGGACCAAGGAATAGAAGGAAGCCAACTGAGAAGATCCTTTAAATGATGAAGTGTTGTATAATCCTGACCTGGGGGAACACAGGCTTTCCAGACCTTTTATCAGCAACAACGCCTGAACTAGACTGGCATTGCATGGGGCTATGGGAGCTGCGCCCAGCAGAGGCAGCAGCAGAGAGGACATGGAAAGAAAACACACTAAGAAGAATAATTACCCAGAGATGCACAAATCAAGGAAAGGATATGGACTGAAAGAACTCCAATTTAAATCATGCAGGCGTAATCAGTCAGTATCAAAGTAGCATACATTATGAAAATCTTCATCGCTGGATAATCTGGTCAAGTGGGGGATGTGTTGGGTTTTTAATACTATAATACCTAACTTAATTGATTATTTTATGAGGGTAAGTCATAAAGTATAGCAAATTTTATTTTCCCTGCTGCAATGGATGGCAGAACTGACTGAACAATGACATATCATAACCTCAAAGTTTTTTTGTTCTTTAGCTGTGTTGTTTCAGTGCTCAACTCCATTCATAGTGATTTCAGGGCATTTTATTATGAGTGCCCCGTTGTCCATGTGCACCAAGGAAGAAATGAGGGGAGTGGTACGTTTTCTGCACTCTGAAGGGACTAAACCTGCGGAGATTATTTGCAGAATGCAGCAGCAGTATGGTGAGAGCTGTCTTAGTAAACGCAAAATTTATGAGTGGATAAATCGCTTTAAAAATGGTCATGTATCTATCTGCGATGAAGAGCGTTCAGGTAGGCCATCCACTTTGAAGATGGACAAGAACATCGAGACAGTTGAGAAAATGATTCATGATGATCATCATGTCAAAATTGATGATATTGCGCATGCATTGAACATTGGCCACGGTTCAGCAGTTGCAATCATCCACGAATCACTAAATTATTGCAAAGTGTGTGCTTGTTGGGTACCACATCAACTGACAGACCAGCACGAACAGAAAAGTTTGGAATTTCGAAATCACATTTAAGGCGTTTAGAAGAGGAAGGAGAAGAGTTTCTCAGTCGCATAGTAACCATTGATGAGACGTGGGTCCATCACTTCAAACCACAGAGTAAGCGGCAGAGTATGGTGTGGAAACATCCATCCTCGCCTACAGCAAAAAAGTTAAAAAGACAAGTTTCTGCAGGAAAGTTGATGATGACAGTGTTTTGGAATATGAAAGGTCCACTTATAATTCATTACACTCCTAAAGGTCAAACAGTGAATAGTGACAGCTACTGTGAGTTACTGCGAGTTCTGAAACCCAAAATCAAAACAAAGAGGCGAGAAAAACTTTCAAAAGGTGTGCTTTTGCTTCAGGACAATGCCTATCCTCATACTGCGGGGAAAGTGATCCAGTGCATTCAAGATCTTGGTTTTGAGCTGCTGGAGCATCCGCTGTACAGTCATGACCTAGATCCAAGTGATTTTCACCTTTTTAGTCTGATGAAGGAGCACCTGCGTGAATCCAAATTTTTGTCAGATGATGAGGTTGTGGAGGTGGTGCGAGAGTGGCTGTGCATGATGCCACAAATCTTCTTCCAGGACGGAATTATGAAGCTTGTCAAGAGATGGACCAAATGCAAAGAAATTGAGGGAGATTATGTAGAGAAATGATGTTACTTGTCATCTTGTTTTCACAATAAAAAGTTCCTTTTTAAAATTTGCCTTTACTTTTTTACTTACCCTCGTACATCTTCTTGTCCACAAAGGAATTCATCCCACTAGCAGATGTGAGAGTTATTAATTGTATACTATATCTAGCTTTTGGAAAAATCCTGAACAAATTATTTATTAATTCACCATGTTTTAATTTGCTTGATCACTAGTGTTTCATCAGGTATGATCCCTGACAATAAACAAGTGATTAGATTGTTGATTGTATATTAATGATCTAATCAACTCGTAAAATTGATTGGGTTTTGACACCAATTAAATAAGGGTTTTTGAGTTATTAGGCAAGTGATGCCTCCTGTGATAGGCGACTTGAAAGTTGATCTTAAATAAATTGCTACCAGTTATTTAAGGTATAAGTCCCATTACCCAATCATGTTGTTAACCTAATAAGGGTGACACGCTGGGGTCGAGAGAAGGCATTGGGACACGTTCTTTGTTTCAACCCAGAAGAGGTCACAATGATAGTTTTCATAAGAATCTGACTAAGCCAATGAGGAAGAACATCATATGAAGTGAATCTGGAAGGTTACTTCATCAGCGATGGCTGTTGTTTCCAATTGGAGCACCAACATAAAAGTTGGGCGCTGAATTCCCTTATAAATTCCTTACCTTTTTAAATCAAGCATAAGAAAAGTTCAATTACTTTTCCTGTTTCCTCCCTAGTGCAGGTTTTTTTATTACTAGTTCAAAACCTGTACTGGATAGAAAATACTCTCAGTGTGGTATAATTGTCCCTATGTTGACCCACCTTAAATACTTTTAAAAGCTCATAACTTTAGTAATTTAGAATTTAATTTTGCTCTTGAGGCTAGAGTTTTGAAGGATAAAATATCCTTTGTCTATATTATTGTTAACTCCATGGACTCTATGAGACTATAGAAAAAGAACTAATGAACCTAAACCTAGGTTAAGATTCATCAGAAGAGAGAAGAAGTCCTTACTAATATTCAGAAGAATTCAAAATTAGGACAAGCATCAGTTTAGCGTTGAATCTAATAATCATCTTGGTATAAGAATATCAATTAGAGTAATAGTTTTAATACTATTGCTGCTATATTAAATTATTTATCACTATTCAGACAACGCACATAAAAGGAACTTTTGATTTAAACAAAGTAGCTTAAGCATTCTACTATCCTGAAAGAGATCAAAGTCCTAAAAATTTAACATATTATTGAGGCGTATTTTGTAGGAGAAACCAGGCAGCGCGGCCCAAAAAATTAGTATTTTTTTAATATAATAGATGGCAGCCAAACTGTAAAGGTTACCCTACAGGGGGTTGACTAAGGCGATGAAACCCACTATTTTTGGAAGTCAACCCAAAGGTTTATAATTTCAAAATCAATAAACTATCCTTTATTGCGCCAGCTGAAAAGCTGTGCACCATTTTACCCTATAAAAACCTCTAGTATTAACTAATAAAGAGTGTGCTTCATCTGTTCAAACAGTCATTGTTGGGATTCTTACCCAAATTGGAGATTTGGATGAGGTAGATGACAGGAATTAAACCTGAGCCATCAAAATACCTGAAACCATTATTGGAATAATCCATGACGAATTTCCAGCCATCTTGACATTGGAGACAATCCTCAACCAAAATGGTCACATATCACTTGCCCAAAACCCCCTAATATTGGGGTTCAAACCCTAGCTATGCGATGAAAAAATCCTATTTAACCAAGTTACTAAGACTGATACAGAATCCCCAATTTATAACAATTATAGATTTAGCTTGGACTCCTTGGAAATGAACTGGGTAGCCTCCCTTATATCCCTTATAATTTTGCTATTAAACAAATAAGGATTACTCTCTTCTTTGCCAATTTAAGTCAAATCAGCCTATCACTATTAACTTGGAAAACATCTTATATATAGGATTAACCACTACACACATAGTATCCAGAGTAAAGATTTTTTAACCAAGAAAAGCATAAATGTATTCTTCAATATCCAGGAGCTTTGATCCCCTGGCCTATAAATTAAAAAGGGACAAGTGATCTAAACCCTTGATCCCTACAAAATTAATGCTCACTGCCAGGTACACCCTGAGCCCCCTATGAAAATAAAATAAAAAATTGAACAATAAAAATTTGGCATCAGACCTCTTCTTAGATCAGGAACAAATTAAACTCTTGGCAAATTTACCCGCTATGATGCATGGGATGGAGAAATGAATTCTCATCCTTGAGAAATACCAACTCAACCTTTGAGTTGCAACTACTGAGTTCAAAAGTGAAATTAGGCAGTTAACCCTCTCGTTGCCACCAAATTGGTCCTTAGTGCTGCCAATGATTGTGTAAAATTTAAAAATTGAATTATTAACCCCTTACAAAATGAATTGGACGCCCTACACCCTTAAAAATATCCAGCAATATCAGTTCCTCTTTAGGTAAAAATGTCCTCAATGTCAGTTCATATTATTTGGCTGTTAACCCCCCCAGTGGCACATTCAAACTGTGATTCAAAGAGAAGTACATCCCAGGAGAAGAGAGCATCTTTTCTTTCTTATTTTGTTATGAAAGTGCTATGGAGGAAGCCACTGAGAACCAACGTCACAAACACATAACAAACTTTCTTAGTCGTATAGCTCAAGGCATTATGGTACCTCATCTAATATATTTTCAGACTTGGGATGATGCCAAGACTGCCTTGCTTTTAAATTTTGTAGAGACTTATCTTTATCCTACCAAAAGCAAACTTTTATGGGTATAAGCCTTAATTGGGGAGAAACCTACACTGAGTTTGATCACTGCTTTTACCTTGAAGCTTAAAGGTTTGTTGCAGGAAAACGTCTTACTTTAGATGACGTTATCACTGCTTTGTTTTTGACGTTTATAAATATGCCTAACATCCTACTTTATCTTAAAGCGGTGAAGTCTAACTGGACATCTCTTCTCTATATCAAAGTGCTATTTTGGAGATTCTGGCCTACCTACTCAAACGTACTGGGCCCACTCGTTTTAATAATAAGCCTTGGCCCCAAGTGCTAGCGGTTAAACCTCCCAAGTCGCCTACACCTGAATTATACTGCACCCATTGCAAGAAAACCAACCATAGTGCAGACTTTTGTCGCATCCTTCAATGTAAGTTGGTAAAAGATCAGTAAGTATAGGGCAAGAGGCTCCTAAGCTGACAGAAATCAAGTGCCTCAAGACCCTTGTTCTAACTCTAGCTCTATTATCAACACTTCAAGATTTTGTGTTAGCTGCGCCTTCAGAAGTTGATGTACCTCTTTCTATTCAAGGATGTCAGACATTTGTCTCCCAGGCTTCAGAAAACGAATGTTGTGGGAAATACTTGGCCAAAAAAAGAATAGTAGGACATTTATAAGTCTTTGATAACGAGGAGACCAAATTTAATAATAGTAATGATTTAATCAGCCAAAAGACCCTGGCCAGTTCTCAGTGAAGCCCCAGTAATCAGGGTAACACTAGTTTAAATACCTTTCGGGCAATTATCTCTAATTTTAGCAGTTGAATTACTCTGACTTTGCTGCAGACTCTGGGGCGTCCATTAAATGGATCTCCCCCAACCTTACCAGTCCCATTCTAACACCTACGCAGGGACCACCCCCTTTTATAGGCGTGGCAGAGGCACCCCAAGGTGAAATAATTTTTGTGAAAAGGGATTGGCTAAAGTATAGAAAGTCATTACCCCATGGTTACAACTTGCTTCAAGCCCATCCCCCATTTATTGTTCAGCCCAAATGAAGTGAGTTTTCTGAGATTCAATAGGCTAACTTCACATATTTTTTGGACTAGTCTAAGCTTTCCAAACTTATTATTGAATTTCCCTCAAACCTCAATACGTTTAAATACTAAATGATCTAAAATCAAGGGGTACTTTCCTTATCATATCTCTGGCGGCGCCTACTAAACTGGAATAAACCCATATTACCTAAGGTTTTGAATTTAAGAACTGTTATTATTGTGGTATCAACCCCATTGTTGGATTTCAGGAGAATAAGCACCAAACGAGCATCTTTTACACCCAAAATCTAACAAAGGAAATAAAATTCTCCAGCTTTCAAATTTTATGTTGGTCAGTTACTCAAACACATTTTTGTGGTCAGTTCTTCTATGGAAAGCCAAGCACTGGCAGATAAAGCTTACAAATGCTTTGAACAGCCCTGAGCTTGGCCGCAGTAGAATACTCCACTTGCTTCACTACAAATCCTTAATGACAGTTTACTAGCTGTTAATTCCCATCTCAGTTATTTTGTGGTTTGAGTAAAGTTAGTCGTACATAAGTTTAAAGTACTGGCAATAAATGACACCAGATACCCAGTTAACGTTATTTCCTCCCAACTTATCCAAAAGATTACAATGGCTCTAGACTTGATTCAAGAATCTGAATATGGGACAGCTGGTAATCAGTCAAATAAGGTGATAGGAGCCTATTATGCCTTACCCCTTCTTTTTGGGACTTTTTTAATTACTGCCCCGACATTATTTTAGAAAACAATACTTATGAGTTGCTTATTGGGGTTCAGCTGATGTGGGAATTTTTTTTCATCATCAAACACAAGAAAAAATACCTGTCACTACTAGGGTATTGGGTCCCATTAATATTTTAACTCCCCATTAAAAGTAAAAGAGACCCAAAAAAGGATATGCCTTCTCAAATACCCATCCTCCATTTGCAAAGTTGACTACCAAATTTTAGGCGGAAAACTAAGTTATTCCTGGAGGCGGTGGATGCCAAAGATGGGATCCATCATAATGTACCACATCCTATTACAATACCCTATGGCTCACAAGCTATTGTGGAGATGGGTATCCAGTTTCTCACCTCTCTTAATCAAATCTTGGAGCTAAATGGACGCCCAAACCCTTCAATCAAAGAAGCGTTGACCTGCCCAGGTTTTTTGGTTCCTGCCTATGAGAAATCTATCTCGATCTTATCAGGGAAACTAACAAATTATACCCTCAAAGTCCCTCAGCACGCCCCTATTACTTATGTAAAACTTTTTCCCATTGAGAATATCGCTGATATGAGCTGCTTTGGCTCGTTACAGGATTTAAGATTTAATCCCCTACTCAATATAGCTCTGGTCAAAAGCAAGATTGGAGATAGTCTTAACCCTAACAAACGCCAGAATGCCTATGACCACCTTGATGAGTATGGCAATATTTTTTCCTTGGGACCAAGTGACTATGGAAAAATGTCTGGCGTAATTCAAAAAATCGAGACTGAGGCTCACCCTCCATTTAAATCCTGGACATTCAAAAAATACAAAGTGGATGAAGCTCAAGTGGCCTTAAAGTTTCAGTAACTGTTGAAGGCCGGTTTACTAGTGTTTTTTAAAAGCCTGTGGTCTTCCCCACTCCTATAAGTTTGGAAAAAGGATGTAGCCACCGTTTTGTCAGGGATTATCTCCGCCTCAATTCTATTACAAGGAAAGATAGCTATCCTCTGCCATGTATAGTTGATTCCTTAAAGTTGATGTCAGAATCCAACTAAATTTCAGCTATGGATCTTACCAATGGATACTGGCAAGTCAATTTGTCATCAGAGGATCATGAAGTATGCGCTCACATCACAAGTAAAAATTATTTGAGCCCACTCAAATTCCACAGGGGTTATTTAACGCCCCATGATGCCTTCCAACACGCCATGAATGGACTCTTAGGTGATTTAAAACGCTCCTGTGTGCTATTTTATCTTGATGGTATTACCATTTTTCAAGAATCTTACCAAGAACCAAGATCACCTCAGGTAGGACTTTCAGCAGTTACGGCAATATTTGTTAAAACTAAAGTCATCAAAATGTTAATTCTTCAGAGTGCGATGGATTTTTTGGGCCATAAGGTAAGTGAAGCCAGAATATCCCCAATGGATGACAAAGTCTTGTCCATTGCTAAGATGTCCCCCCTAAATCCCTACAAGATGTACAAGTTTTCTTAGGAATGGTGGGATATTAATCTAGTTTATTCCCCACTTTGCAGACACCTCTGGGCCTCTAGTGTATTTACTGAAGAAAGGGATACCCTTTCAGTGGAAAGAAGAGCAACAGCTGGCCTTCGACCTGCTATGTGTCTCTCTCTCCCACTCTCAAGTACTTATTCATCCAAATTTTGATAAACCCTTTCTCCTCTTTAACCATGCTAGCAATATAGCAATTGAGCTTAACTATCTCAACATGATGAAAACTTAGTGGACCATCCTATTGCCTACTATAGCAAGGTCTTATTTAGAGTAAGCGCAACTATAGCATCATGGAAAATGAATTTTTGGCGGTACTGCTGGTCATTAAGAATTTTTAACCTTACTTATATGGGAAACATTTCATCATAATTAATGACCACGCTTTCTTGCAATGGCTACAGCAATAGAAGGACCCTAACAGGAGATTATCCCAATGGGTTTTAAACTTCAAACCTAAAACTTTTCCATTATCCATTGGCCAGGGCATATACACTAAAAAGCGGATTGCCTATCCTGGCTTCCCATATTTACTTTAACTGACCCTGAGGAGTATCAACACTACGACCTCCTGACACAATCATATTTATGAAAGAACAAATCCCCAACCCTTTAAAAGGATTTAGCGAAAAAATTGGTAAATCTTAAAGTCAAAAACGGCCAATTGTGCAAACTTGTTTCCAAAAAGTTAGTGCCCTATGTATGACCTTTGGCTTGAATTGATGTCATATTGGAGGGACATAGGCAATTCAGTAATTTGGGGAATTCTGAAAACATACCAGTGGCTTAAGGTTTAATGTTATTAGAAAGAATGCTTGTTTCAATCCATGATGTATTTGAGTCCTGCCTGGTATGTAAAAGTCAATCCAGACCTAATCCCCAACCTCAACAACCAGTGTTTTCACTCTTTGAACCCTTCCATAATATCAATATTGATGTTGTGGGACCTCTCCCTCGAGACTCTAATGGTCATAAGTTCCTCCTTCTAGATGAGGATTTAACTAAGTGGATAAAAGCTGTATCTTTAGTCTCAGCTTTGTCAAAGGCTTCTTCCACGTTTTTGTATAACAGATTATCACCCAACATGGGTGCCCTAACGTCATTCTTTCCAATAACAGGCAAACCTTCCAATTGTCACTGTGAAAGATCTAGCAAAACAGATGGGAACCACACAGGCATTCTCCACCCCCTACCATCCTGCAACCAATGGAATGGTGGAGCGGGAAAATGGTACTCTAAATGCAACCCTCCAGAAAATGGCTATGACTGACCCCCTTCAAAGGCCCCAATATCTGCCTAGTGCAATTCTAGACTATAGGATCAGCTATCATCAGATAACTAAGATGTCTTCCTTCCATGCGTTGTACGGAAGAGATCCCCAAATGCCTTCTAAAGTTCAGGTTATGCTTGAACAAGCCTCACCCAAAGCCCCTGAAGTTGCTATGCAAAGTATTGCCAATGAAATTATCTGACTTCAGGCCCTAGCTTCTGAAAACCTATCTGCTACAATTAGCAGCAAAACAAAAACAATTTAATGATAAGCATGACCCCCTGCACACCTTCCAACCAGGTGAACTAGTCCTTTTCTATCATCATTGGCCTGGAGGTCATGACAACAGTTTGGGCACCAGCTGGTTGGGGCCTTACAAAGTCATTTATAAGTGGTGTATTGAACACTCAATTGTATAATCTATTCAAGGTACTGTATTAAACTGCGTACATAGTTGATTTCTCCGTCCATTTTCCCCCTATTCCAAGATCTAGATGGGGCGTTGTCAGGATCCTTACCTGAATTTGAGATTTGGACAAGGTAGATGACAGGAATTGAACCCAAGCCTTCAAAATAGCTGAAACCATTATTGGAATAATCCCTGACAAATTTCCAGCCATCTTGACATTGGGGACAATCCTCAACCAATGTGGTCACATATCACTTGCCCAAACCCCCTAATATTAGGGTTCAAAACCTAGCTATGCGATGAGAAAATCCTATTTTACCAAGTTACTAAGACTGATACAGAATCCCCAATTTTTAACAATTATAGATTTTAGCTTGGACGCTTGGAAATGGACCAGGTAACCTCCCTGATCTCACTTATGATTTTGATCCTAATCAAATCAAGAATACTCTCTTCTTTGCCAATTTAAATCAAATCGGCCTGCCTCTATTAACTTGAAAACATTATATATTTAGGATTAACCACTCCAGACATAGTATCCATAGTAAAGACTTTTTGCCAAGAAAAGAGTAAATGTATTTTCCAACACCCAGGAGCTTTGGGTCCCCTGGCCTATAAATTAAAAGGGACAAGAGGTCTAAACCCTTAATCCTGACAGACATATCTTACTTCTAAATTGAAGAGTTGGAGGTAACTAATTAGCTTGTTAAGTTCTCAAGCACATAGTAAGATTACCTGAGTGGGGTTGAGGCCACTTATAAAGAAGACTCAACTGGCTAGTTGTCTCCATAAAACCAGTTCCTCTTTATTTTTTAAATAATATAAAAATATGTGCATTAAACTTACCAAGATAGTTTGCGTCTGGGCTCATTAAGGGTAGTTGTCTTTCTGAATTATAGATAGCATGTTCTCCAATCAGGGTAGTGGGAATTTTATATGTCCACATTATCCAGCTTGGGATTATTTAAGCTCTAATTTAACTAAATAATGGTTCATATTATTAATTTAGCTTTTTGATAGGCTTTGAGATAACAATTTAATTATATAATCTATTTAGCAATAATAACTGCTCAATTGGTTAATTGTAATTTCCAGAGAATCATATCTAATGATAATTAAAATTACTTTTTCATCAGTGATTATTGCCAACAATGTGGATATGAGTAAGTCAGCTTTAAATAAGTAATTACTTATGGGAAATAATTTTTAGTAGCTGAATTTTGGGCTGGTATGAATGCTATTTAAATATGGTATTTTTTGTAAAAATCAGCTGGTGTCTTTCCCAAAATTGAATTTATATCCCTTTTTGTTATTAGGCGTGCTAAGACCATTGTGGTTACCATGATAACCCATAACACTTGTTTTCCATTACTTTCACCTGCATTATTCCTAATTTTAAGAATAATAAACACCTTATAACTGTGAATACTTTATTGTTATCAACTGCATATTGTTTACTTCAGGTTTGAATTATAGATAAGTAGATCATGTCTAAGTGTCAACTGCCAGAGTGAGGCTTAAGTCACTTGTTATATTCTTTTCTGCTGGAGTAGGGCTGAATCTACCTGTTATTCAAAACTCAAATAATCTAGTTGGCTTCATTAAAAGTACAACTCCATATCTATTTACAGAATCAGCAGTTAAGCGAACCTGTGCACCAGTGAAAAACCCATTGTTTTTATATGTGGTGCTCACTACAGGGGTTGAGTCAAGTTTAAATGAATTTAATAATGCCAAATAATTTAACTAATATGGAGCGCTGAAGAAATAGGGAAGTGGTATTGTCAGCAGCCCATCAAGGAAATATCTAAACTATAGATGGGTATGCTATTGGATCCTCAATATATTCACCTGTCAACAATTGGAGTGAACAGAACGCCGTGACAATATAAAACCACTTTAAGAGCAAATTAAAGAAAACTTACCTGAGATTAGCGATATCCTGATGAAAGGATTTCAAATTTTGCTGGCCAATAACCTTTATTGAATCTGTGGATTATTTCGCCACATGACAAATCAGGAAGAGCGAAGATGACAATTTGTGAAGATTCCTCCATATGAACACTTTGAATTTAGTGGGGTATCTACGAAGTTTTGGTGACATTGGTGATTATATTATCAAGTATGTCCATCCAACTACCCAAAACATGAGAGCTATCCAAGTCTGACAGCATGCAGGGATCACCAATCTAGTCTCATACACTCAACAAAACATTGTACAACATCAGTTGTTGAAAAACTAGATACCTGCTTTCAACAAATTCACACCATCTTGGACTCAAACGATTACATTGCGTTTAGCAGTCAAAAACACAAATTAATATTCTGGTGGATGAGCTTAATAGAAAATTTGTTGGGATAGTCTTAGATATAATCAACCAGATTGGGTTAATCATCAATGAAAGCACATTGTGAACAAACATTTCCAATTAGAGAATTGAATATTGCCAACTTGATTTTAGCTTAGGATGCAACTGAGCCAATTGTTACCACCAGAAACAAAACCCACACAAAAATGATTGATTTGATCAAGGGAGACGTGAGATTAAGAATACTGTCAAAGATATAAAGAAAATTTAAAAGAATTAGTGAAGATATGAGAGTTAAATTGATAGCTTCACACAGAACTAGAAATCATCAATAAGAACGCTTTAGAATTGGCAACACGATCTGAATTAGATTTGTTGAAGCTCAAAGTCATTAAATTAGATGACAAAATGCTTAAGTATGAAAAGGGGAATCACAAGCTATATGGTATATTATTTGATGTTTAAAAACAAGTGCCCACGCTGCAGAAAGAAGTCAAAACCTTGAAAGTGACTTTATAAGATGGAAATAGATAAAAACGTCAACTTTGTAAAATGACCAAAAATTCTTGGCTCAAGAGAAAAAAGTCCTTAGACAATTGGATGACCTTTAAAACTATAAGTGTACTTGCTCATGGGATGAGTACCATTAGGAGAATTTATTTGAGGATGAATTGGCATCTATCAAAGTAGAAAGTTGCGCTGACAGCAGGATCCAATCTATTTGAGAGATTCCCCAAGCTATTGTGGAACTTCTTGGAGTAACGCCGAAGATACTCCAGCATCCATTCAAATTATGACTACAAACAACTGTACCAATCATTGTCAAAGAATTCAAGAGCACTCTGAAGTTGCCCATTTCCCATCAGGATAATACGCCTGCCTTCTTACGTTTGTTCAAGATGACAATGTAAAGCTACAGCGACCGTCAGAAAGCTGTCACCATCAGAAAATTGCCTCAATACCTCATGTCAAAATCTAATTTTTCCTTACCTTTTTAGTGAGAACTGGAGCTATAAGGAGGTGGAGGAAGTGTTTCTTAAGGAATTTTGGAGTCCAAATAATATGACAGCCTGAAAGCAAGAATTTACATAAATTAAGTATTTAGAAGGATGAAATGGTGGGTGTGTTAGCTGATCATTTTTATGAAGAGGCACAGATCCTCAGTGGGGCTTATGTGATGACACATTCTAATGAAAGGGTTGAAATGCAAAATTCATTGCGTTCTCACTGAGACTTGCACCAAATGATGGTATCAACTCTTAAAAGCAAATAAACCATTTATCAAATGGTAGAACATTTAAAGATCTTGTCAGCAACGTTTGAGGCACCAAGTTGGACGTACAAACCAAATCACCAGTCAAACAATATTAATTCAGGACGATTATCTGACAAAACCCATATATTTTAACAAAGGTGGTAATCAAGATAAACAGTATGAAGAATCTAGGCCTCCCAATAAGTTCCAGTTGACTTGCAATAAGTGTGGACACCCTGGTCATTTTTCCAATAACTGCGGACAGCAAAAACTGAAAGATTAGGTCAACTTGGTCCAACCCAAAGAGAAACAAGAAACTTCTGATGGGCAGGTAAAATACCATGCAGTCTAGATGAGGGAAAGCTTAAAACTTCGGGCTAACAAGTTCTCTGTATAACCTATAAGAACTGGCCAAGTCATATCTATTTGTGAATAAGCCTGAGTTAGATCGCATCTATCAAATTGTTTACCAAGATGTAGACGTGATAATAAGATCAAAATCAAAGGAGATTTCCCCCAAAATCATAAAGGAGGTAGGTCGCCTGCATGCCCAACAAATATGAAAAAAGTATAAAACGCCAAAGATGAGACTGATTTATTGAATACTAAATATGATGAAGTTAACATATCAATTCTAATTGGTACCATTTAAAAGAATGCTCCCTGATATATCAGCAAAATTGATTCATACCCTAGATTCAACAAACGAAACTGTTATATATGTAGTAAACAACAGCTTATCTTATTTTTCTAAGTACACATATTTGGATATTTTGGTAAACTGAGTCCCCGTTAAGGAATAATTGACAGTGGAGCACTGATTAATATAGTTTAAACAAATTAGTTAAGAGATTAAAGGCCAAACTGGATCTAGAGCACAGGAAGCAGTAAAGGACAGCTGGCCCTGACTCTACAACTTCCTGCGAGGCCTATATCACTCTGAGTACAGTTTGGATCCTTGGTCATATTGACAGTGGTGTTTGTCCTGACCAACCAAGATTATGACATCAATTTTAGCACCAATTTCATGTGGAAGTATGGGGTCAAATGTGACTTTGAGGAGGACACTTTGAAAATTCTGGGGCAGACGTTGCCACAGATTTGTCAACGCAAGGGAAAGGCGCCCCTCAGTAAGATGAATAATTTTATCAATTTAGTCTATAAGGATGGAATATTACCTGAAAGTTATAAAGTTCTCAGTAAGGAAGTCTATAGGTTAACCAATTATATAAACAAAAATTGTGGAATCCCAATGCGTTCTAATGAGGATGTCATAATTCATCCAGGAAAGCAACAAATTTGTGGAAACTGGACTGACTTTGGATATCAAAGAACAGTTATATTCAGAAATTGAAGTTCTTGGCAACAATCATGGATTGAGCCTTGGGTAGCCCTAGGGATATTAATCACTGGTCATGAGGAGACTCTGGTCCTTTTAGCCAACCTGGAAAAATAATCCAATAAGAGTCAAAAGGTACCAAGTAGACGTATTTGCCCACTTAAACTGGTATCAGAGATTTGTTCTTTCCATAAATCTGGAGAATTAGACGAAATAGGACTACCAAAGGAAACTGATGGGAATATCTACATGTTGATCAAAATGGATTGGTTAGTGGGGTTAACGGAGGATTAGAAATACAAAAATCTGGCCTTGTTTGAAAAACCAAATTACTTTTGTGCAAGATGACTGTTGGGATTCTCAACAGTTTAAATGAAGCCTCGACTTGGGGCTTTGAACTTGTTACTTATTTTGGGCAATATCAACCTATACTTACTATTATTAATCTACCAATCAATGCTTTGTTGGGTCTAAAGACCAAAATCATTATCAACTTCAATTTACTTAGCATCGTCCAAATTCAATTAATATTGGACAAACTTGAGATAAATTATCAAACTTCTCCACTAATTGATAATCCCGGCTGATAAACTCTAAAACTAATATTCTACCCTGGAGGGAACGAATCTCTTATTTCAATGTTACCTTATCTCAAACTTCATCTTATTTTATGAGTACTTTATCTGTTACTTACTTCGCTTTATCCTCTAAAAGATTTAGGATAGTTTTTCCTAATCTATTCCAAGTTCCAACAGGGCTTGCGCTGATCATTCCTTATACCCCTTATTTTATCCCTTTTTAAACTAACACTATTTAAGGTGCAAATGAAATACTCAATAAAATAACTTTTACACTTCTACCTTTAATTAGGCTCTCTTTAAAGTGCACTCTTTTTTTTTGGGACCTCTGAACTAGTGTGGTTAAGTCCCTAACTATTGACTTTTGGGACCTCTGAACCTGCTTAGGTTAAGTCCATAATTATTAACTATTAGGACCTCTGAATCTGTTGTTAAGGTCAAGTCCTACTCTCGCCTGTCTACCTCAGCAAGCTTTAAAGGACCCACCTTCAGACCTCCCTCAGTCCCAACAATGACCATGATCTTGGGTGCACAAGGGTTGTTTTTTATCAAATCAATACTGGGGATGCTGGACCAATTTGATTGAGACCTATTTTGAGGTCAAGGCAACAGAGGCAGTTATTTCCAAAGAAATTAAAAAGTTCTTAGGCCACGGAATGCTCATACCATCATTCAGCCCATGGGCGAGTCCTGTATTAATTGTCAAGAAGAAAGATAGATCAAATCGAGTCATAATTGATTACCATTGGTTATATAAAATCACAAAAAAGGACTTGTATCCCCTGCCTAAAATGATGAGCCGGATCAATCAGGAGGAGCCAAGTTTTCGCCACCATGGACCTAATATCCAGTTATTAGCAATAGATATGCCTCTGGAGGACCAAGAGAAGTGTGCCACTATTATAGCACAGGGGTTGTACCAGATGACGAGGATGCCTCAAGGCTTTTTTATGTCCTTGCGACGTTCCAGTGGGAAATGGACACAATTTTTTCAGATCTGAAGTTGTCCTGTGTCCTTGTCTATCTGGGTGATATTAATGTATTTAGCTGAACATTCATTGATCACCTACACCAACTTGAGGAAGTGTTTAAGTGACTGTCTTCTAAAAATCTCAAGAATAGGCCAGTAATGCCATTTCTTTAAGTTGGAATTTAAATACTTGGGATTCGCAGTTAACGCAGAGGGACTTAAGCACCAAATCCAAAAAGGTGGAAGCATTCAAATGGATGTCAGTCCCTAAGAGCATTCACAATATTCAAGTTTTTCTTAAAATGGTCAGCTTCTATTGTTGATTCATTAAGGATTTTGTGAAAATAGTTAATTCTTTTTTCCACCTCTTAGAATATCCAAAGAAAGGATTTGTCTGGAATGAAGAAGCTCAAATTGCATTCAATAACTTGTGGAAATATTTGCCGTCATGTCTGATTTTATAATATCAAAATTTCAAGAAACCATTCATTATTCAATCAGATATATTGCTGATGGCAATAGGAGCCGTCCTTAGTCAAGTTGACGAAAATGGAGATGATTACCCCGTGGCATTTGTCAGCCAAACTCTGTCTAAGGCTGAGAGGAACTATAAAGTCATAGTACAAGAATGTCTTACAGTTATATATGCCTGTAATCAATTTCACAACTATATATGCTAACACATTTTAAGGTCATGACCGACCACGCTTCTCTCTGGTGGCTTCATAATGTCAAAGAACCAGAGGGGAGATTAACGCGGTGGGCTTTGAAGTTGCAGGCCTACAACTTTGATATAGAACATTGGGCAGGAGACAAGAACTGAACAATGATGGTTTATTGAGTTTACCAGACATTCTTGCATTGCAAGATTGTGATGATGACCTATTTTGATCAAATGGTCTGTGGGGAGTTACAGGATGAGCCAGCAAAATTAAGAAAGCGCTGAAAATGGCAATGGAAAAGTCAGAATTCATCAACGGTCAATATTTAAAATAGAGGATGAAAAGAGGCTTTTGTTTTTAGAAAACAGTCAGAACGCACAGAGATAATCTGAGCCGCCCACAAGGTTGTTGGTCATGGCGGGTTACAGAAGATGCGCAAACACATTAGGAAATACTACTCTTTTGAGTCCCTGAGTTATGGCGTTGCCAATCATATCACCTGTTACGTGAAGTGTCAGCTCCACAAGCTGCATAAAAACGTGATGAGTTATGAATTGGTGAAGCCAAGCTTTTCATGGCACACAGTCTCAATTGACGTTATGAGACCATTAAGTGTGAGTACTGGTGAAGTAAATTAAATCATAGTAGTTATTAACCACCTTACAAGGTGGGTCAAAACCTAAGCACTAAGCCGAGCTGGTGCCCTGAGTACTACCAAGGTTATCTTGGAGCAGGTGGTATATTGACACAAATGTACTCAAGTGTTGCTCAGCAACAGCGAGACAAATTTAAACCTCATTCATAATTCCCCTCCTAAAAGACCTGATGGGGATCAAAAGGGTGGTGTCTGCAATCTATTGAACTGAAATAAATGGAGTTGTTGAATGAGTCAATAAGATTATTGCCACTATTCTAAGGAAACTGATCTTGTGTAAGGCGTCATCTATAGCATCTTATCTAAGTTTGGTGACATTTGCATACAACATCAGTTTCCATTTGATGTTTGGAAAAAGCTATTTTAGTTGTTATACAGTTGTAGGGCAACATTGCCACCGATTCTCTACTCAGCAGTGGAGCCAACTCTAGGAACAAGCACAGATAAGTACCTATATTGGCTAGCAAACATAATAATGGTTCTCGAAATCTCAAGCTTAAAAACTGACAATCATAAGAAGATTTCGAGCTAGGAAAACCAATGACAAGAGTCAATATACTCTTTATGGAATTTACAGTTGGAGAACGTGTAGCCTATTGTGATACACATGGGTTTGGTCACCAAAATAAGCTAGATGTGTTGCAGTCAGTACCATTTAAAAATTATTTGAGGTGGGTTGACCTTGGGACAAATATACCATACTGAGAATCTTTCTAGCCAGTACAGGTTTTGAACTCAAAACCTGCACTTAGGGTGGAAGCAGTTTTACCTGCTCAGCTAACCACCCTTTATGGTCAGTAATGTTTAGTTATTACAAAAATGGCAAATGATGCCTACATGATCAAGAATATTTCTAATGGTCAGTGATTAATTGATGTCA